>JAQPZY010001142.1:0-510000 GCA_029931535.1 Margaritifera margaritifera | reverse complement strand
CAAATGTCTGAGCAGAAATATCCAACATTATAAGTGTGGCGGATGGATATTGTATCATTGTCTAAAGTTTTGTACCAGTACCATCAGACATCTTGAAAACTTTTAAATGGTTATTTCATCATACAAGATGTCACAATAACTGTCATTCAGAATAATTTGTTTGATTTAATGCTGAAATTGGCTCTTTGAATTTGGAACAACAAATTTTATGTCTTCCATTTATTTTAGTGACATAATATTTTCTTGGTCTCCCAGTTATTAAATGAATCATCATATCCTTTCCATGTTCTTATCACATATTTTGTACAGTTCATTGTTTTCGTCTTTGACATTTTTTTCAACCTGTAACACGTCCTATTGTTTGTCGTATAGAGATTACTCTTTCTCGTAAAATATCCCCTCAGTATTCTCTCCATTTAAGACTTCCAATTTATATATAGTACGGTCATCTAGCTGTAAGTATTTCTTTCGTGAAATTCGGAACATATCCTTTTGCAAAAATATATTTATATTTTGAGATCCTAACTTTCTCGCCTATTTTATATTTAGCAGTTCCATAGGTATCAGTTGTCAAATACTCAAATAGGTTAATCCATACTTTGGACCTATTTTTCGGGTCAATGACATTAATTGGTAACATATCTATAGATCTGGGATAAGTGTTATTGTATCCCTCAATGAGGTTAGGCAATTTTCTGGCTTTATCTTGAGGGCAACATTTCCTTTAGGAGTTGTATGAAATCTTTCTATAACAGACGCTTTATTGTTTGAGTAAGTGGAAAAGGATTCTGTATTTTCTTTCTCCACTAATTTGTTGACCTTTCAGTTGCAGCATTGTTTCCCTTCATAGAACGGTATTTTGTTTCTGGTTTCTGCTCATTCAAAATATATTTTAAAGCGTCGTGTATGTCATCTGTCTTTGTTGTTTTCACTTCATTAGACCAAGCATATCTTGAGAAAATATATTACTGTCGAGGTGTATTTGTATATATTGTTGTATTTGTCATACCCTTGCATGTCAGCAATGACTGCCTGCCACTGTTCATCTACGTAGCTAACATAGACCCATCTGCATGGAAATCTTTTCTTGCTTGCTTGTGTAATGTATATGTAGATTGCTTAGTTAACCAAACTTGAAATTCAGACTATTTTTTGTATCACGTTCATTTGTTCCCACAAATGATTGATACGTGTGTAAGAAACTTTACTTTCAGGATAGTAGGATTCATGTTTAAAATAATGTTCTTCAGTCATTTATTTTAAGTCATTGTTTAATTTTAAATGAGCTCAGCTGTAATCAAGCCTAATATATTTGAAGAACTAGTATATATATATATATATATATATATATATATATATATATATATATATATATATATTACTTTTTGTAACGATGAATATATCTGCAAGAATTTAAAATTATTTTCAGGTTTAGACGGTGCGAAAATATTATCTAAAATACTTGTCCCATAAACTAATATAAATGAGATCGGACATATTAATCTTTCTTTGTTTTACATCAGGAAAAATATTCTTCTGTTTTAAAAAAGCAGCAAAATTGCATTTAAGGTTTAATGGGTCTGATGTTGAAATTTCCAGCTCTATTGTTTAGAGTAAAATATCAACATTGTGAAATATGAATCAGGAATTTACTTTATATTTTGTACAAATTTATGTTCAGATTCATTTTGAGCGCTCGTCATATTACACCTTCAAGACAGTTTGACTATGTCAACAACAACCAAAAATTGACTTTTCAAAAAATACAGTTAAAAGTTTACTTGGAAATTGAACGTTTGAAACCTCTGTAATAAAATAATGATAGAAAAAGCAAACTTTTCGCTCGCTGTGACACATTTTATTTGCCTTCGTGCGTGGAAAAGGCAATTTAAGTTTTTAAATTTCTCAGTAAAAACAAATTATATTTGTGGTTTGGTAATATCACTGGAAGATAAATTGTCAGATATTACATATTTATTTCATTTTTTATTTTTATATATAGTCGCTAGCATAGACAAATGCTTGATAGTATAGATGAATTCATTTATTCAGGTAGTCACAGATATACTTAGATAGATAGACAGAAATAGATAATTAAAATATTAAGAGCAAGATTAACAAACAAAATCTTTTATTTCAGCCATCAACAGTAATACATATTATCTTTACAATCTTTTCTCCAATGCCACCTGCGAGTGGCCAGAGATATATTACATAAATAAAGTTGTGTTCTATTCTGTTCTTAACAATCAGGTAATATAGTCGTAACTCTTACGTGTTGCAAGTCAGTTTTATTGCTCAGCAGATAGTAGAATACTGAGCAAAATCCTACGCACGAATGAGCACACAGTTCTAATCCCTGTCGAAGGCCACGTGTGCGTTGTTATGTTGTAGTTGCTATGTGGTTACAAATACAATCACACCATATGCACAGATATAATCCCTGTTAAAAGAAACGTTCGCGTTGTTGTGTTGTGGTTGCTATTTGGCTTCAAAACACCATCGCACACTGGCTCAATATTTCAGTGCAGATTTCAATTCCACCTTCACATATTGTTTATAAATGATCCTCAGTTTAAAAAATAAAAATAAAAATGAAACTGGAAGTCAGGATTTTAAAGGAATAGGAAACTTCATTGATAGTTCATAAAGTATTATAACAAAATTATACATGATTCTTTTAAAACGTCTTACAATACACGGCTTTCAGCTTTACAAAATTCCTTCAATTTCATTATATCGAAACCCAACTGTGCTGAATAGCAGATGATTTCTTGATAGTAACGATTTACTAATTCGTGAAGTTGTATAATACTCAATACACAACTGTTGACAATCCATCACAAACTCAAATCTCTGTATTGTAGAATAAACTAGTCCGCAAGTTGTCGTTGATGCCTTGTTGCGTTACCTATGGACTTCTTTGTCTTCCTTTTTAACTCGTCCGGGTCGTGAATATTGATTTTTCATGTCTTCTTGAAGACTCCTTATAGTATTTAAATGTGTTTCTTTCAATTAAAAATGTTCCTTTCCTATTCTATTCCAGGTTGGATCTTGTAAACTGTTAAATTGAAATCCTTGTTCATTCATCATCTGAGAAACATTTTCAGATCCACTAGATATGTAATCATTTTTAAAAAATGTTCGACAAATGGCGGTATTTTACATGACTACTCGATAGCAAATGATCCTGTTTTTCACCGTCAAGTCGTAATAATGCTGTCATTGTGGAGTAGCCAAAATATTGAAGTTAATACTTACGTCAGAGCCTATTATTACAGCCTGTATGTATTGGAACTTTAAAAAGAACCAGTTTTGCAAATCCGTTTCCTTGTAATATAGTTATATACAGAATACATTGATCAGTTAGCATAGCCATACCATATTTATTGATATATTTATATATATATATATATATATATATATATATATATATATATATATATATATATATATATTCTAAATTAGAAAATATAAAATAATGGCTGATAAACATTCATATTTTGTTTTAGCTTAGGTGGTCAAAACCTAATGAGTAGTTAAAGAGTGACGTGCTGTATATCGCCCAAGACTGCTTCACAGCTTTGGGCTTGAGAGGTGTAGGACTTTATAATTGAGAAATGAAAATAAAGTAATTTGTGGCTGAGCCAGGAATCATACTGTTTAAGAAAATATATCGCGGAGAGTAGGGTGCTTTTTATATAAATATTTTTGTTTTGTGGGGTGGCTGATCTACTAAGAAAACGGTCTAAAAATTGGTATGGCATTGGTTTTTGAAAATTCAGTTTTATCTAGTGGTGGGTAGGAATTCATTTTTCAAAACGAAAGTAAGGCTTCTTGTGGTTTGGTGTAGGAAATACAGAGCATGTCCTTTTCAGATAGTTTACAATATTTTTATCTGTTATTAAAACCATTTCATATTTAACTATACATATAAGTGAACACTTCAATCTCAATTAAAACTGATTTTTGTTTTCTATGCATTGAAGAACTCCATAGGTAATTCGGTATAAAAGTCTTGGTTCAGAAGAGATTTTAACAATTATGATTGCTAAATAAAGAATTGTTGTATTTCCCGTACAAGCTAAAGTTAAATGCAAAGTGAGCCAAACTCATGCATATTTTGTATATCTATATACTTGAAGAAATTCAATGACCACTCTGTTAAGAATAATGTACTTTTACGTCGAAGGACCTCTTCTTGCTGTTATGGCAAAACCCGTCTCTCCGCTCAGCGAATGTCGATGGTTGATAAAAAGAGAAACAATCATTTTATTCTTTGTTCCTCCTGCTAGGGGACAAAAATTTTCAGACAGATTAGCAAATAAAATATGCCTAAACTAAATAAGAGATGCAAGTACTTAAATGCGAACTGTAACAAAATATGAAATTTAGAAAGAAACAATGATGGATACCATTGTTCCTGATTGCTAATGGTCTAATTTGTCCAAAATTGAAGAAAATACTTGATGATAAGCCTTACTGTAGATGTTGTTATTGTTGTTGAAGATGATAATAATGATGATTTTAATGATGGTGATGACGACGAAGATCAGAGAGAAAGAGGACGAGTAGATTGGGGTGTAAGAGAAGGAGGAGAAACAAAAATACAACAACAACAACAAATATCGGCACAAAATTCCCACATTTTCGAAAGTCTTTAGAGAAAATACTAACAAACCATCAATACTTCAGTACGTATTACTGTTTGAATTGTATCTGTTATATTTTCATTAAGTGTGCCTGGGTACTGGAGAAAATCAATGCACTACAAAGGGAAGCTGTGTGTGTAACAAATAAGTTCATCTTTACACTCAGCACCTATGGATGTTTCCTTAATGGCTTACCATTATGATTGTGATAAAATCGTTATATTATATAATATATTGGTTTACTCTCTACGTAATATAGATATTACAACAAAACTTTTGCTGTATAGAAAAGCACTCGAGATGTAACATTGTAGAGTATATATCTTGCAATTTAATTTCACTAATAAGCCAGTTATAAAAAACATTTCAAGTTAAATCTGTTTCATTCTTTTTGTTTTAGGGAGCTAAACATACATGATAAGAAGTCGAGACAGCCAAAAACGTCAATATGTTAAATGCTGCTTATCACAAAGTTTTTGTTCGTTTGCCCAATAATGTGTTCCCGAAAGGAAACATGATTAAAAAAAACAAAACAAACAAAACAACAACATTTGAAACCTCTTCTTAGTAGACAACATCAATATTATATACAGACGAATATACTGTTCGTCAGGATACTTTCAATTTTGTGTATGTTGTGCATGCTATGTATGCAAATAGCAAATAGTATATTACGAGAACAAAATATACGCTTGTCAGGAACATATAAGTATGAATAAAAAGTATAGCGCGGATATTGTAGTCTGGAAGAAATAAATAAAAACAATATGAGCAAATATCTTTATCTACCGCACAAAATATATCTTGTGTACGACGACAATACCTTTGCCATGAGTCTATGCAAAGATTTTATTTAAAGACTCAACATTGATTCATATTTGGTTGGTGTGTACATTTTTAAGTAAGAATCAGTTACAGTTAATATTCTACAGCACACATTACTCATATACTTGAAACTTGCATAGAAGAAAATATTATTTTGCTCACAAATACATTTTATATAAATATTTAGCTTGCAAAAACGAAATATGACCAACTTTAAACACATTCTTATATATCGAATCTATGACTGCCAAGACCGGTTTGAATATTTACGGTATTTAATGTTATAAATGTCAATGTTTGATGAAATTTATTTAACTAATTCGACATATATCGCAGTAAATGATTATAGAAGAACAAAACTTGCAATAGTAGCATACTCTCACTTTTCAATAAGCATAAGTTTAATCAGTCCATTTGCAAATTTATGGGAATTATATATCATATTATTTACGCACATTTTGAGATATACACCAACGTTTGATATTGTGTGGTGCCATACATCATTCTCCATTGACAGGCATATGTCACAGGCTTATTATCAAAGATGAGAAAGACGACGGTGTCAGTTGGAAAATCTAGAAACTAATCACTAATTGTTAGCACATTTCAATATAGGGAATATTATTCCTTTTTGTTGTTGATTAACAAGAAATATAAAAAGTGATGCTTTTGTTATACAAATACAAAAGCCAAAGGTATATGCTTTCTTTGTCTACCATTTGCAGCTGGCGCTCGATGAAAAAGAACATTTATTTGATCACTTCCTTTTGGTGTAACACTTGTAATTGGTCCTTTTTGTTTTGTTTATTAGAGAAGTAAGGTAGGTTTATGAATACTAAATGTTCTGACTTGAAATATTGATTAAACTCTGCTCATTGTGTAAAATACACAAAAGATTTGGAGAGTAATTTATCTGGTTAATATTCAAAGATATCAGCAACATACATATACCAATGTAAAATGCTCATGGTTTAAATTTAAAAATGAGCTTAATAGGAGCAAAGTTGAAGCTTTGTGAAGCGAGATGACGTAATTATCTGTTCTACATGCATATTTATTTGTGCATTCATCGTGTACAAAACTACATCAAATTCATCCTTAAACGAATATTTTCTTCTCATTCATCGAAAAGAACACTTCTTTAATTAATAGTCATATCAAGTTTACTTCATTACTGTACATTTCTACACACACACACACACACACACACACACACACACACACACTATATATATATATATATATATATATATATATATATATATATATATATATATATATATATTCAACTTTTGTCCCGCTGAATGTAATGAACGCATCCTAGAGGAATGATTTGACAAGAAAATCACGGAAACGTGATGTATGCGTGATGAATCGTATTTAAAATGACATTGACCATCTATGGCACTTAAAACAAGATGACGAAACTAGTCATATAAGCACCAAGAAGAAATTAAAACGTTAGACTGAAAAAAATACATAATAGTCGGGCCTAACTTCCATCTATATGTCAGGTTCAGACCAGGTCTTGCTGTACTTCATAATTTCGCCAGCATCACTTTTTAAGTTTAGTCTATATATCAGAGCCATGGATGGCCGATTGGTCTAAGGCTCTCGCCTCTACATATCACTCACATCTCACCTCTTTCCGCGTGGGTTCGAGACTCGACTCGACCAACGTGGGTTTGCGAGAAAGCTTGTCAGTAGCTTCCCGTGGGTCGGTGGTTCTTCCCGGGATCTTCCTCCACCAAATATACTGGCCGCAATGGGTAGCCTATCGTGTGCTGAAAAAGGGCGTGAAATCCCACCCACAAAACCAAAACAAACCTAAAAATCTGATATTTAATTGGACAATTTTAACTCAGACTTGAATATAAATCACTGAATTCTAGACCGAAGTTTAAGTCCAGGATCAGCTTTATGCCTGGACTGAGTGGGAATTCGAAATCATGGAGAAAACCAGTAATAATGCATAGGCTACCATACACCCTGTAATTTAGAAATCGGTACACAAACTATTTCGGTCGCGACAAAAACTACTGAAATTAACTTTTCATTTTCTTTAGAAAGATGTTACAGATAACTATTATTATTTCTTTTGTCCGCGATAAGAAGATAAACAAGCAAGTTCAGTGGAGTAAGATGAGAAAATCAAATCTTGAGGGAATAGTATACTAATGTAAAGTCAAATATTTACTAGAGTAATTGTCTATTATTTCCTTAGTGCAAAGTATGAAGTCATTCATTTACTCAATAAAGGTCATTGTGATTGCATTGTCCTCTTGCTTAGTTCAGTAATTGACATGGAATGCCCCTTGCACTAGAAGTAGTAACGTGGCAGGACAACTTTGTGGACAAATACAGATAAACAGGTACAAATATGCGTGCTTTAATTCACAAAATCACCAATATTTCATACTAATACATCTGTATTCAACTTTATTTCCCAGGTTTGGCAGTGAAATTTATACTATTGTTTAATGTCTCTTTGTCCAGAATCGTCTCTATTTTGCTTCGGGAATTGGGATCACTGATTTCAAACAAACTGATCACACAAATTCATAGGGCTTTATAAGGTAAGTGGATACAGGTATGTAAAGTACACTAGAAATAAATATGAAGTTCATTTTCTGAGGAGGAGGAACGCCGCTTCAAAACACCTGCCTTTGACAGCTTTAAGGATGGTCTGGTTAAATAAAATAAAACCCATTTTCTCTACATTATTCATCTTATTACTGGAATGTCTTCCAATAGTAAGAAGTTTGTTTAATATACCATATTAATAAGATACATTATGTAAAAACGTGGAACTTGTTTTCCATGTCATTATTGTACAGCTTCTCAAAACAACATGTTTCAATTTTAAGTGGTACCACCCAACACCTAACACTTAGCACATGCACTATGGTGCCCTCTGCTCATATTAGTCTTAACATAAGTATTTGTTCAAAAATTATTTTTAAAAGTTCATCATATGACCTGAGACGACTGCCTCTACCGTCTGTATTATCGTGTTCTACAAAGTGTATCCAGTTCTCAACTTCCTTCAACATAACGGCCTTATTTATACATGTACAAGTATATATATATATATATATATATATATATATATATATATATATATATATATATATATATATCACAGTTTAAGGCAGTAAAGTATATATATCACAGTTTAAGGCAGTAAAGTGAGACTGAACTCGATAGTTCCACTTTCTACAAGTTTTATTGATCAGACTATCTGACGATAGGAATACTTTTTTTACGGTAATCATTCTATTTTCATTGTTATACAACGGGAAAATGACTGCTATCTAATGGGAACTTATTTTGTTCAGTATTTTGGGGGAACTATTATGAAATCAAGAATCGTCAGTTACGCATGCATTGGCTTCTATATCGAATCACTGTTTTTATTAGACACAGCAGCGTCTTTGAGATAGATAATATTCTCGTACGATATACTTAAGATATTCGGGAAAATTCCTATTTTGTATAAATGTAATTTTTTGTTGCGTTCAGTGTCATCGTATACAAGGTTTGCAATTCCTTCTCAGTTAATCATTACGTTAACCCCTTTCCACACCCACCCAACACCTCACCAACGTAAACATTACGTTCATTGATCCTTCACATGTTTAATATTGAATCCAAAATTCTGTGATTAGAAAAGAATTATCGGTTACTGCATTTGTATGGGAAATATAAACGAGTTTTTTTGAGCTATACTGCACGACGTCAGGAGTGCAGTATAGCTCAGAAAAAACGAGTTCATATTTTCCTATACAAATCTAGTAACCTTTTTATTATATACTCATTTTGCTTTTCTACCTAAGGCTGAAGAATAAAAAGAACACACTACAAGAAACAAAGTAACTGAATTTCTGCTATATTCCAAAGTAAATACATAACCATAGTTAAACAAATACACAGTAACAGTATTCATGCGCACATTGCACCACCCAGTGACCTTTGAACTTGGTAGAGTACCGCGCGCTCAGTCATTCGTTTCAAAAAGAAATCTCATTGTGGTCTACTTAAAATTGAAATTTTGAGTCATATTGTGAATGACTGCGCCTTGGAACAACTTTCCCAGTTGATCTGGAATGGAGGGATCTTGTTTTTCTGTCGATTTAACTAAATTATGCTCTTTTAGTTGTGGTGGACTTGCGTTATTAGCTGGGTGGATTACGTACGATGTACATGTAGCTAGAGGGACTGGCCTCAACAGCAAGCTACACATGTGTTACTGTTTTGCCATTGATAGTTTGGAATCATAAGGTGGACAAATTATGAAATTCTTTTAATTGAAATTCTCAAGAAGATGCAAGATTAAATATTTTTGTTAGGGAATATCAAATTCATTTCGTTTTGGAGTGCAGTAAATTCTCCTTTGGAATGTGATTTCTGTTGGAAATGTAGTCTAGATTGCAGTGCAATTTCGCGCCGTGGATCAGAAAGTACATTTTGAAGAAATTCAAGATGCAGAAAAGTAAGTACATTTATTGTCATAATTATTACCAGCTATAGATGACATATTTATATTTACTGTCACTTGCATGATCTTTGTTGGATGGACCCCAGCTAGATGACCTATATGACTTTTACTATAAATCCAAACATTTTCTCAAAAAAATAAAACAGGCAAACTTGCAAAGTGGCTGGGGTGTGAGAACCCATTTCGTCAGCGGAAAATAAGGCTTCTTCGTTATCGTGGCTTATTGGCTCCGAGGCACTTGCTTTTATACCCAAATCCGCCTTCTTTAGTTGTATTTTTTCGAATTTAATGCTTGGACTTGTAAAATTGGCGGTCTCTGAGAGAAACGGAATATCATTTGGTCTTAAGATGCCTTTTTATGCTATTTTTTATAGACTCTAGAGAACACGATTCATAGTCTGAATCATAGGCTAAATAAGTGCTTAAATTATCAGAATGATATTTTCAATACTGCATGTCTCACGTTTGTTGTCATAAAGCCACCGCTGGGCATTGTGAATATCACGTTCAGTCACTTGCTTGGTTGAAGTTTCTTTTGTGACTCAATGAATTCATCCACATCGTCAGCTTTATCATCTCTACTCTCAAACAGCTTGCTTAGTTCATCCACAGACAAATCTAATAAAGCAACAGCTCCGGTGTCTGCACATTTGCGTACATTGTTTGTTTACAATAAAAAGTAGTTCCTAACACGCGATACTATTTTTAGACACATGTGTCGTGCAGTATGAAGCCGTGCAGTATGGAGAAATACTGCACGATTCTGACAATGCAAAGTTAATGGAGAAAAAAATGAGTATATAATAATACTCGATACATTTCTTTCAGTCAAACGAAATTATCTTGCTGTCTTGAAAGGAAGTATTGTTTCTGTCCTTGATTTATTCAACATGGATCGGACCTTAACTATCAGAGCATGGCACAGTAATATCTTCGTAACAGGCATACTAAAGTCTATTGAAAGTTCTAATAATATATAATTTTAGTCATCAGTAAAGAGATGAATGAATCTTTTCAAAATACTATGTGCGAAGGTAATATCTGAAGTCAAATGGACATTAGCATTGTATTCATAGAACAAATATGGGAAAGACACTAACTTGTGTCTTTTCAGATTCCTTTCTTAGTGTGAATTCTTTTTATATACTGATACGAAATAAATAACTTTTTTTTAAAGGAAAATACAATAACACCAAGCTGTAACAAAATGTTGGAAACAATATTACAGTATATAATTTTAAGCTCAATTATACAGTATTTCGACTAATAGATATGTACCACAGCATATGTACTGCGCTTGACAATAAGGATGATATGTGTGTGGTCTTTTGAGATGTCTCTAAAGCATTTTATCGTGTTTGGCATAACTGTCTAATCCATACATTAACGTGCTATGGCATTGCTAGCTCACTTATTGATTGGTTTTCTGATTACCTATCCAATAGAGTATAAACAGTGTTTGTAAATACTTCTGAATCCAGTAGCCAAAAATGTCGCGGCTGGTGTAGCACAGGGCTCTATTTTAGGTCCGTTGTTATTTATTGGGTATAATAATGATATAGGCGACAACCTCTTGAGTGTAATTAGTCTATTTGCTGAGGATAGCTTACTGACATATTTATCAAATAATACTTACAAAAATTGAATATATACTTAATACAGATTTACAAACGATTGACGATCGATCAAAGCATTGATTGGTTGATTTAATCCAGTCAAAACAGAGGTAATTTCAATCTCGCATAAGCTAGAGCCCGTTTTTCCTGAACTAACATTCAAAAACGAAATTATATCTTTTGTTAACTGCCACAAACATCTTGGTGTAACTTTTAGTAACCTAAGCCACTGGACCAAATATATTGATAACTTATTTCAGTCGACCTCTAAAATGACAAATGCCTTGAAAATACTTAAATATAAATTCAGCCAAAAGCTTTAGAAGGGATACATTTACATAATACGCCCTTTACTTCAATATGCTGATGTTATATGGGATGTCTCTTCTGTTGCTGAAGACTCTCAGCTGAAAAAAAGCTACAATTAGAAGCAGAGAGAATTGGGGCTGATATTACAAGATGTGTATCTTGTCGGAATATTTATGAGAAAAAAAACTGATTGGCCTGCATTGGCATAAACACGAAAGTTTTATAAACTGTGTTAGTTCCATACAATTGTATACGGCATATCTCCTTCTTATCTTGCTGACCTTCTGCCACCACTGGTTAGTGAGACAAACAGGTATCATCTTAGAAATAGGACTAACTTTGTCAGAATTAAAGCTTGACTCGAAATAACTAGAAATTCATTATTAAACTCTTCTATTCATGTCTGGAATACACTCCTTTATTTAATGAAACATAAAAGTAACTATCTTCAGAAGTAAAGCAGAGGCTAAGACCGTACACGTGCTTGCCTATGTATGTCAGGAAATTATCTATTCTGCATACTAAAATTAGAAACAACTGTAGTGGTTTAATTCTGATTTATATTCTAACCATTTGAGAGATAATCCATTGTGTGATTGTGCTGAAGATATAGAAAATGCATATCATTACATATTTATTTGCAAATACGGTATAGAACAACGTAGGAAATTGATTCAAAATCTAAATCATCTCTATACACCGACGACTACAACTATGGATCATCTGAGTTTGCTGCGAATGTTAGTATTTGCTTATTTGACTTATTTCAAACATATATTATAGACACGACACGCTTTATATAATTAGGAGTATTTAAAATTTGATTTCTTCACTCAATTAATTACTGCCATATTCGTAAAGAAAGACACGACGTTCTTCATTCCTAGCTATTGATTGTTTTGTGTATTCTTTTTGGTATATGTACTCTTGTCCAATATTTGCCACGATCATTAATTTATTCATTTATGATTTAATTTGTGTAATCAATCTCTCTCTCTCACTCTCTTCCTTCTACATCTTGTCCCTGAATCGTGTATGCTTACATATAATTGTATAAATCGTGAATGCTTACATATAATTGGATGAATCGTGTATGCTTACATATAATTGTATGAATCGTGTATGCTTACATATAATTGTATGAATCGTGTATGCTTACATGTAATTGTATGAATCATGTATGCTTACATATAATTGTATGAATCGTGTATGCTTACATATAATTATATGAATCGTGTATGCTTACATATAATTGTATGAAATCATATTATATTTGTGTAAAGTTTAGTCGTTTGTTGGAAAAGGGCTTATTGTAAGTTGTGAGAACTTGTACCCCGACCCTATTTGTAAACTTTCATGGCAATATGACACGAAGTGTAAGCACGATAAGAGCGAGACTTCACACAACTATTACTAACATTACACCTTATCAAATAGATATATGAATGCAGCAAATGCTAACTTTTTTTCACGATAGAATTCAACGAAAGTGTCCATGCATCTTCTATCTTCTTCTATACATAAATCTACATTTCTAACGACATTACAGGAAAAACAATATGAACAAGTTGTATATCTTCTAAATCAATGCAGTAAAATCAATTGTAACTCGTGAAGAAAGATATTAGATTTATATTATATATTAATCTGATAAGAAAAACAAAAGTCTTTTTCTCTAGCCATTTATACTAGATAGGAGTTGGGAAATATACGTAGGGAGACTGATAGACTAGTAGATTCCTGACTAATTAAAGAAATCTCTCCATGGACAAAAATGAAGTTTCAAAATTAACGTGTTTATATTACCTGCCGAACTCTGTGATGAAGCCGGAGAGCAAGATTACATATTTAATAAATAGCACTTCTCCAACACAGGCAAAAAGCTATCCTGATACAATATTGTATAGGACGATCACACGAGGTGATCTTTGTGTAGTTGTATGCCTCATTTACGCATTAAGGGCGTATAAATTCAATCACGAAAAGACAAGTGTGGCAAATGATTAGCCGATAAGAGAGTTCTTTTGTACTGAAGATCTAAAGAGGAGTGTAGAAATTATGGGTACGCTGCCATATAATACAAAGCTATATTCATTAAATGAGACCAGTTCGTTAGAAAGGTGATTTATTTACTTTGCAGATAACCTGTATACTGTTCACTTTTAGTGAAGACGAGTAATAGTAAATGGATCTGGGTTGTGAAATTATCCTCGAACCAGAACAGTACTTTTGCTAGAACGTCCGAAATCAAACATATAATTTCACATGTGTTGAAAAGCTATTCTCCCTCTCCTTTTTTGTTACTTTGTGAACACTTTTTAATTCATTAGTACAAAAACCTGTGCTTTAAGGTGGGACCTATCTACCCACGATGACAAGTAAATCTTTGCGTTCGAAAACCGTCTTTTGTTATAAAAAACGATAAATGCATATATTAAAAGTACATCTGAACTTGCAAGAGTACTTTGATGAATCTGTATATATTCAGTATGTACCTGTTTGTTGGAAGATGGATAAAATGCATTATATTATATTATATTATATTATATTATATTATATATATATATATATATATATATATATATATATATATATATATATATATATATATATATAGTGGGTAATGGTAAAGAAGCATTAGCTTGGCGCTCACAAACATATGTCAACAGACTGATGGTCGCCTTAGTTTCTAAAGGTATTTCTGCTGGTAAGGTATCTCACAGCTTGCATATATCTATGTCTGTTCTGATTCTGTAAAGAAAACAGACGTAAGTGCAGTTTTATAGATTTATTACGTTACTAACAATCTCATTCATTTCAAATAACGTTTTTGTCTTTCTACAAATATAAAGGATGCTATTAATAATACACAACAAATGTTGGCGTAATGAAAGTTTTACATTTATAACTTGACAATTTGCCTAATAGTTCTTTTTTTAAAGCTTCGCGACCCGTCAAACAGAAGAAAGCATGAAGTATATTACATATGAGAGAGAGAGAGAGAGAGAGAGAGAGAGAGAGAGAGAGAGAGAGAGAGAGAGAGAGAGAGAGAGAGAGAGAAAGAGGGCGATGTGGCTTCTTACATGCACAATCAGACACTAGGCTCACGAATTTACTATAGCTATTATTTAATTTCAGGTTTTACAGTTGTAGATAGCACCAGCATTATTAAATCATAAAGAAAGATCTTGTCATTGTGCAACACTAAAGTAAAATAACAAAGCATATCTACCGTCGATCTAATAGAGAAATCTTCCCTGAATGAGTAGATCTTCTGCCGTCCATACAAGACATAATAAATCTTCCCAGTCAGTGAAAAGTTTCTTCGTTCTTATCAGCGCAAGACGAATAATAAACTATTTCACTACATATCAATTACTGGACGGATATCAATGAAGTTAGAAGTGACAAATCTATTCATGTCGCCAAGACATGTTCTTCGCCCACTCTCCTCCAAAGGAAAAATACCCTGGAAAGGAAATGTCTTTTAACCACAAACCGAATTCAGTAATAAAGTTCAGAGAAGAAAGATCGTAAGCACTGTCCTTAATTTTGTGTGATGCTTATATCCAATTCATCAAATGTATCCGAACTTGTTAAGTTTTGATGATTGTTGTATGACTGTTGTTACCGATGATAATGGACGTTATAAAACAAATTTTGACTATTGGAATAGCGTGTTATACAGCCATTTGGAAAATAAATGAAAATAATTCGTTTGCATAACATGTATCGGCTCCGGAATAGGTAGTTCAAAGTTGCTACCTATTGTGAGGACGTATTTTACAGGAGATTTACTAATATACGAACTAAGCATGATACTCTGTAAAATACAAAAGGCGGAAACATGTAAATATGAAGAAAACAATCAGATGTTTGCACAGTATAGATTTTAATAATTCATTACTTCTCTTAAAATGTCTATTCCAGATTCATAAATGTGCCTTACGGCGATGAATTTGTAACTTTGTAAACTACATTTCTTCGCTATTTACATTGATGTAAAATGCATTGCGTACAAAAGATCAAGTATTTCTATTCTATTGTAAAGAGATCTAAGTCAATATAATCAAGCGTTCTCCTTAGATTATAATGCAGTTGACAGTTTGCTTGGGTTATCTCTATTCTGTGACGTTCCAGTGTCCATCAAGAGGGAAACGAGATTGATATTTTAGACATTACTAACTAAATGTGCAGATATTTATGTATACTTCTTTCACGGAGGAAAAACTAAAAGCATATCTCAACCTCCAAAAAGTCGACAAAAGTGTTTTATTATTTATCTCAGGTGTCATTACAGTTACTTGCACGAAATGGCTATCACCTTAAGATAAGTAAGTACCCGAAATTGTTCCATTAAATATCTGTGAAGTACACAATGACTCATCCAGACGATTTTTTGCTTCCAGGAGAAAGCCGCGGTCAACATTTCGAAGTTTATACGAAGGTAACTTTATATGAAAGGCATACGAAGGTGACTTCAATTTACCATGTTTAGGTTTTAATGGGATTACATGCATAACAAGATTGAATCAGTTCTTCCTCTAATGCTCTTTTTCATTAATAAGTGGAAAAGAGCCGTTTAAATCTAATTTATTATAGAAAGGTGTCGCTAAAATTTACCGTAGTCTTGATCTGACGTGTATAAAAAGATCAGTATTTGTTGGCTTCTGCTACAGCTGTATAAGGGCCTTTGAGCAAAAGAAACTAAACTGTAGGAAATAAGCTTGAGTTAAAGGTATAATTTGTTCTCGTACGTTTAGTATTTCAGCACTAACCCATTGTTTCGCGGAGCGTCCTGATTCATGGGCCCAGCATAGTTGAGAAGAATCAACTACGGGTCATTTTCGTTAGTTTAACCTATGTCATTTTATGAGGCTTGTTTATTTTAATCCTTTAAACAGTGGATAAGCTTATGCTGCAAGTGAATAATCCATGTGTCAAATGTCGCATAGAATAATAATTGTGTAAGTAAGTTGTATGAGAATATATCATGATTATTTGCTTGCTTTCTCGCATAATTATTGTGTCTTTTCAACATAATTTACGTTACGCCTTTTGGAGGTTCATTACTGATGCAGTTGCAATTTTGAAAATTTTAATCTGGAGAGCAATCTTTTGGTTAACATACTTATCAGTCAAACGTAGTGTTTTGCAAATGAAAAATAGTAAAATTCTTTCAATTTTTTGCTTCATCGTCCATCTCTAAATATTTTATATATCTCTGTGGTAGTGTTGAAAAAATACTTCTTTCTTTTTCTCCTCTTACCTCGTCCCTATACTACACCTCTTCCCCATTCTTCATTTTGATCTTCGTAAAGTGTTCTTTTATGTTATACAAAAAAAGCGTGCATCTGAAAAAGTACAATCTAAGTGGATCTCTGAGAATTATTCAATTCCTTCATAACTTGCAAATTTTAAACCATACCTTGCACCGTCCGCGCAATCTTTTTTAATCTAGAAAAATATAATCGTCAACGGCGATTGCAATGTTAAATCTTTGCTATTTATAGGAGATGAAGCAGCCTAATCTACAGGATAGACTGCAAGGGTGTGACATGTACCTTAGCGCAGATAAAAAATAGTAAGTACATACTTTATACAGAATGCAAGATACGTATCACTATAACGACTTCAATTAAAATAAACAGGAGATGAAACCACAATGACAAAATTATGTGAATCACAAAAACGTACTGTAGGTAGAGTATAGATTATTTTTATTCTTGTTTTATTATATGCCAAACAATTCCACAATAATGCAGTCTGAATAGAAGTGTCTTTACCATAAAAATGTGTTTAATTCGTATTTGAATGGTATTTAGCATGTTAGCAATTTGACTAACATTTTGAAAGAATATCTAATGTAGATATTATTATTATTATTATTATTATTGCTATTGTTGTTGTCATTGTTATTATTATTGTAATACAACAAAATAATTCCTAAAATAAATTTAAAAATAAGATAAATATATAAACTCGTCTGCGTCTTCTTCTTCTTCTTCTTATTATTATTACAATAATTTATTGATTTCAAAATCTGAATAAATTGCATCATTTTAACATTAGGATAAAAATATAAGCCAATAATTTTCTTTTTATTTCTTTTTACTTGTATATGTCATTTTAAAAAAAAATTGTTGAGTCATCTGAATATTTTAATTATTACTTAGATTCCGCATGCATATGTTAACACTTTTTTCTGTCTTCCAAACTACTACTACTACAACTAATAATAATGTCTAAATTATCTTTGAAAATTTAATCAAGGCACCGACATTTTAAATACTACTTAAATATGAATTTTAAAAAATTATGAAGACACTTTTGTTCGAATTGCATTATTGTATAATATTTGGCATATAATAAAAAAGGAGAAAAGATCTATTCTCAACTTACAGGACGTTTTGAAGCTTCAGAGAACTTTGTTAATTGGGTTTCATCTCCCTTTATTTTATCTGAAGCCATTAAAGTGGTATATATCTTGCATGATGTATACAGTATATAGTGGTATATATCTTGCATGATGTATACAGTATATATTTTTACCTGCGCGAAGGTTCTAGTCATACCTTTGCAGTTCATAATGTACATTAGGATGCTCCGTCTCCTAAAAATAGCAAGGATTTAACATTTTACTCGCCGTTGTCGACTATATTTTTCCAAATTGCAAACGTTTGGGCCTTCAGAGCAAGGTACGGTTTGAAATTTGTAAGTTACGAAGGGATTACATAATTCTCAGCTAGATAATAATTGTACCAGGTAAATCCTTTTTGAGATAGAAGGTCGGGTGCGATTCATAACGGATAGGAAGCTGGCTATATATTCATTTTAAGAGTATGGCTTACATAGTAGCGTTACAGTGTCATTTTGTTCATTTTTATCTTGAGTAAAAGGTTTGGAAATATATCCGCAGAGATGATCTATTTTTTCCTATCACTGCCATATATCAAAATGCTTTCTGATGTCATCTTACCACGTACTTGTTTTTCAGTTACTGGATTTATTTTCAGAACTTAACACGCGATTCTAGATTATTTAAACATTACCTGAAGGATGTATTGTGCAAATTAGGTTTTGTTCGACATGCGACAAATGCAAATACAAGGTACTAACTTTATTCCATATGTCGCGTTTGGGCAAGAGTCAATAGACCCCAATGACGTGTTCTAAAATACATTTCAAAGTTTTAATTTTAATGGAATGTCAGCATTTTAATACGCTATGATAAATGATTGTGTCTTTTCTTTCTCCATTTCTTAAGGCTGTGGATTTATCCACGGAAACCTTCAAACTCAAACGAAAGGAGAAACAACGGTTGAGACCATCAAGCACATATGACAAAGCATGATGGTTGTCGTGAAACCTTCAATGCTGCAGCAAACTGCCATTCTTCCAGCAAATTGTACGGTACTAATTCATAAAGACACAAGAGGTACATTAAACCGAAAGAAGGGATGACTGAAACAAAAATGCAGAGGACATACAGTTTACGGGTAACCGTACACTGGGAAAAGAGGAGGAGGCGAGCAATATATATATCTAGGAAATCGATATGGAGTTGACATGAAACATAGGGATATAAAGGTAAACTTGAGACAAGACGGCATACAAAATTACAGTTGATATCAAGCTCACAATTAAATGCTAGTAGCTATCATAACTTGGGCATTTCAGTTCTAAGATAAACTGCCGGTAAAGCAATTTGAACAAGCGATAAATTGAGGATATTGATATAAACACCAGAATGCCTATGTACATCGACTGTGCTCTGCACTCACGGACTGATTTAAAGTGATGTATCTTCTTTTATGTGAAGAAAAGTGTGTCCTCACGTCGGGATAGCCTGTCCTCATTCATGTTAATATCAGCTGCTTTAGACCTTTTCCATTTTCATCTTGTTCCAATTCCAAAATCAATATTTCCATCGTATAATTCAAGTTCAGATGCCTAGCCGCGACGTGCTTCAATTTCAGCATGCTTCGGTCTAAAATCAATATATTTGTCATCCGAATAACTTTTACAAATCGCTCCACTTACAGAATTTCCATTTCTACATCATACGAATTCTATAATTTTATATCTTATTGTTCGATCTATAGATGCTTCCCCCTCCTTCCAATTTCATGATCCGCTTGCCAACATCTACTCCACACACCACTTCATTATTTACCTCAGCCATCCTTAATTTATCTCTCATTGTTAAAATGACACTATACACATATTTGTTGTAAAGTGAACGACGCTCATGATAATTGTCAGTGTCTTTGAAACTTTCTGACTATACCAAAAACGTCCCATTTCTTTGTCTGCAGAAGTGAATTTTGCGGAAACAATATTTTGCAAAATTGTATGATACGACAGAAGTAGCCGATGTACTCAGATTTGGAGGTCATACACGTGTGGAGTTCTGTAAAGGATTGAGGTAGATGATGTGTAATAGTAAAAATATGTTAGTGGAAGAAACTAGTGACAAGAATTACAAAAGGGAACATAAAGCGATTAGCTTTGATAAGTGTAAGTAATGAAAGAAATACTTCAGAATTTTCGTTCATTGCTGACAACTAATCCTTTAATCGCAGTGTTCATTTGACAGAATAATCTTTTCATCCTAGTAAATTGCTTTTTGTCATCTGATTTTTGTTTGCGTGTGTGAATATAATATAAAGCGAAAAGGATAGAAAGAAAGAATCATCCAGACTGACAATGTTTATTAGGTGAAAGTGATTTAGGTATATAATCAACAAGTGTGAAGTACACAGATATCCTGTTCCTTCTCTGCACCCTAAATAAACAGCTGAATGTGAAACCCCTTTTATTTTTACTAAACCCATCTGTAGCATTGTATAAACTGTTTCTTATGTTCCAATGTGAAGAAAATATTAAGATATTTAACAAACTTAAAAGCACAGGTCATTCTCACACAGTTAAATTTGCAAGGTTAATAAAATATTAGAGTAAACAATTTACTTAAACTTTATTGATTTTACATGGGTTGCACAACAAGTTTTTTCCAACTTATAAAAACACGTTCTCGACGGCTCAGATGTTGGCTTAATGAGGTTTGTCAAGGTGGAGGAAACCTAAGAACCCAGGGGAAACTACTGACCTTTAATGGGATACCACCTATCATTGCACATGAAAAAAATCAAAAAGCACTTATTCAAATTAGAGTTGGTAAATAAAGTACACACCTAAAATGAAACGAAACTCTAAAATCTCTCATTTCAAGCAACGCTTTCAGTCTAATTGGTATCGAGTTTCTAGATTTTTCCTCAACCTCATGTTGTCAATGATGATGATGATGATGATGATATTAAATTTACACAATTCCTGTACTCTCTTTCTTACTGATATAATTCTATTCAGACGGAACAATCATACTTCATAATCACCATCTGTTAACAAGGTGATAGGCACACTCTAATCCAGTTAAGGAAATACCGGATAATTCCGTAGAAATTCAACTTTTCAAGAGACTCTGGCATGTTACTGTGTGAAGGGCCTCGGTGAAATCTAGATACCACATTTATCCGTAGGAATACTGTTCTAGAACGACTGAGTTCAATTGTTCAAGCATTCACAGAGTTGGTTGACGCAAGACATTTCTTCTGGAAACAGTTTCGATCATGAAAAAATATATTATTTTTTAAAACAAAATATAACTCGTGAACTGATCCTGTATCAATCGTTCTAGCGTCTTCACTACTTCTCTTGTTAGTGTCACTGGTCGAGAGTTTTGCATAGTTGCTGGGATCCCATTTAGTATAGGAGGGTAATATTACCATCTTCCTAATACCATTTAGTATAGGAGAGCAATATTACCATCTCCCTAATACCATTTAGTATAGGAGGGTAATATTACCATCTCTCTAATACCATTTAGTATAGGAGGGTAATATTATCATCTCTCTAATACCATTTAGTATAGGATGGTAATATTACCATCTTCCTAATACCATTTAGTATAGGAGGGTAATATTACCATCTCTCTAATACCATTTAGTATAGGAGGATAATATTATCATCTCTCTAATACCATTTACTATAGGAGGGTAATATTACCATCTTCCTAATACCATTTAGTATAGGAGGGTAATATTACCATCTCTCTAATACCATTTAGTATAGTAGAGTAATATTACCATCTTCCTAATACCATTTAGTATAGGAGGGTAATATTACCATCTTCCTAATACCATTTAGTATAGGAGAGTACTATTACCATCTCTCTAATACCATTTAATATAGTAGAGTCATATTACCATTTTCCTAATACCATTTAGTATAGGAGGGTAATATTACCATCTCTCTAATACCATTTAGTATAGGAGGGTAATATTACCATCTCTCTAATACCATTTAGTATATGAGGGTAATATTACCATCTATCTAATACCATTTAATATAGTAGAGTAATATTACCATCTCCCTAATACGATTTAGTATAGGAGAGTAATATTACCATCTCCCTAATTCCATTTAGTATAGGAGGGTAATATTACCATCTCCCTAATACCATTTAGTATAGGAGAGTAATATTTACCATCTCCCGAATACCATTTAGTATAGTAGAGTAATATTACCATCTCCCTAATTCCATTTAGTATAGTAGAGTAATATTATCATCTCCCTAATTCCATTTAGTATAGTAGAGTATCAATCGTTCTAGCGTCTTCACTACTTCACTTGTTAGTGTCACTGGTCGAGAGTTTTGCATAGTTGCTGGGATCCCATTTAGTATAGGAGGGTAATATTACCATCTTCCTAATACCATTTAGTATAGGAGAGCAATATTACCATCTCCCTAATACCATTTAGTATAGGAGGGTAATATTACCATCTCTCTAATACCATTTAGTATAGGAGGGTAATATTATCATCTCTCTAATACCATTTAGTATAGGATGGTAATATTACCATCTTCCTAATACCATTTAGTATAGGAGGGTAATATTACCATCTCTCTAATACCATTTAGTATAGGAGGATAATATTATCATCTCTCTAATACCATTTACTATAGGAGGGTAATATTACCATCTTCCTAATACCATTTAGTATAGGAGGGTAATATTACCATCTCTCTAATACCATTTAGTATAGTAGAGTAATATTACCATCTTCCTAATACCATTTAGTATAGGAGGGTAATATTACCATCTTCCTAATACCATTTAGTATAGGAGAGTACTATTACCATCTCTCTAATACCATTTAATATAGTAGAGTCATATTACCATTTTCCTAATACCATTTAGTATAGGAGGGTAATATTACCATCTCTCTAATACCATTTAGTATAGGAGGGTAATATTACCATCTCTCTAATACCATTTAGTATATGAGGGTAATATTACCATCTATCTAATACCATTTAATATAGTAGAGTAATATTACCATCTCCCTAATACGATTTAGTATAGGAGAGTAATATTACCATCTCCCTAATTCCATTTAGTATAGGAGGGTAATATTACCATCTCCCTAATACCATTTAGTATAGGAGAGTAATATTTACCATCTCCCGAATACCATTTAGTATAGTAGAGTAATATTACCATCTCCCTAATTCCATTTAGTATAGTAGAGTAATATTATCATCTCCCTAATTCCATTTAGTATAGTAGAGTATCAATCGTTCTAGCGTCTTCACTACTTCACTTGTTAGTGTCACTGGTCGAGAGTTTTGCATAGTTGCTGGGATCCCATTTAGTATAGGAGGGTAATATTACCATCTTCCTAATACCATTTAGTATAGGAGAGCAATATTACCATCTCCCTAATACCATTTAGTATAGGAGGGTAATATTACCATCTCCCTAATTCCATTTAGTATAGGAGGGTAATATTACCATCTCCCTAATACCATTTAGTATAGGAGAGTAATATTTACCATCTCCCGAATACCATTTAGTATAGTAGAGTAATATTACCATCTCCCTAATTCCATTTAGTATAGTAGAGTAATATTATCATCTCCCTAATTCCATTTAGTATAGTAGAGTAATATTACCATCTCTCTAATTCCATTTAGTATAGGAGGGTAATATTACCATATCCCGTATACCATTTAGTATAGTAGAGTAATATTACTATCTACTTATTACCATTTAGTATAGGAGAGTAATATTACCATCTCCCTAATACCATTTAGTATAGGAGAGTAATATTACCATCTCCTTAATACCATTTAGTATAGGAGAGTAATATTTACCATCTTCCTAATTCCATTTAGTATAGGAGAGTAATATTACCATCTCTCTAATTCCAATTAGTATAGGAGGGTAATATTACCATCTCCCGAATACCATTTAGTATAGGAGGGTAATATTACCATCTCCCTAATACCATTTAGTATAGGAGAGTAATATTACCATCTTCCTAATTCCATTTAGTATAGGAGGGTAATATTACCCTCTCCCGAATACCATTTAGTACAGGAGGGTAATATTACCATCTGTCTAATCCCAGTTAGTATAGGAGGGTAATATTACCATCTCTCCAATACCATTTAGTATAGGAGGGTAATATTACCATCTCTCCAATCCAGTGGTAAGATTTCGGAGAACACAGATTCATTGAATATGTTCTTTGTGCTGATATTTTACTGAGTTTAGACTTCTAATTAGGCGCTGATTCCAAAATGTTGCGTTTGTCATTGGCATTTTCAAAAAATCATTTTGACTGCAGACGTTTTTGAGGTTCCATGTTCTTCCTCACGTTCTAGATTGTCAACCATCTTTTCAACAGATCACTGACAATATATGTAGCCCCTCTGCCATCAACTGCAAGGCCTCGAATAATACGATTTTGTATTTGCCTAATTTTCCTTCGTTCTAACTTAAATGCGTATCTTTTTGGCGTACTGATTATATCTTTCACTAAGCCACCCATTTCTTCTCTGATTCTTACAACTTCAAGACAAAGCCAGTGGTAATGTAGATGCCTTTGCAAAATCCTTTACCCATCGTCCGGCATATGCAAGCGATAATCATAGCAAGACACTTACTGTGTATACCTTGCACATTGTTCAGTATTGTTCACGTATATATTAAAGCTTAGTAAATCGAACTAAACATCGTCTATTTCACTTACCCAACCCGAAGAAGTTATTATTGCTGTCCTAGTAAGTTCTGATTAGTTACGGCTGTCACCACTCTACCCTATCTAACCTCAACAAACGCCAACACGCTTACGGCACAGTATGTGTAGGCATCTGCTTCTGCTGTAGGAATCACCTCACTCATTGAACCACAGATATGTTTTATCCTGCATAAAAAAGTAATGCTGAAAATCCAACATAAATAAAAAATAACTTTACAAGATATATTTTGAAATTTCTTATTCACAGCCAAGCACAAACTGAATACCACCTGAAACATTTTATAGCTCTTAGCCAAAACCGCAACAGAAGCCAATCTCAAGATACAACAAACTAGATCTAGTATCTTAAGGGAAATTATGAAGCAGACGGTGTGTAATTTGTCAGCGATGTTTGGATATAACCTAGGACCGTGCTATCCATACTGTTGACTTTCTCTCAGTTTTATTAAATAAAGGTTATGTTTGTTGAAGACTAATGATAAAGGCTCTGAACAGCTATTGGCGCTTTTTAAAATCAAATCAAGCACTGTGAATGTTTGCTGTGGTCGGTGCATATTATAGGTTGTACTATCCAGATACACACTTCTAATCAAAAAGGCTAATTGGTTAGCTGCTACACAGACAGTTTTATACTTTGTTAAAGGCTGAAAACTATATGATTATTTTATAATTACTACTGCGGAGGTCTCGCAAAATTTCTGATATGATATGATAACATAGCTTACCTCATACCTGTTTGATGTTCTTTTGTTTTTGCACGTACATAACAAAACCAGTTGATCTACCGGTTGAAGTGGTAATTCATATATTTAGTACTTTTTTAAAATGAGCATGTACATGGTAAATAGAACAAAATACGTCTATACAATATGGCTAGATATGTACCATTGCATTTTAGATATCCAGCATGTTTAATAATAAATACAAACTTTACAAGCTTCTATGTTGTTTTGTTTTTTGTTTCTTTAATTTTTAAAATGATCAATAATATTGAAAGAGTATTAAAATTGAAAAATAAATTAATATATGGAGAGTTTTCAACAGTTTTCAGTGTTTGTGAAGACTTTAAGCAGTTTTTAAAATAGTTTAAATTATTCGTGATTTTAAAGCTGGCATAGAAGACAAAAACCAGCAGTGTCTAAAAGATATACTTTTTCATGACATACCCTCTGGCAAATTTAAAGTAATTAATGATTCTCATATAATAATCTTAAATCTTGGTTTAACAAAAGAAGTTTGAGTATTTACTGTTTTCCATGTTTTAAATGACGACTCACATGCGGACTTTATTTCATGATTTGAGATATATGTCAAATAGGACCATAGAAACAGGAACCTGTAGAAGTCATAAATAGGTTTCTCCTTTCAATCACCGCCATTTTACTCGTGCTAGCAGCATATTTATGGGTTATAAATTGATTTTATCTAAACATGTTTGGGGATAATCTACAATGTTTCAGAGAAGGTAATGTTACATATAATTTTCTATTTGACAGGAATTTCAATGACGAGAATAAAAACGGAATCAGTTGCAAAGATTAAAAGTTAATTACCATCATTCCACAAATGTCATCATCATATATCATACTACTTCATACCGTTGATCAAACAGAAAGATAGTCAAAATGCCTTTATAAATCGGAATCAATCTCTCACCCAGTTTTGTCACTCGATAAAATAGAAGATATATTCAGCTGTTCCCGTTTTGCGTATAACTTCAGTAAATGGTCAGGTTGCTATCGTCTATTTCAAGGAGCCTATAAGACTAAATCTGAAACCACTGGCTACAAATGGTGCATATTTTTATATTTGCTATGTCCACAAATACTGCATAATATACAAAATTACTGCAAAAATCAAGAATATACACGAATTAATTAAAACCATTATCCAGTTACGGCACGTGGTGTCGAGGTATCTGCCATGCAAGAGTCGGCCATCTATTGGTGTAATATCACTGTAACATGGTATGTGGTGTCGGGTATTCGCCATACAAGGGTCGGCGATCTATTGGTGTAACATCACTGTAACGGATGTACCTTTTATACATCTGTAGTCTGCAATTTTATTTTTACATTGTAGCTAAAATACATGTATAAAAAAATCAATGAAGTTTTCACTACTAACATATTTGTACCTCATTTAGCTGTATCTTTTCCAAATACCAGCTTATTCTTGAATTATTATCCTGTTAGAAATTAAGTGTATGTTTGCCGTGATAAAAAAAATCCAAATGGGTAAATATGATACAAGCTTTTATTATTTATATATTTATGTCTAAAATATCCTGAAAATAAACTGAAGCTGTGTGAAACTAATTTTCAGAGAAATTTAAAAGAATGACTAGCAAATACATTTATCTTATGAGTACAGTGTACTTTAGGTTCATATGCCATATCATATGATAGCATGACGTCATGTAAGGCAAATGCGTCATGACCGAGGCACCAAGATGCTTTTCACTATACTCTTCTGCAGTTTCGTCAACTAATTTCAGTATTTTTCGTCATATGATAAATGTAGGATTTGTGCTCATTTGAAATGAATTTTAGGAAATTCATGGAATAATTTTAATTTTGTCAGGTCCTTGTAATTTCAAATGAAATTTATGAAACTCACTGGATAATTTCAATCTTCTTGACTTGTTTCATAAATTTTATATGACATGAGCACTCATATACGATCCTCTTGTAATCAGCAGACTAGATTAGACATACATATCAAACTCAAATTATGTGTTACTTAAACTGGATGTAGTTTAGTTTATACTGTGCAAGTTAAAATGTTACACAAATTCTTCTTATTCATTATAAGTATTTCGAAAACTCATATAAACCTTTATGCAGTCTAGGGTCAGAGAAGAACTGGCAATCCAGGAGAAACTCATCAACATTAAACAGTGTACCCTAAACTTTACAATGTAGATAAAATGACACATATTTATTCTACAGTCATTAGGTTTCTCAGTTGAACGTTTGATCTCCTTACGATAGACTTAGTCATCGTATATTTTTATGTCTACAAGCTAGAAAAATGACATACAAAGACGATACAATGATGTTTTGTGTTATATATGGTTTAACAGACTACATTTGTTGTGGCAATCCTCTACGTTTCCTTGGTCCAAAATGTATTATGTCATCTATTCAGTCAACAAAGTATATACAAATACGCGTGTTTCTTGCTATATATGTGATGACATTTATAGGTATGATATATATTGTCTGTTTTCTGACACTTGACCTATCATAAAATTTGCTTACGATCAAATTTTAAGGTTAGCAATCTCAGTGTATAAATTACTCTTATACGACCTTTACCATATATTTGCGCAGCTAATTTTGGTGTTATTTAACGAGGTTGATTAACCAGCATATGTACACATGCGATTCACTGCTAAAAAAATGTTCACGATGTTTAAGTGCTTGTGGTGTTCTCAAACCATTGCATAAACCCATAGAGTTGGCATATGGTTAAAACTATGTAATCCCGGTTATTAGCTGTTGCTTCTGTATGGATCACCAGTTGATATAGAAGCATCTACAAATAATGGTACAAAATCCGAACAACATATAATTAGTATATTCGAAATGTCAGGGTTTGTGCAATGTTTATACACATACAAGATTCAAAGCTTTCATATCTATTCTGTAATTTTCGTTTTATTTTTAAATTTCTGGCCGGTCAAGGTGCAAGAAGCAGACTATTGGTGGCTGGGCAAAAACTCATCAGAGCAGATGCTCGAGGTAAAAGGTATCTGAACGTAATAATTGCAAACAATTTCCAGACTAGTAACATGATATTAAAACTGACCCATTCACATCCAACAATTCTATTTACTAGGTTGGCATTGAATGCTTTGCTCAGCCCCCACGCACCTTTGTCCAGATTCATTTCTGTCACATTCTACTGTGATAATTTTCGGACAATTTGATTACAACAATTATACAAGGAATAACACGCCATAGGCCTATTTATTTAGTGTAATAATATCATAAGATAATATATAATTTGTTTGGTAGGGCGAGGGAAGCGCTTGTAAAACACCTGCTTTGACAAATCCCTTTAGTTTGGGGACAAATCAAACATATTGCACCAGCCCTTCGTCAATATCGGGCAAAGGCCATAAATTAACATGGTTCAATGGCCACAATTATTTTGTCTGGCGGTTGAACACAAAGAGCAGACGGATATTTGTATCAGATTGACGGCACGAGAACCATTATTTCTTACCCGCATTTTTCCTCATTCTGTATCAAGATAAACTGTTAAATGCGTTATTTTATTATAATGGCTCTCCCAATTTGCCTAATACAGTACCAAGCTGGTTACTACATGCATAATTGGTTGAATACCTGAGTTTTGTTTTTAAATGACAATCAATCGGACGTTTAATTTCGAAACCTACAAGAAAAGATAGTGAAATGTATGGACCAGTGCATACATTGAAGCAATGTTTATTATTTGAACATAAAGAAAAACCTCAATGTATATCGAATCTTGCGATACTGGAGTGAAAAGGGAACGTATTAGACACAAATATATAAACAACTATTTGAAAGTCTTCTTGATTGAGACAGCGGAATATGAATTGGGAGACTCAAGGCAGAATTTCTAAACTCAAACACATGCGTTTTGTAAATGACACAAATTTCACAAATTTTCGCCTGTTTTTCTGATTAAAAAATGGTGTATTCGACGCTTACTTTTTGCATATGTGTAATTCGTGAATGCTATTTTTGCAAAGATGGTATTTGTAAACAGTGCCACCTAATGTTGATCCGAGAGTTGGACAATTATAGTACAAAACAATAGCACGGCTTGCGTGATATTCGTGGTAAAAGAAAAGTATACTAAAGATATCTATGTGTAAGGACTATAAACAAAACACAAAACCTGAACTAGTGTACATCTTGACGATATGAAACCGGAACATAGTATTATGGTTCCTTCTGTTCCGCAGACGCGGTAGCTCAGTTTAGTAGAGGTAGAAGTCCAAGTGTCGCCGGTTCGATACCCGCCCAGGCCAAACCCGGGTCGGCCGCTTCGGTCTGTTTTTTGGATAGGCACTTAACTCCCATTTCCTCGTCATGATATAGCCAATAATGTGTTAAAAGTGCCGTTAAAACCAACGAAATAAAAATTCCACCTGTTCCATTATTGTATTCACTCTACATGGGACAAAAATATGTACAATGTGATAAAGTTTGCTTATCATTAATGCGATGGTACATTTTTATGATAGTTTTTGACGGTAGCTGTTTTATTGCGATCTCTGATACGCCCCTAAATATCATTTTTGACTAAGATCGCTTGTTTACCGGCAGTTTTGCACCAACCACATGAATTCCATAGTGTCCGGCAATAAAAAAATGTGATCAAAGCAAATAATTTTGAGATTCTGTCCGAAGATATGACACCTTTGATAATTCGTAAGAAAGTACAGACAAGAACTGTATAGCATTAATATAAAAGAGCCGACGAGGATGGATATCAAAGCAGGAAACACTGTAACTTTATTCCACTTCAAGACTTTTGCATTTTGCTAAAAAAAAATAAATCAAAAATTTAAATTGCAAGTCATATTTTATTTACGGACGATCATCTTTCTTAGCAATAATCCGTTTAAATTTTCGAAAAAATGACAGAGAAGACACAACATTATTGTAAACATTGCATCCTTATTTATATATGTATTTATTTATTTATCTATCTATTTATTATGAGAATGTTAAAATACCAATAATGATGTTGTGTTCACAGTTACCACAAAGTAGAACTTGTATGTCGATTATCATGTGCCCACTCCGAACTTTAAGTTAGCTTTGAAGAATATGATACAGTCTCTTGGTTCAAATTTAAACACGTATCATGCAAACGTTCTTCTGCAGAGAGTATCTAATCAACCGAATATTATTGATTTCAAATAATAAGAATCATACAAATATAGATAAGAAAGCCGTTAAACGACGAATATGATGATGCATTTTTCGTCCGTTAAGTTATCCTAAGGCAGCAAAAAATAGATGACAAGTCTAAAATTTATTGCTTTGTAAACCGTTTAATGTATACCTATTTGCTCACATAACGTACCAGCTAAATTGTCTCGTACAGAAATGAAGGCAAGTATACTTCTTGTCATTGCATTATCATACATGTCTGCACGTTTCAGTCATATTTTTGCGAGAGTCGATAGGTTTTCAGCAATAAAAAGTAGACATTACAGCATGTTCACGCGTATAGTTTATTAATTTATAATCTTATTAAACAAGCATGCAATCATTCGAATATTACAAGTTCGTAATCATGATTTATAAGTCTAAGTAATTATTCTTATATGTTAAATCAAGAAAGCTTTTTAACTGTCTAACATGATCATCATTCTCGTCTTAAATCAATTGAATGAATCTAAGCAACACTAACTTACTGTCCAAAACGTAATATCGTTGTCATCTGCAATGCAATGATTTATCAGATGGAGAGACGATGATGAATACAATTAGATGAATTGAGTTGATTGGTAATTGTTTTCTTTGTGTCTTAAAATTGATTGATACGTTCAATAATGATTCTCTATGTTCAGATCAAACTGTTAGCTGTTCAATCTTTAATTTTTAATGTATTACCTACATTTTTTATTAGCATCCTTTTAATAATAATAATAATAATAATAATAATAATAATAATAATAATAATAATAATTAATTAGCGTAGCTACCATCATAATTATCGTTGTATAATAATAATAATAATAATAATAATAATAATATTTATCTTCATCATTGTAATAATAAAAATAATAATTCTTTATTGCAGATACCATCATCATCATCATTGTAATACTACTACTACTACTACTAATAATACTAATAATAATACTACTGCTAATAATAATAATAATTATTATTATTATTATTATTAGTAGTAGTAGTAGTAGTAGTAATTATTATTGACCCTCGCATTGTTCTACTTACAGACAGACGGACAAAACAAATATTGGGAGACAATGTTTAACTTTAAAGAGTCTAACGCAATACCAACTGTGATTGTTAATGAAGTACAGAAAATATTGCTTTTGAACTTCAGTGCAAAAGTGATAAATTATTATCATCATAATATGTTCATCATGGCAAAACAATCTTCGCTCTAGAGGTATTTTCTACTATCTTCACTCTAGACGCATTTTCTACTATCCTCACTCTAGGCGTATTTTCTACTATCCTCACTCAAGACGTATTTTCTACTATCCTCACTCTAGACGTATTTTCTACTATCCTCACTCTAGACGTATTTTCTACTATCTTCACTCTAGATGTATTTTCTACTATCCTCACTCTAGACGTATTTTCTACAATCCTCACTCTAGACGTATTTTCTACTATCCTCACTCTAGACGTATTTTCTACTATCTTCACTCTAGATGTATTTTCTACTATCCTCACTCTAGACGTATTTTCTACTATCCTCACTCTAGACGTATTTTCTACTATCTTCACTCTAGACGTATTTTCTTCTATAGTCTATGATAGTGATATAATATTAATAAGCTTATCTTCAGTATATAAATATATCTATATGGGCAGACCGAGATAATATATATGGCATCAATCTTTATTTCCTTAAATTGAGAATATAATGAAAACGTGAAGCACATGGCATAATTACGAAGATAAAATCAGGCATCCAAGCTATTTGGTGCATAGTGAGTAACAAAACGTAGTAGAACCTACAAGTGATTGCATGAGAAATTTAAGCCATGTCATTTGTTTGGCTGGGGTTACATATATAGTTTGGACTTTCCCAGTGAGGATTGGTGGGATGGAATGGCAGTTTGACTTTTCCTGACCAGACAGTTGGCATCTCCATGCACAAATCCCATAGAAAATGTTCATTGATTATGATGTATTTCCTCAGTGAGAGAAAAAACCAAAAAAAAAACAAAAAAAAACAAAACAACATAGGGTATATCTTAGAACATGCAAGAAAGCTTAAATAGACTATGAGATTATGTTCATCGACTAACAAATATAGAAGACGGCCATATGTGACAGTCTCTTTTTGGTGTTAGGGATAATGTACCACTGCATGTTCTAGGACAATTCGTTAGGAGATAGTTAATCCCTGGTCAATTCGTCTCCATTTCAGATTTTGACAAATTGCAACCCAACCGCTCATGCATTTCTGGTGTTGTGATTAACAGATTATATAAAAGTGTTGTGCAAGAAACAAAGGGGTTATTGTTTCTTCTTTTGCTTCCTGCAAGTATTCTGTGACTTCTAAAATGAAGTTGAGAACACCAACAACATTAGTAATAATAATAATAATAATAATAATAATAATAATAATAATAACATAAAAGATGTACGCCTCATTAAATATTATTTTCTACTTTCGTTGTCTGTAATGATATTTATGTGACTTTAAAGGTCTAGGTAATAATAATAATAATAATAATAATAATAATAATAATAATAATAACCCAAAATGACACACAGGCATTTATCTATATCTATCTATCTATCTATCTATCTATCTATCTATCTATCCCTCCCTCTCTCTCTCTCTCTATACATATATATTCTCTCTCTCTCTCTCTCTCTCTCTCTCTCTCTCTCTCTCTATATATATATATATATATATATATATATATATATATATATATATATATATATAAGCCGTGGTGGCTCAGTGGTTAACAACCTAAAGGTGCGGGTTTCGAATACAACCATCGGACCAGCCTGGATCAGCTACCGTGGTATGTCCTTAAGCAACGCACTTTACTCCAATAGCTTAGGCATTTTATATATATATATATATATATATATATATATATATATATATATATATATATATATATATATATATAGAGAGAGAGAGAGAGAGAGAGAGAGAGAGAGAGAGAAAAAAAAAATTACAACCATACACCAAACAGAGTCGACAGTGCTATCCCTGGATCCTATAGGAGAATGCTTAATAACATTAGCAGAAGTTTTAAATACAAATAGATAATATATTCATACAGGTTACATAAGTTTAATTCGTACTCTAAAGAGATTCGAACTCGGGTTCGCGGGTAATTATGCTACACGTACGTAAGTAACTTACTACCAACAGCGACCAAGGGCTAATTGTGACCGTAAACATACTTTTCTTCCGCATATCATATAACGCGGGCACAAATCTTTTATATGATTTAATGTAAGTCATGGCAACAAACATACTGCTATGACAACAGGAAAGTCTTACTCCAGTTATGTAGTGCATTAGTAAGATTTGAACTTGGCTATGGCTCTATTGTCAACTGATCAACTCGCACATCTTACCTGCAGATGCTTGATCCGATAACGAATAATATACATAGTCTATGTCTGGGAGCATTTAGAACTTCATCTTCAAAGAGACTCTATGTTGTGGCAAATTTTCATTTTACCTCAGTCAAACGATATTGTCTCTGCTGGATACTACTCAACTATCTTCAAATTCATTTAATCCAGTATGTCATGTCGTCTTTAGACCCAAATACTAAATCTTGTATGCTCAGAAACCAAATCATCTTTTGACGTACGAATTTATCTACATCTAGAAGCAGTAAAAAAAAAGTCTTGTTAATACTTCAAACGTCTGTGTTCCAAAATCAACACCATGGTTATCAAAACAACCCAGAATAGTATTTTGTATATGCCAATTCATTAGGTTCTCAACCAATCCTCTCGATTTTCGGAGTAAATTCAATGAAATCAGAGTCTCCTAACGTATCCATACATACCTGTGTGCAGACGGTTAGAAATATGGAGGCAAGGTTGCAGAGGCGTCATCTCGAGCTGGTTACAGGATAAAACTTCAAAAACGAATTTCAGCATTTTCAATTACCTTTCCACACTGAAAGTCTTGCAAAATCTTAAATTTGTCAACCCATTAATATTGAAAATCTTACAGAAACATGATTCGCTTATTCAATCTGGAAAAAGTGTTTTGTACTGTTGGCTTCCTGGTATTAAATGTGATGAAAGGGCAGGTAAAGCAGCGAAAGCTGATCACCAATTATCCGTGTCTGTATTGAAGATTCTAATATTGACTTTACATATTATATAAATCGGCATGTTCTATATACTTGGCAATATATATGTGGAATTAATCTCCACAAACAATCTTTGAAACATCAAGCCCATCGCTGAAGAGTGGCATCCTTTATCTAGAATAAATCGCAGAGATGAGGTGGTATTGTGTCGATCGCTAAAAGGACACAAATACCTGACCCATGTATACCTCCTGAAGGGTGAACCTCAACCAGAGTGCACACATTGCCAGCATCCACTCACAACTGAACACATTCTTCGCGAGTGTATCGATTTTCACCTTGTATAACAGATTTAAAAAAAAATATATTTATGTGAACAGAATTAAGAAACCTTATGACGAGGTGTCAACAGAGAAAATCTTGTACGTTTTTAGAGAATGTTGTGTATCTAAAAAATTTTGATTCTATATTTTCAGCATATAATTTTTTTTTTATCTTTATCTTATCTTTTTTTTTCACTTTTTACATAATTTTAACATTCTTACTTTTTAGCTTTCATTTTGTTGTACTTACATGCTTGCATTTATTTGGAGGGCTTTATCTTCCTAATTTTGATTTGCAATTCATTATCTTTACAATTTGAAGAGTGAAATTTTAATCGGAACTATGTATCTTTTACTATGTTTACGTGCCGTTAAACCTTATAATACATACATACATATATACAAATTTACTGAATTATTAAGTTGTCATCATAATCGTGGTTATCAGAAATCTGGGTAATTTTATATACAGAACATTTATCTTCAGGTCTGATTTCATGAATGGTAGGAAATATATCTTGACTTAATGCATATTCCACTTAAAGTCTTCTCACTATTAAATAATACAGATGTAGATCTATCATGATATATATGCATTTCACCCAATTCCTATATTTCTAGATTTGTGTGCCACAAATTCGCATGTCATGCATGTTTAACTCCTTCATTTGCTCTGATACCCAATTAGCGAGTGAAAAAGGACCCTTTGGAAAAAGGTGATTTTGACATATAAATGTATTTTGCTGCAAATGGCCGCTCCATGGAAAAGAAATAAATGTGATGTATTCCAAACATTTCATCTGTTATAGAACAAGTTTTAAGCAGGAGACTATCTCTCTCTCTCTCTCTCTCTCTCTCTCTCTCTCTCTCTCTCTCTCTCTCTCTCTCTCTCTCTCTCTCTCTCTCTCTCTATATATATATATATATATATATATATATATATAAATTACTGTGTGTATATGTGTGTGTGTTGTTGCTTCGGTCAACTATGACAAGTAATAATTGCACTTTTTTTTTTACCGTATATCTTTCTCCATTAGTGTGTTTTTTTTTTTTACATATCTGACGTATTTTCTGTGTGATTGCAATTTACAGAAATGGATGATTAAAGAAAAAGAATCGAGGCTTCCTGTCCTAAGAATTCTGGTAGATTTCACAGAATACCAACACACTGTTAAAAATATACTCTGCATTCATGGAAACATCAGCACATGTTTCGGTATCTATATTAAATAATAATAAAATATCCCTCTCAAACTTGAATTTTGGTTTTCCGTTAGCATATCTCATTCAATGATCTGTAAGAAAAAATGTCTTATATCTCCTTCCATTATATGTATGACAAAATGTCCCAACAACAGGGAAAAAAAAACATTTCATATTTGTCATTTATATTGCCTTTGAATTTGCGCATTATTCTCTTGTATAGCTCACCATTCTTTCGTTCCCTTTTTGCTATTGACCCTTTGTTTCGAGAGAGTCTTACTTTTCTTCTTGGTATAGACGACAACAAGTACTGATTTTCCCAATACGATTAGGCCATTCTGTACTGATTTTCCCATTACGATTAGGCCATTCTGAACTGATTTTCCCATTACGATTAAGCCATTCTGTACTGATTTTCCCATTACGATTAGGCCATTCTGTACTGATTTTCCCATTACGATTAGGCCATTCTGTACTGATTTTCCCATAACGATTAGGCCATTCTGTACTGATTTTCCCATTACGATTAGGCCATTCTGTACTGATTTTCCCATAACGATTAGGCCATTCTGTACTGATTTTCCCATTACGATTAGGCCATTCTGTACTGATTTTCCCATTACGATTAAGCCATTCTGTACTGATTTTCCCATTACGATTAGGCCATTCTGTACTGATTTTCCCATTACGATTAGGCCATTCTGTACTGATTTTCCCATTACGATTAAGCCATTCTGTACTGATTTTCCCATAACGATTAGGTCATTCTGTACTGATTTTCCCATTACGATTAGGCCATTCTGTACTGATTTTCCCATTACGATTAGGCCATTCTGTACTGATTTTCCCATAACGATTAAGCCATTCTTTACTGATTTTCCCATTACGATTAGGCCATTCTGTACTGATTTTTCCATTACGATTAAGCCATTCTGTACTGATTTTCCCATAACGATTAGGCCATTCTGTACTGATTTTCCCAATACGATTAGGCCATTCTGTACTGATTTTCCCATAACGATTAAGCCATTCTGTACTGATTTTCCCATTACGATTAGGCCATTCTGTACTGATTTTCCCATAACGATTAGGCCATTCTGCACTGATATTCCCATTACGATTAAGCCATTCTGTACTGATTTTCCCATTACGATTAGGCTATTCTGTACTGATTTTCTCATAACGATTAGGCCATTCTGTACTGATTTTCTCATAACGATTAGGTGATTCCGTACTGATTTTCCCATTACGATTAGGCTATTCTGTACTGATTTTCTCATAACGATTAGGCCATTCTGTACTGATTTTCTCATAACGATTAGGTGATTCCGTACTGATTTTCCCATTACGATTAGGCCAATCTGTACTGCTTTTCCCATAACGATTAGGCCATTCTGTACTGATTTTCCCATTACGATTAGGCCATTCTGTACTGATTTTCCCATTACGATTAGGTCATTCTGTAAAAAAAATGGTAAAATCCAGCCAAACATCCTACGATGAACACCAAAAAATGTTGCGCTGGCGTATTCTGAGCCACCAAATCTTTCCAGTTTAATTCGTGCTAAACAAAATCCTTGAAAGCAAGCATCATTTCAACGGTTTGATGCAGTGATGTATCAATTAGTCAGTTTCGATATATATAAAGTTAATGCGTGAGTTGAAATGTCAGTACAAATCTCGTCCTGGGAAGGCAATATATGAATATAAAACCCCAAAGTCGCCGAATATTTGGCAGATGAAAAAAGAGAGATCCCAAACGTTTTAAGAACTACAAACAGCAATCAATTAACAGCACAATTTCAGCTACATATTATTTTAATGGGGACAGTTGACATACCGAATGTGAATCTTTTGCTGATAGTTTAGATCATGGTAATAATTTGAAGATGTTGTTTATATAGAATTGTTTGAGCCAATGTTCTTGCCACAGAATTTGCACAGTCGATAACTTTAAACTTTTTATACCGTAGTTGTTATTGTCTGTATCATTTATATCACACACACACACACACACACACACACACACACACACACACACACATATATATATATATATATATATATATATATATATATATATATATATATATATATATACGTAATTCTCTATAACAACTTCTATATATACCTATCTGTAGTAGGAATCCAGATGGACTGTGTACTTAGATGAGAATTAATTACTGGGTCTTTCATGCAGGTATGTCTGCTTCTCACGAATGCCAATACCACCGACTTTGAAGTATCATTTTTTGGTGATGAGTGCATGGTCGAGATGGTATAGGGGTTGATGCTTACAGGCAAGGCGATGGGTTCCGTAACCCGCGGATCCGGGTTCGAATCTCCGTAGAGTACGAATTAAAATTCTCTAACTTGTATGATAATATTATTTATTCGTATTTAAAAATTCTGTTAATGTTATCAAGCATTCGCCTGTAGAATCCAGGGATAGCACTTTCTGCTCTGTTTGGTGTATATTTGCGCTTCTCTCTCTCTCTCTCTCTCTCTCTCTCTCTCTCTATATATATATATATATATATATATATATATATATATATATATATATATATATTGCATTTGCAGTCAGAAAACAGGCTCTCTCGACACAGCCAAAATCCTCTGATATATCTAATACTAATTTCTCAGATATTCAGTATAATAATAGATAATTGTTATTTTGTATTTGATTTTCTGTAACTTCCATGTCCATAATTATAAGTCATTCTCGATATACATGAATGCTAAGAGATATAAAGAACTCTTTAATCTTAATCTTTTATTTTCTGTTGGATCTTAGTGGAAACCAATGGAAACCAAACTAAGTATTGCTATGAAACGTCTATTATCCCGGTACACGTAGCAGATAACAAGCACATTCCTCCCCAAGCAATTGTAAACTTTGGACACGATTGGCGTCAACGAAGCGTGAAAACCGGAAATACCAATTGTCATCCTCGAGGTCATCAGGTTGTATTTTCTTTCGTCCTGAGGACATTTTCATAGTCATGTCATGACAGGATGGACAAAAGCGCAGATCAATGTGAACCGCCAGTACGTGATTGCTATATAGAGAAAGTTTTCAAATAAATGCATACAGTATTAATAATGTGTATACCTCATAAAGTTTGACTCACTGTCAAAACTCTGAATGAGTGTCTCTCATAGGGATCACAGAACATTAGTTTTATGAAAGGGTATTCTACATTGCCAGGTAAATAGGACTTTGTTTACGCACCAAATTTACGTATAAAATGGGTTCTCATAAACTAGATTGAGGTGACTATTATAACAGGTTTTGCCGCAATTCAAAGTATATCAACCCAAATGATGTCCCTATGAATTAACTCTCAAATACTATAATTATTTATTTTCTAATTCTATGTCGGCATAAAATATAAACTCAGAGAAGAAAATGCGGTGTCTATAGTAACACTTAATGTACAATAGAATAATCCTTCCACAGACCAAAGCGTATTAAATCGAGACCGAAAGAATTATCAGATACGCTGCAATTTCCTCGAAATCTAAAATCAGTTGACTGTAAATAAACCATCTTTGTATATTTAAATTTAAACTTTCGGTACAAAAGTAATTCTATCGGAGTCAATAAGGTAGGTTAAACAAGAAATATATTTGCATTTGTACTTTCGAGTCGGAACTAAGTTATGTAGATGCGATTATTTCCTTTCTTCTTCTTCTTTCAAAATAAATAAATAAATTAAAAAAATACAATTTTTGCGCAATTGTTGGAGCTTGGTCGTTGATACTGCTTATTCTTTGAGATCAGACCACCACCAAGAAATTCAGTTTTAATTTAAAAAAAAAAAAAACCCCGGTATCCTCTATGTCGTGTCGCTAATTTAATATACGTAGGTGTAAGAGCTATCACAAGGACATCTTAGTACAAGAAAACTTATTAAAGAAACTGATTTTATTCGTTCCACTATAAGATAGCTCTCTATATAAGCATTCTCGTTGAGAATCTCGTTGAAAGGATATACAACGATGTTATGCAAATCCTTATTTGCAATGTTATGAAGAAAAAATACCTGAAACTGTTTTGAATACAATTTGTATCAATTTATATCAAATTTTCAAAGCGATTTAAAGAAAAGCATTAATTTGATTATCAAAGTGATTACTACCACTATAAGTAGAAGAAGACTTTAGGTTAAATTTGCCGTCTTTACCTAGTCCGCAATCCGACGGATTTCCTGGCCATATTAAAACCAGTTGCAACAATTAGGCCAGTTCTATGATGTTTGTTTGTTGTTTTTTTTTTTAAACGCATGATTGCCCCGCAATTTTTTTAATTGTGTGTCAGGTTCTCGTACATCAAATTACCCCAATAGTAATACTTCCATTAAGGATTCAATATAACCCTTCTAAAGGTTTAGCACGTGTGACGTTGACGTGCTTGTAACCAACTACAAATCTCATGTTAGGTTTATCACTCCGGTCAAATGAAAGGGGTAATAATTAAAACGCACTTCATCACTACTTGCTCACGAAATACTGTATTTAGGATATCACAAAACGAGTATTAGGAATTATGACTGGTATAGGAAGGTAGAGATTAATCTGTTATGTAGGTATTATTATAAACACAAGATTGTATGGTCCGCCTTCAGGTGAGCAGGTTGTACTATCTATTTGTTTGGGTCACTATTCGAATCTTATCAAAATCATATCTATACAGTCATACATGTAGAGTTGACAGACACCTATAAAAGTTAATGTTTTGGTGAGCTTTGGAATTCCCAGTCCGTTCATTTACAGTAGCCTATCTTATAAAGCGTTGCATATCGTTAGTAACCATATGTTCCGAATGACATATGTCGCTTTAGAAAATTGGAAGCTGTGATTTGATTGGTGAACCAAAATGTGAACCGAACATGACGTCTTATCGGTGTCCATTAGATCTCCATGTAGGCCTGTGGATATCTGATTTTTATCAGATTGATCACTATTTTAGAGTGAGGATAAAGTTCTCAGTAATTATCTGAAATTAATTCTATTGGTTGACTGCGATCAGCACGTACCTTTTTTGCACGTGAGGCGTACTCGGTGCGGTGTGCTTGTTATAGCAGTATTATCCCATGTGAGGTATATTTGTGCAAGTTTACATCTTTGAAGATTAAAGGAAGGTGTAAGGTAAAGAGAAAGTCTTTTCTGTTCATATCCATATGAAGAAAGTGTGAAGAACATATAATACAGTTCAAAACACATCAGCACATTATCACCTTAATTTGTTTTTTTTTAAAGAGCTCCTTGAAAGAATTAATTCATCGTGTCCCCTGTTAAGGTAACAGTATTCTCAATGTTTATGCTCTGATTAGGTAACTTACTTTCAGTCCGATTGTTAATGATGATAATACAATTCTTAAGAGCTCTCTTTTATTCTACATATAGATATTTAAACGCACATGTACTACACTGTATCTTTCAAGGATAATTTCTTCTACCTTATAAGTATATTTTTCCTTGAATTGCTGAACCATTTTCTTTGCTCGAAAAGATTAATTCATTATAAAAAAAATGCCTAGCCTCCTACTAATGATACTATTATACAGGTACATTTGATACTCTTTGTGGGAATAGATTTCGAAGATTTCCAAATGTTTGTGAAGCCAAAGTCGTCTTTTGTTCTTGCTTCATCCCAAAACTAACATCCTTGGAACGATTTTGGCGCATTTATACTTAATAACGTATAGTTATTGTGCATACCTTTTTCAGCCAAACAAATTCTGTAAAATATTCTGAAAGTGTTCCTTAAGTCATATTATTACGGTGGACGCAATGCTCCTTTAAAACTTTGAGCCGCTGGAATTAAATGTATCTGTGGACTTATTATAGCATAGTAGAACGTACAGCTTAATTTACCTATACCTTCAGACATGGAAATTACTATAGGGTCCCCCCTTAATAGATCTTGGGGACATGTTTCTGCACAATCACATCACAGTGCATTTTCAGGGTCATACCATTTGCCTTTGATGAATTCCGTACTTACCAAAATTATGATGAACGCACGGGCAAAAATATGATGCCGCTCCACGGATGTCAACAAGCATGCGTACTATGATACTTTAATGTACAGCGTTTAGTGTTAGAAGCTTCCTACAAATGTAGAATATTAGATGGAATACTAACTGGTTAAGCAGAATAACATACCAGCACAGTTTCCATATTTTGGAAATTTGTATTTGTTTTTTTCTTTCTTCTTTATTTCCATGTGGTTATTTCTAGCGAGCACAAACTCGAAACGTTTTTAATGAGCCCGAAAGTATGTATTTTAACAATCATAATAGTTTTGTTTCTTGACAGTAAAATAGCTTTGATACTTATATATCTAATAATAACTCAGCCAGGACATATATAATCAGGCTAACACTAGCATTGTAATGTTTATTATTTGGCAATATGTTCTGTTCAACATTAGTTTTTTTTTTCTCTTTCTAATGATATTTGTTCAAGGTTCGATGGATTTTATTTCTTCATACGAATCCATATTAACAGACCTTTATTGTTTTGGTTCAAGACCGTATTCTGACATACCCGATAAGGAGCAGACTTGTTGAAGATGCATGAGCACGATTTTTTTGCTGCCGTAAATACTAAAGCAATGAACATATTATGTATAAATTGCACTTATTTTCTATCGAGCTTTTGCCACTTCTACTGCTGCTAGTAGCCTTTTGTGCAGATATTGTTTAATCTCTAGATTTTGTGTCGATATTCAATGTTTTGCTTCAAGAAAATTTACAGTCGCAGAGAAAGTATCAGGTACAAAATCCTGTAGACTTTCAGCAAGATGTAATTGAAAATCTTGCCTCATAATATATTTTATTTAAAAATAAATTCTCATCCTCAATTTCCTTTTTATTCTTTTTTTTTTCCCTCATTCCTAACTAAAAATAAAATATGTAATAAAACGGTATTCTGTGACTGATACCCGCTACATCCCAAAGACTTAGCCAGTTATCGTTATTCTTATTTATATAGTCACTGAAATTTACACCAAACAGACAAAGGAAGCAAGTAATCAACTAATACTTGCTAGATATGTGCAGCATTCTACGTGTCTATATGCATCTCTAACTCGTACTTTAAAGTGAAAATACATTATGAATTTGTATTAATTGTTGCACATAAAAAACTAAATCAGAGAAAAATACAAATAGTTGTCACAGCATTTGTATCGTATAGGCATCATTGACAAATCAGATTAGTTTTTTAAAATATTGTTATATCCTTACTTAGTGAGTTTTCACACACAATCTCCTCTATTGCCATGCGCTAAGAAAACTTTATCAGTTATGTTGACGACTATTTTAATGGTAGTAGATTTGTTTTAATAACAATGTCTTCATAACTAGTACTCTATTACATATGTGAAGGAAAGAAAGTCAACAAAAGTGTAAATATTATCAAGCGACTCGATAAGGTCTTCTTCATTTCAATCTCTATAAATTCAAATGAACAACTTAGCAATAATTTATTATATTGATGTGTCCTATCTATCAACACACAACACATATAGAAACATTTAAAATAACCTGTTTTGGTAGTCGTACAGCTCTGTTATTCGCACTAAAACAATGTGCGTTCGATGAACGTTTTGCAAGTCGTAAATACAGGCATATAGTATACAAAGTCTCCATTAGAGAGAACCAGCAAAATGTCTTTAACCTTCAAATAAGACCGTAAGACTTTCAGTATGAGAACTGATGAAGCCATTTCAACCCCATTGATAAAATGCATTAGACCAATTTAATGTCAGTCGGTCATTCTTCAAATTTATATATCTGAAGATCTGCCATATTTATATATCTCAAGATCTGGCAAATTAATATATTTCAAGATCTAGCAAATTCATATATCTCAAGATATGGCACATTTATAGAACTCAAGATCTAGCAAATTTATATATCTCAAGATCTGGCAAGTTTATATTATCTCAAGATTTGGCAAATTGAATGAATGGTACTAAAAATCGTAAAATATTGTAATATTTCAACAATGGCAAACAAAAGTCAACTGAATCAACTGGAGGAGATTACTGGAAGCGTGAAGTTATAGAACTAGACAAATTTCAAACGTCCGTAATGCATTTCGTTGCACTATATATGTATTATTGTTGTAGTTAAAAGCCATATCAATTTAAATGAATTTGTAATGGATTAAATGTATTTTAAATCCTCGCTGAAATTCTTACATGTACATGAAATACGGTACCTTTTTACATTTTCATGTATGTATGTATGTATGTCTGTATGTCTGTATGTAAGTATGCAGCTATCTATCTATCTGTCTGTCTGTCTGTCTGTCTATCTATCTATCTATCTATCTATTATTCTTTGAGAGAGTAGGTATGTGTGTTGGAACCACCTATCCTGAGTTATATTGTGTACATGCGCGAAAAGCATCCTTTCTTACGTTGAATGAGGTCTTTGTAATAAATTTAAGTGTGAGCTTTCACATTTAACTTATATCTAAACGATGAATGCTTTTTCTACTTGCAATACTTCACTCTAACTGTAATTACGGTCCTTGATAATATTCTTTTGCATGGCACGCTTTTAGGTTAATTTTACCAGTTGTCGCCTATTTCATTGGTCACCTACTTAACCTACACATTCGCGCTCAGTTTGAATCACGCGAACATTTTTTTCGTTTCTTCTCTGCCTTCATTATTAAATAGCCAAAAATGTCAGAAAGACAAGTCAACGATGACAAGCTCTGCACACTAAGCGACATCAATACATCAATTTCTTTTCCTGGACGCTTTCAATGCCTGCCCACCTAAGGTGAAAGTCTCAGGTGACTCTCTCTTTTTCTAAGGGCAGTTTCACAGAATACGTGCATGAGTTGACAGTCGCCTTCCTTTGAAAAGGGCAAGAACGGCGTAAACAAAATGATCAGTGAACTTGACCCTGATGGATAAAACCTTGACTTTGATATACGAGATGGCGTCATTTCTAGTAAAGCAAACTAAAAATTATTTTTGACATTGATATGGGAGCTACCTTACGTTCTTGATGACCTGCAAGACAACTGGCCCTTCCAGTACATGAGAGCTTAATCAATTTGAACACAATCGTTAATGTTAATAAAATCAGGACTGTATCCTGTTATTATCCCCAGTGTCACATCACTATCGTGTTGCTTGAGAATAAAAACACCCGTAATGTTGATTTTCTAAGATCAGAGGAGTAAAAAAAATCGGATGAGTGCTTTTTGATCTTTGTGGTGTGTATTGTCCACGCCAGATCGATACGAATGACACTGTATCAGATGACACAATTAGTTGTCTTCCGATCCGAACGGGTAACCATACATATTTATAATGCTCTTAAAGCAAGAGCGCTTATATGCCGAAATAAAGATATAGACATAGATACACGCAGGAAATATGTCTTAGACAAAAGTAGCTAATTGCAGATTTTGAAGATGCCCAGAGGGTTGATCTTCTGAAAGTCAGCGCCCTTCAATAAATTTATTTTGAGAAGAGTTAATGTAAAGCTGATCTTGACGTTCTCCTAACCCTTTCAAAGTTGTCATATTTTCTGAGTTTTTAAGCTTCTACGAAAAACTCCAGCATAAACTCTGCGGCTTGTTCCTCGGTTGCAAGTCATTCAGTGGAGCAACGTTTATGAACGAAATGGACCTTCTATCAAATATACGAATGTCCGATGTGAAAACGCTATTAATATAGTTAACTGAACAATTATACTTAACGCATTTAAATGTTTGGTAGAAACAAATGTGTTTAGATACAAAAATACCACAACCGTATTTAAACCTTAAAATACTAGGAATTCAGATTGACATAACATTCATTGTTCTTATCTTCAACGGTTAAGAAACCATAGACTATACATGCTTGTGAGATATTCTCTTGCTTCTCTGTGATACCTAATTGGTCAAGACACATCTACTTATCGGCTGAGTGCAGTATATCTGACAAGGTCCATAGTTACGTAACATATATAATACACAAGAGATTTTGCCAAGGTATTTTGAGATATAAATATATATATATATATATATATATATATATATATATAGAGAGAGAGAGAGAGAGAGAGAGAGACACACACACACACAGACACACACACATAATTACAAAACAGTTTCCCAACGTTTCGCGCTAGAGACGAATCAAATAACATCAACAAAACAAAGACTAAACACAAAAGACGAGAGAAAATCTATACTATTCATATTTGAATGACAGGTGATATCTACAAACAAGAGTCTGATAGTGGAAAAAAAATAAGCAACAGCTGAAAAAGTAAATTCGAATGAGTAAACTGCATGTTTATTTTGTGTTGTTTTCTTAATGACGAAATTGTAAAAGAATAATAACAGATGGGTGATCTTTATAATTACATGTTTATTGTACAGAGGACCAAATTAGTTTGACCTCATTCCAGTCTTAGGACTGAAACCAAGAGTGGCGAAAAATCAACGCCATTTAACATCAGATGCTAAAATCTGTCCTAAAGCTATTCTATCTGGGTAATATTATGCGTGGATGAGGTTGCAAAGGAAATGTGTCATCAGAATGTTTTAGCGGTGTGCTGAACAACAACAACAACAACATAATAATAATAATATTATTATTATTATAATATTATTATTAGTAATGATACTACTACGACTACTATTACTACTGCTACTATTACTACTGATAATAATAACAATAATAGCAATAGTAATAGCAATAATAATATTAATAATAATACAATAGTAATAGTAATGATGATACTACTACTACGAACAATAATAATGGTAATTGTAACAGCAATAATAATAATAATAATAATAATAACTATAATAATAGTAATAATAATAATAAGTCGAGTAACAAATTAAGGAATATTTTCTAGGGTAAATATTGTCGCAAGATCAGATAAAAAAAAACAAAAAAACATTCAATTTGCAGAATTCACATAGACATCAAGAATGCAACTTCTTTGTTGCTTAGATCAATGTTGATTATATCTTTTTGTTATTCTTCAAGATTTGACATTTACCATTACATTAACAAACTCAGACTCTGAAGTGACAGAAGGTGCTAACCAGGATTACGAACATGAAAATATTTGTCTCCAGTTTGATACAATTATTTCAGATACAGTGGCTTGATACAATTACTTCAGATACAGTGGCTCAATCCGTTAACGATATCAAATTCAGCTCTTGGTAATTTACAGTTTGGTTGCAAACGCAACCTTTGTACATGTTAAACTTTAAATTCGTTTTAATCACACAGTTCTTTATTCCTTTCCAGACCTTTTTCTCATGGTCAGTCCTAAAAGAATAGAGCTTAATACTAAGAGCACATCATTCTTGCATGGGAACACTACATAATTCATCTTTGAAAAGACACGGAACTTTCATATTCATTTGAGGAACACCAAATAAGTTATCATTCTTGTAAACACTTGTGTCATAAAACTGGATGTTATACTTTATCTCACTGTAAAATGAATCAGTCTCTATATGAATACACAACGAATGCGTTTCTGTGATCCACAGCCTCATTTTATCACCATGCAGTGGCTTTAGCTAATTGAAATGAAAGTCATACATCTGCCACTTGCTTAGCTCTAACACAGGAAATCCTCCATAAATGAGTTCGGATAAAAATCTGACTGTTTTGTTCTTTAAACTGACTAACACCAACTCTTTACCTATGATTGCTCCCCATGCAAATGATAGATGTTTCTGTTACTTGCAAAATTTGTTTTCATCATTACATAGTTTTGCCCTAGTTCTCTTATGGAGATTTTCCGTGTGTTTACCAGGCATGGTATTTTGCATGAGTTTGAAAGTAATTGGTTGCTTTTTGTCTAAGGTTGATAATCAATTCAATGTTAGATTTTAACCACGGTGCGTGATCAAATTACACAACTCCGTGTATCTTCTTTAGTTTTAATCCTAACTGAACGTACAACTTTAAAGTTCAATAATTAATGACATATTTTTCTTTTTTCGTTAACATGCAGAATAACTTACGTACTAATGGCTTTCTATATTTTGTCTCCTGTATCAATTTATTCTGTAATGGTGATAAGTCACATTCTTGAGGAATCAGTATTTCTGGTGCTTATGGATGGAGTTTGAAATAGTTGTATAGATGTGTTTGCCGCTAAATATACTTCTAAAATATCACTAAAACTTTCATTATCATTGGATGTCTGTTATTCAAATTACACTCATTTTGCCCAGGACCTCTGGATTTACTAGTTAAACGATCATGATCGTTTACTCTGTTGGTTTTAATTCCGTCTTCCTCGATTTTCTGATCACAATCATGACGTGATGGTGGAATTAAAATCTTTCTTATCATCTTTCGTGAATATTATTTTAGCAGCGTTTTTAGGAGGTCTCAAATATTTCTACATTAACTCTGTTATTTTCTGCATATGCTGCTAAAACTTTTTAATGCAACGATTTCTCCTGCGAACTATGGGATTTGATGTGAAGACAAAATATGTTTGGCTGTATTGTCCATAAATTATTAGAGTCTTCTTTACAGTATATATTGGTTTCATGATACTTTGGAAATATCACTATATAGAACATATGTAAAATTTAGCTGGTGATGATCTTTTTTTATTTTGCAACATAGCCCTATTCAGGTTTGATTTAGTTTGGTGTTTTACGGCACAGCAACATAATCCGGTTATTTACTGCCGAGGCAATTGAAACAAAGCGCCTTGTCCAATGATATACAACGGTAGCAGAAACGGGCTGATCCGATGTTAGGATTCAAACCAGCATCCTCTCGGAGGTGAGTCTGACACGCTAGCCACTGAGCCGCTATAGATCCTGCTTCCAATTGTCACTTCTTACGACATGCAGGGTGGCGAATCAGACCACTTCTACATCCGCAAGTCCTCAATCGGAAACTCTATTCAGGCACATGTCTATTGAGTCATCTACTTGTTTACATAATCTTTGTTGTTCATGCAATTTTAATTGGATGTCCTAAGAAACATTCATATGTTTGATAAAACTTTGCTCGGCTGTTTTGAAAAAGAAGCCACAAGTAGGTTTTCCATATGTTTTCAATCAAAGGCACACCATTCCTAAGAGAGCCAAACTGAGCAAAGTTTGGATAGAGTATATGTCGAAAAATACTCCTGCCATGTTTGGTTCAAATTGGCTCAGCCGTTCCAGAGCAGAAGTCTAAAATATTTTTTCTGGTTTCTAAGGAAACAACACTGCTACTAAGGAGGCACTCCAAACACAATTTTGATGAATCATGTTCTTAGAATCATTTATATCAAGTTTGTTCAAAAGTGGCTCAGCCATTCTGAAGAAGTTGAAAATAAGTTTTTCGTATAGTTGTTACGGATGCCACACCATTTCAAGGGGAGCCACCCTGAACATAATTTTGACAGAGTATGTATTAAGAAGCATTTCTGCCTAATTTAGTCGAAATTGGCCCATCCGTTCTAAAGAAGTCGAAAACAGGTTTTTCACCCGGTTGCTAATGAAGCTATACCATTACTACAGATGCCAGTGGACTCCCATCCTTTCACCCCCGTTGCATACAATTTTGATAGATTACATCTTACGACACATTGTTACCAAGTTTGATTACAACTGGCTCAGCTGTTCTGGAAAAGAAGCAGAAAATAGGTTGCTAAGGAAGTGACACGGTTTTTAGGGAAGCCATCCGGCCAAAAATATGATACAGCATGTCCTAATTAAAGATTCCTAAAATGTTTGATTGAAAATGACCTAGCCGTTCTAGAGACGAATTCGAAAATTAAGCTTGAGCCTGTCCTAAGAAACATTCCTAACAGGTTTGATAAAAAATGGCTAAGCCGTTCTGGACAAGAAGTCGAAAATAGGTTTTCTAATTGGGTCGCTAAGGAAACCACATTGTTACTATTGTAGCCACCTCTCCAAACATTTTGGTAGAGCATATTCTGGGAGTATTTCCACCAAGATTGATTGAAATTGGCTCAGCTGTTACTGAGAAGAGGTTGAAAAAGCATTGTGGACGGACGACTGCATATATAACTCTTCTCTTATTTACTACATGTATTATTTATATACGAACCTGATATTGGTATTGACCTCTCATATAACATCGTTATACACAAAATACAAATGTCGGAGCTTATCAATGATTTCGTCTATTTTAAACTGTTCACACTTGTCAACAATAAATGGCAAAATATTGAACCTATTTACTTTAACGGCAATTATTAGTTTTTTTGCAAGTCCGGTTAGTATCTGTCTGCATAGGTCAGAGCAGAAATATCGGACTTTTCCGTTATTAAGGAAAATCAAAGTTGCATTCTCATCCAAAATTCTGTTGCAATACCAGCAAATATCTTCATATTGTTTCAAAAGGATAATTTCATCATGCAAAACGTGACAATATTTATCCTTCAGTATGACTGGTACAATTTAATTTTGGGGTGGTTTGTTAAATTTTGAAGTGACCAATTATATGTCTTCCATATATTTTAGCGACACAGTGTTTTCAGCTGATTCCCAGCTATTAAAAGAAACATCATATCATTTCCATTTCACGAGCTCATATTCTCACCACTCCTTCAGTTCTTTTTAAAAATATTTTCATTCTTCTACAAGTAATCTTTTTTGTCATACAACGGCAACTCTCCCTCGTAAAATATTCCCTCAAGATTCTTTTCCTTTGTATTTTTCAATCTTTGAACAACTGGATCAAATAATATTGCTTTTAATTTTAAAAGTCTCCTTCGTAAAAGTAGGTAGGTTCCCTTTTGTAAAGATAGATTTATATTTTGGAGTCCTAACCCTCTGACCTATTTATATTTTAGTGTTTGAAAGATATCAGTGCTTACGTAACCAAATAAATTAATCCATATTTTGGATGCATTTTCTTCCTTGTCTGCCTCGGCTAGTGTCATATCTATTGTAATGTGATAAGTGTTCTTATATTTCTCAATTAGTTAGTAATACATCTAAACACCTTTTAGTATCGCTTTGTGTAAAGCATTTCCATATTCTAGTTTTCAAAGTTATGTTAAACCTTTCTACCATATAGACTTTCTTGTTTGAGTACGAGGAAACATATTAAATGTTATTTTCTCGAGCAACTCATTAACCTGTAGTGAAATTCTTTTCCTTCATTAACAGTATTTTGTCTGATTTTCGCTCTTTGAAAATACTTTATACGCATTTACATATCTCATACCACTTTTCGAGGGTACTTTCTCAGCGCATGCATATTTGAAGAAACTATCAATCACTGTCAAAGTGTATGCAGCATATTCGTTGTTGTATTTTTTGCATGCCTGTAAATCGACTATATTTGATTGAAATTGCATCTCAGCATTATTGACATACCCGTTTGCATGGATATCTTTTACTCGCTTTCTTGTTTCATGTAGAGGTGGATTGTTGAGCCAACCATTCTTTCAATTCATTGTATTTTATATTCTTATCTTGTCTATGTTGCTGTCATAGATGATTAATATTATCATATGTCACATGACGTTTTAACTCATAGTACAAATACTGCAGATACTCTTCTTTTATTTAAAAAGTATTCCCGAATTTTAGACGAGTTCCATCGTGATAAATTTTAAGTTTTTCAAGAATTGATACATATATGTTTTAAACTTTAATCGTAAAGCAACGATATCGATATCTGTAAGTAATGTTTATTTATTTTTTATTTTGGAGGGGGTTAATGTATGGTCTATGTTTTGAAAAACTACGTACAAGAATATGATCACTAGACTTAGTTTATATGCACACTGCTGACATCGTTTGTACTTTGTTCCCCATTGCTATTTCTTTTATTTTCTTCTCTCTTTTGCAACTGTTGCGTTTGACAGTTCAAAATATCTGCTAGACTAATAGTATAATAGCCGAAATAGATGAAAGAGTAGTAGGATGGTCGATGATTACCAGTCACTTTCCTTCTACTGATGTACTTAGATATTTACGAGGGCAAAACCATCGTTGAAAAAATTAGCTCGTGTAGTTTACTATTGAGAAGAACTAATAATGTTACACTTATGATCAGAAATCAAATTATTCGTAAACGTAAGGTTTCCTAATTTTTTTAAAAATACTAATTTCCTTGCCAATATTATTTCGATAAGGATTTAAGTTAATACAAAAAGTAGCAGAATTAGTACGCTCTGATATTTATGCATCAACAGTCAATTTGTATTGGTGATAATCAACCAAGCATTCTTTGAGGAGTCATACGAGTAGCGTCACCAAAAGAATTGCCCTAAAATGAACGCTTTCGGATTTTTATATATCAGAAAATAAAGTTTTTTTTCTTCTTCTACTTTTGGTTAGCGGCTCAATCGACGACAAGAATATTTTTGGGGAATGCTGGAGATAAAGACAAAATAAACAGCTTATTGAAATATCACCTTATTTCTCGATTGAACTGCATGTTAACGAATTCTCTGAATGTTCTAAATCTGGCCAAATATAGGCAAGTACGCTGACCTTGACATACTTTTAAGCTATGTTAGCCTTGTAAAAAGAAACATCCTTTCAAACAGTTGTTTGTTTAACAGTTTCAAATTTTCTTCTATAAATGATGTCTAACTTAACATATTTTTACGCATGTTGAAGAAAATCTTTAATTACATGGAGCAAACATTGCTCCTAAAGTGACCCCCACCCCTACCCCTCCCATGGCCCCTTTTCATATTTACTTATAATCCTATTATCCTTTTAGATACTCTTCCACAGTTGTTCCAGTTTGTTTTGTCTGTAAGCGATACGGTATGTGAAAATCACTACGTGAGCTATAATTTTAAGCGTCTGTTTTGTTGAGAGAGAGAGAGAGAGAGCGGACTCAGTCTTCGGTCACGCTACAGTAATGACTTCTGACAACCAGAGACAACCAGAGACGACCAGTCCATAAAATCAGTTTGCAATTCCTGCTTTTATGTACAAACTAGTGGACATTGACCGCTTAAGGGAAGATTAAGTTTCGGACACCATGGTTCTGATGGCTCGTTAAATACAAATTGTTCGAAAATATGGAAATAAACTGTTATACGACTGGGAGACAATGAATGTAATAGAACAAAGAGGTTGTCGCGTGCAGAACGTCGCCATTGGATTTAGACTCCACACCGGCAGAACCAATCGTGTTCATTCTCGAGCAATACTTCCAATCAAAGGACCAAAGCCTAATTGGATGGCGTTACCAGGCAGGATAGAAAGGACAGATGTGGTACGATAACTGGCTAGGTTAAATGTTGGCTATAGTATCTTCCAACAAAATATAACAGTGATGATTAATATAGCAGTGATGATTAATATAGCAGTGATGATTAATATTTTCACCTGCCTTGAACATAAAGTCTTGTTATACCTACACTTATCAGTACACAGACAATAACAAAGCATTTATCATTATCCCCAATCTAACATAAGCTTTCTGAATAGATAAAGAATTGCTTGGATGAAAGTTTAAATTTATTCGCTAGTGACCTTCGTTTGCCACATTTCATGTGCAAATCTAGCTTGTAGATAGTTTTAAAACAAAACAAAAATGAAAAAAAAAAAAAAGAACAACAACAACAACCCCTCCACCCCACCCCCAACAAAAAACCCCAACAACGACAAAAGCAACAATAACAACAGTATTTCAGTATTTCAGCTATTTGAAGCTTCTAAATCGTTTCCTTTTTGGGCTCCTTTTGGCACAGACCAAGAAGAAAATTTATCAGAATATAGTAAGAGGTTCATATAAGTTGCTATTTTTACCGGGCTTCCATAATTAGGGACACATTTTTAATTTTATTAGTGGCTTTAAGGGAAGATTTATTATCTATTAAAAAAAGATAAAGGACAAGAGAGTGCATAACATATACAAACTTAAAAGTAATATTAATTCTCCGACTGTAATATTTGCGGTGTAGTAATTGTGTGTCATGAGTATGTTACATTACTTTGAACAGTTGGGAGCATTTACCAAACAATTTCGATATAAGTTCGCAAATATATTCTCAACTGCAAAAGAAATGCAAACTTCCCTTTCATTAAGTAAGCTGCAGTATGCCTTTATTTTATCTCTTTAATGTTATGCGTGGTGGCAGGCTTGAATGTGAGTTCTAAATGCTTCTTTCAAATGTATGCCCCCCCCCAAAAAAAAAAAAAAAAAACCCACAAAAAGCCCCACAAAAAACAAACAAAACAAATTAATATAAAATGTAACTTTAAAACATTTTTGAATGAGTCGTTCATGAACAACATAAATGCATCAAATAGTTCCTGCCGTCTGTCTATTCCTCTACTAATGCGTGTATAGGGCGACGCTTGTACTAATTTGCCCTGTCAAGATCCTTTTAATTTTTCATGACGTGCTGCACATCTTCTCATCATTTTATCCACACTGAACACATGTGCCAATGTGGTACACGATCTTGTTCGTGTTCGCCATTTGCAATTATTGTATTAAACCTGGAAATGCTGTTTAAACTAACATTTCAAGCATCATTTGGACACTCTTACAAGTTAAACACATGTCGTTTACGAGCTATTAGGATTATGGGTTCAACCTGTTGACTTTATGGTTATCCAATTGCAATGGTGATAAGTTACGTAATACATATTCAGTTCATTGAAGTGTTAGGTCACTTTGATATAATTTTGAAAAGGATTAATAATAACATACCTAAATAAGTAAAACAATTACTTTTATTCTCCCCAGATGGCCATATTTTCCATCATCTCTATTAAACAACATCTTCACCAAGGACATTGATGCTTTAGATAGAACTATGGATGAATGAAATTTCGGTTTCTATTTCATCTTGTCTGGACAAATTGTTTGAACATTTTGATGACGAAATCTCATCAATCCAGGCTTCCACAGTGTTCACTATCAACATAGAAGAAACAACATGTTCAAGATTAATTCTAAGAAGAATTATTACAACATTTTCTACAATCCGCATTGATAAAAGTGTGGAAGAAACGTGTGTCATTCAAAGGAAAATTACTTTCGCATTTTTACATACATTGTAATCATAAAGTATATGGACAGGATATTTATTCTGAAATTATTTCCTTTTTTCCGATGCTCTATAATATATAACGCTTGGAAATAATTCAACGAAATTTATCTTTTCCCATCTGAGTTTCTTTTTAATTATCTTTAGAATAGCTTTTCAAACACATTTAAAGATATATATATATATATATATATATATATATATATATATATATATATATATATATATATATATATATATATATATATATATATATATAAAGATGAACAAGATTATACAGGCTGAGCTATTTTCATTAAGCCAAGAGAGGCAACTCGAACTGTATACTTATTTTTTTTTATAAGTGCATTTTTTGTACTCATAATATAAATGAGATCTTTAATAACAGATCATTTCATTAAGCTTCTTCTGCACGGTCGTGTTTACTATCGTTTGTAAATAACTGTCAGATACTAGTGAACTTACATACATATGGCAAGAAATGAACATTAATGATTTTCGTTCCTCAATATTCCGTCTTAAAGTTTCTGGAGAATACCAACGACGAACACTGAAACATTATAACCAAATTCAACATGAATTGTAGCTGCTATTAAAACTTATTTAGACTCTCTATTTCATTGATTTCGTGCGGTCATCTGATGCTAACTCAAGTCAATCTATTGATGTATCCCTTGTCCAAACTATCCATCAAAGCATGTATTCTACACACGTTTCCTTCACTCCTCCCAGGATATTAAATTCGTATTATCTAGAATACACTAAATATGAAGATACTCACCATATTTTGCCACATTACATGGTTGAAAACATACATTTGAAGCCAGTCATCAAAGAACTGGGCGACAGCGATGATTCTGTGCTAGAAGTATCCCAGGATACCTTTCCACACGTCCACTGCTAGCACCGAAAATCAAATCCCTGTATAGGAATGGGTCAGTTTTATTATTTCATTATTATTATAGTGTTAGTTCTTAATTATGCCAATTTCTTGACGTTTCTTTGCGGAGACTTGGTTGTAGTTCCAAGAAGACAAGCACAGAACGAGATATAATGTTGATCAGTCATAAAATGTACCAATACGTGATTAATCATATAGAAATACATATATCGTGCCATCTCTCTCTCTCTCTGTCTCTATCTCTGCTGAAAGCTTCATACACATGAATGAGAAATAGATGTAACCAATATATACTCACATGCTATTTTAAAGGGTTCATTTTTATATTTTGTTGTTGAACACTTTGAGTTTGTCAACCCTGAATCCAGGCACCCCAAACTTGGTAGCATAATATATCTGGGAAATTAAAGAAGTTAACCAATACCATTAAGCAGTCTTACCAGGGCTCAGGAAAACATTTCCCAAGCACTCGTCCCTGCGCGTTGCAACAGTTACTCGTCCATGTCCTCATTATACTCAGCACAGTACACTTGTTCACTACACTGCTTACGCTTTTACCAAAGAACCACAATGTTAGGGGTAGAAAATGCACTCAGATTTATTCTCAAGATGCGAGTCTGCATCAACTCGGCCCAGGGACAATTACATAGTAAAGTTTTACTCGGTCCAGCCAATGTTTACCCGGTCACGACGAGTGGACGAGTGGTTTTTCTGAGTTCTGCTTACACACTCTGTTTGATATGGGATCAGATGACATCGAATTCAACTGTACAAGACACATTTTTTCTTATCAAAAAAGATAACAGAAAGTTTTTGAACGGAGGATACGGTATAACTATCTCAAAATGACAAGTGTAGCTGCAACCCTTGAACTCTACAGAAAGGCTTGCTTTTTATCCTTCGTAAGCTGTACGATTTTTATGTCGTTTCATAGCACTTCTTATCCCCAGATTTTGCAATATTTATCTGTCCTAACGTTTTCAACAGCTAAATATAATATTTTAAACGCTGCTAAATTTTTATTTTTTTATAAAAAAAATTGCAGGCGTTATAGTTGCTTGTCAACGAAGGAGAAAAGAAATATGTCCACATATTTTTAAAACTTGAACTATTCCTTTTTCGGTTAGAAAGGAAAATCCGTATTGGAACTAGGACAGGAAGCAGATGTGAGTAAGGGCGATATATCGCACAATTTTTTTTCTCAAATATACAAATGATGCTAATTAAAGATTTTCGGTTTTAAAATAAGTATATAGAAGAGAAGATGATATAAAACATGCATGTGCTATTTACATTTTCGTGTCAAAGTTTCTGGTAGATAGTAGCACTTTTCAGCTGATAAAATATGCACAATTGTAGGCCATTTGTTATAAATGATACCTAATTTACTTCTCAGATAAACGACATCAAACTGATCCATCTCTGTTGTTACAACTGAAAGAAAATAATACAATAGGTTTTTCACAGAACGACTTAAGGTTTATCCGTTTTGGTCATTACAACATGTATTTGGGTCATATGACTTCAAATGAGCAAAGTAGAAACTATACATTGTATTTAAATCTAACTGGCAGGAGTAAGTAGATTACATTATTGTAATTACAAAAAGCTAACACTATTTAATCAACTGCCACCGGAACAAGCAATTTAAAAAATGACTGTCCAAAAACATTAAAAACTATCTGAAACAACCCCTATAAATGAACATGAGAGCACATGCACAGATGTTTCACACTATAGTGTTCATCTATTCAAATCATGGCGGTCACTTCGCTGACAACTGCGTCACACTTCCGGCGCTCGTGAGATCGCAGATAACTTGCATCCTCATATCTAGTGAAAATACGGAATCGCCTTAGTTTATTCCCAATGATGCACGGCGCCCATTAGTCTGGTTCCCTGCTTCGTATGGACCCTTTTCAGGACTAACTAATCAGGAGATATATATTTTACGTGTTACCGGCCTATGATATTGGCTTGCCAATTAGGATGGTACCAGCAACAGTGGTCACTGATGTTATGGATGAGTAACCTCAACTTTACGACCGACGTGTTTAAGGGGGTAATTCAAACTGAATGCAAATCTTTAGAACCTTGTACATTTTTGGATAAGTTTTGAAACCTGAAAAAAATATGTTTGTTCTCGTGGCAGTTGATTAAATAATGTTACCGATTCGTAATTACAATAATGTAATCTGAGTTAAAAATGAATTACAATAGTTAGTTTTAACTGTGCTCATTTGAAGTCATCTGGCCAAAATACATGGTTTAATGACAAAATTGGGCACATAAACCTAAAGTGAGAGCTATTACAACAACTATATTTCAGTATAATATAAAAAACTATATTTTAATCTCGGTCAGAAAAGACATTTTGTTGATAAACTACAGCACTGGAGAGGATATACTTTATAATAGAATGAATTTAAAGATAATGATTAATCTTCCAACGGCACTGTACATTTTGTTTTCTTTGATATTAAAACCGTGACATGTTTTGATAGATGAACCATGATATGCGACACTATTCCATATGATATTCCATTGATTATCTTCAAAATATGCACAAGTATCTAAAATATATACCTCCATTAAACTGCAATGTGTCTTTGTAAAATTAAGCTTATTAAAGAGCGAGCCACATTTATTACATTTTAGTTTGTGTGCTGCTATAATCATATCGGACATAAAATCTCAAACACATTACATAAATTGCATGTGTTATGTTTCCAGTAATAACAGGAAGAAAAACAAAACAAAAACCCAATAAATATTTCAACCTGTTCTGATTTAAATTGATCAGATATATCAAAATCTGTGGCAATGTGGCCATTTATCACTTGAAATGTTCCATAATATATATTATTAAATCTACTCTATCAGCAAGATAATGTACCATCATATGGCATTGAATTCATCTGTATCAGCCACTCTATTGTTACGTCCTAAGACAAAATATATATGTAGATATAAAAGTCATTACATATTAGTTATGGTGATACTTTGGTACACACCTTGCCAATATAGTAACTTTTGTTTGGTTCTGTGGTCGGTTTCGATAGTACAATGGGTCTTAGTGCCGATACTTCTCATTTAAAGTGCTTATTCACGATGATTGAACTTTTGAAACATTTCCTCGTATTCGCATTATCTATATTGCTTGTTTAGGCACTTACTGCTTTTTCTCTGATTGGACAAATCAAATAAAATGAAACATTAGGGGCTTTTTCCAAATAGATGTATAGCTACACCATTCTATTAATCTTATTACGCTCATCAAACCCGATATGTAGATTTTTGCATTAGAAGAAAAGTAGGCTGACAAAATAAAGAAACAGGTGAATCATTTAATAATCTGACATTAGGACCATCATCACTGCACAAAACTATTGATTTGATCTTCACTCTTACTTATTTAGACTTGGCGATTGCATAACACATCATGTATATACAAACATGTACTTATTTAGACTTGGCGATTGCATAATACATGTATACATATACATATGTACTTTACTCATTTTAGGACTCTATAGATTTCCCCTAGCTTTCAAACATGTAATAGTCCGGTTTTTTCTATCGGCTTCTGTGTTTAGTGTTTGTTTTATGGATGTAATATATTTCTTGCCTGACCAAGAGCTTGATTAGCGTGAAACGATGGGAAACTGATATGTAATTGCATTGTTACTAATTTATGTGTCAATATATATATATATATATATATATATATATATATATATATATATATATATATGTTATGGATGAGTAACCTCAACTTTACGACCGACGTGTTTAAGGGGGTAATTCAAACTGAATGCAAATCTTTAGAACCTTGTATATATATATATATATATATATATATATATATATATATATATATATATATATATATATATATATATATATATTGCATATATAGGTAAACTTAAATTTTCTGAAAAAGCTATTAGTTATTTAATAAATAATATATATTGACTTCATGATCAGTTTATTGGCAGTTTCATTTCTATCCACCATATATCTTTTATGAAATAGCTGGGTATTCTTCTTCACATAGTCCCTAATTGGCAAGGTTTCATCTAAAACGGATATACTATATTTATGTTGGAGTAATATCTGTCACATTTCTGCTTATTTTAAAAATAAGAGTCAACCCCTTAATATTTGAAGTTCAGTGACTACTTTTGTATGAATGTAATTACTAGATGACTTAATCAATATTAGCGGTTTCTGAAGAGAGAGATAGAGAAGTGGGGACTTTATTACTAATATTTCCTTGCTATTTATATATCGCAATAGTCAGCTTCTGGCCCACAGTTACATGTGAACAAATTTACACGAATTTAACTTTTTTGTAAAGAGAAATCCACTTAACCCTCTTTGTTTCTGATAATTAATGTAAGCACAAAATTCGATATACCTGTGTAAGTTTTGTTTCTATCGCAATTACAACGTTGATAAAATTTATAAATCCCATTTTATGACGGTAACTTAGATAGTGTTATAAACCCTACAACAAATTTAAAATAAAATGGTTTTACTAAGAAAGAAAGTATTTTTTTTCTTTAAACAATCATGGTTATGGGTTGCCAATACATAATGAAACAAGAAAACGACATTGTTGAATTCAAATCAGGGTTGAAATGACCTTTGGACCTTTGTTCGGACATTAGGATATGATATATCTCTTATATTCTATTTATATGTATAAAATTATCTTTCCGTTTCCAGTTTTTATTGTCTGTGAACGTCAGCAAATTCCTTAGCATAAGGAGGGTGCATTTTTCATATTCGTGTTGCTTACTGTCTGCATGGTTTTTCATATTCATATTGCTTACTATCTACATGCTTTTTCATATTCGTATTGCTTACTATCTACATGCTTTTTCATATTCGTATTGCTTACTATTTACATGCTTTTTCATATTCGTATTGCTTACTATCTACATGCTTTTTCATATTCGTATTGCTTACTATCTACATGGAAAGGTGTCGGATTACAAATAAAAGTTTCACTTAACAAATATTTAAATATTTCACTTGTCCTCTTTCTGTAACAACCGACAAAATGAAAGTTTGTTTTCTTTTTCAGTTATGACACGCATCTTATATTTGCAAAGATGTAGATTAAACGCTCTCATATATTGTTATTCAATTATTTGTAATTAAAACATTCAGCACACCAGCCTTTTAGTTTGGGGATCCAGTGAATTGAGTCAAATATAGGAGGTATGTTGTGAAATATTAATGTGATCAAAATCCTTGTTATTTTTCTGTCAGTGAGACAAATGGTTCATCAAATAACAGCGGCAGGTTATTTGAGGTGGGTATCCAAAGTGGATAGAAAATGTAATTGTGTCTTACTGGATTTTGAATAATTTTTTTGCGCCTAGCTCCTGAAAAATATTGCTACAGAGCAATATTAGGCAATGCTTAGCTAACGATGAATCAATGCATCTTTTCTTCAAAATGAACGGTGTACAAACATTAAAACCCAAATATATGTAACAAAAGAGTGAATATATTTTGTTAAAAATAAGGTAGATATTGTAAAATAGCTTCAGTGCATTCCACAACTGGGCATCCTATATGACTTTTCTTCCAGAATAAAATCAAACAAAGAAAAACGACCGGGATATCTTTCTACTTCCCCTTCTTGCTACCCTGGTTTTGACTTAAATCTTACGGTAATGAGCTATAACGTTGGTATTTATAAACTTATTTCAGATGATGCTAACTCAAACAGTAGAAATGCAAACAATTACCATTTCTTGCAAATAGTATTTCTCTCCACCCCACCCACCCCTTTTTTATCTGTGTAACTAATTATTGTGTATACCAGTATATTGGCATGTAGAATAGAACAGAACAAAACACAAATTTTATTTAGCATTAAATTGCAAAAGCAATTTATAGCTACAGACGCGAGGATGCAAACATGTTTTACTGCAGAGGATAAGTAACATAATTCTATTGATTTTTAAATATAATATTGATTTTATTTAGTGAAATAAAATTTCCGTTAAATATACATAAAATGTACAGACTAAATTATAATTATTACAGAGATAACAATGTATGGATCATCCTGAATATTTCTCCATGCCTCTATTTATACGCGGTAGATATACTAAGAATCCTCGTGTAGTGTTCGCAACTGTTTACGCAAGCATCAAGATATCTAGATAATGTATTTGATACCAGCATTCGTAATATAATTATGTTCATTCATATTTCACCTTTAACCTTTGTCAAGTCTGGGACTGTATATATAATCTGTATATTAATCTCAGGTTAAGGCAAGGAAATTGGACACTTAAAAAACAGAAATTAATATGGCTGAGGAAACGTCTGTTGTTATGACACACATGCGTCTCCGTGTGAAACCTTTGATGATAAGCAGTCAGTAGAAAATATGCCAGTGCCCAAGTCCTCACACCATGTAGATTCGCATATAATTAGCATTATCCGTCAGGAACATCTGAAGGAATAATAAAAGCTACTACACCAACTGCAAATAGTGGGGACTTTATTTCTACTTCAGTGATGAACTTGGTACATTATATTGAAATTAATGATGGATTCTCGGACAAGATATTTTACAAGCCACAGGCACGCGAGATTCGACTTTGCAAATTCGGAGAAGAGACAACCAATTGCAGTATGCATTGAACTATGAATTTTCTGTGCATCTGGATTCCATTACCTGAAAAGACGGAGCAGAGCACAACTTAGTTACTGATTTCTAAGGCATCTATGTTGCAAAGATTTTGGAAGCAATTATTTTCGCAGAGCGTGACTGAATTTAGGTTTAAAGAAACAATTTGCTTAGAAAGTTTGAAGCTTTGTATTTAACTTGGGTTTATTGGTCAAGTAGATTTATGCATCACCTAAGAAATAGATAACTGATGGTCTCCATATTTTGATTAAACATATTAAAAAAAGGAAGTGGGAAAAAAAATGTCCCTCTATTTAAAGCGTCTTTACCTATTCTTTCAAAAATGTTATAAAAAAGTACAAACTTGATATAAAATGTTTATTGAATTTCTGATTCCTTTTTAATGACATTAAATTATTGTTGATCGAGGTAGTTACCAAATAGTCACATGTTTCAGGCTTTTGCACAGAAATCTTAACTAAGTTTTCCCGTCTAGTTAAATAATGCAAATATTTGTTATTGTGTATATTTGTTACAAATTGAATTTGCTTTATTCTAGATTCGATATTGCAGATGCGGTCAGACCCTTATACGTTATAAATGTATTGCTACGATTTTATTGGATTTATTGAAAGTTTCTGTGTACATGATGATAAAAACATACGAATGTAAATGTACTTGATAATGAATCCACAGTCTATTGATATGGTTTTTGTTTCCTACTTGTCAAATTAATCAGAAGGATTCCCTAATGAGGTAATATTTTTGGTATTAGTCATCTTATAAATGATAAAATAGCACTAATAAAACCTCCTTGATTTGCTAGCTTGGTTAAATGGTCTTTTGTTAGCTTGGATACAAAATCATACTGCCTTCTTTATGCTACAAAGAATTTATAAAATTGCTGTTTATTCATAAATAATTCACTTGTACCACCATACAATCGTATTGGTTTTAATGTTATATCTATTGGTTGATTTTTAGTATAAGCTCCATCTTTTTGATGTTGTGTTCAATTTTAACCCGTTACTTTAATAATGATCTTATATTATATCGTTATATAATAATCTTCATCTTGCCACCTATATCATTCATTCTTAGATATCTATCACTCAACACAACACATTATACTCATTATGGTGTAACGGCTCCTGCAAACTTCAAATCGCCTCCGAATTGCCATGTTATTTCAATATCTGATGCACTATTAAGATAGTGCTTTTTGTGTTATGATACATCAAAATGAAATGTTGGATACCATGCTGAAAAATCAGTTTATATATATATATATATATATATATATATATATATATATATATATATATATATATATATATATATATATATTGAACGTCCTGTGTTACTTTCCTGATATTTATTCATTGCTTCTTGTAACATCATATACGCACGTCCTACATTTAAATATTTAGAATTAAAAAACATTGTAAGGCCCTCACAGAATACTAAACTGAATTTATTCTCAAAAATATTTGGAATAAATTAGCGTCATCAAATATCATATTGTTTTGTGTTTGAGCTTTAATTCTAGCAGCTGCTTGAAATGCAACAAATATATGTCATTGAAGTTGCTCGGTTGCATTTGTTGTGACTCTCCATGTTAGTGAGATCTCGTTTGCATTATATTGTTGTCTGTACACACGCATTTGCTCAAAGTATAATCTTTCTGTATATCCAGATACCAATCGTGATTCTATATCAGTGTCACGGAATTGTATAAATCCCTTTTATTAAATACATGTACTCGGGTTTCGTTTTCAGTATAACAACGATACCCGAGAGTGAGCTATGTATATTGTACCATATTTCGAAACAGTGAGTTCGGTTCACCCCATGCCGCACGTGCGAGGTGTTTTCGATGGGAAAAACCGAATGCATCGTCTGTGTATAAATGCCTCACCGTAAGATTAAATCTTTACATTACGGAACGTCTTGTCAGTGAGCAGTCCACTTAAGGACTTGCACGTCTTCAGCTGTAGAGGTATGTACATTATTTATTAATTTATGGTGTATGTAGCTTCGGCTTGCGTAGTACAATGCAAATATTCTCTATTCTTGTTTGTATATTCTCTATTCTTGTTTGTATATTTTCTATTCTTAATAAGACCTTTATATCAGCAATGTAAAGTGGCATTTTTAGGAAACGTTTAGTACCATAAGATTTTTATCAGACACGTGTAGGTTCACTTTTGAACTTGTTCATTGCTTTGTAATGTTTGCCGATAATGTAATTTGTATAACTTACTGTATATAACGTCATTACGTGTTATCGTATATGCCCGTGTCAATCATACTACACGGTATTAGATTTATTTTCAGCTGTTGAACTGCAGAGCTGTTGAGCTGTAGAGTTGTAGAGCTGTAGTAATCGGAGTCGACGAGGTCCCAGCTATAGAGGGGACAGTAGAAGTCGACTATAGCAGCGGTAAAAGCTAACCACAGCAGCCGTGGAGCTGAATGAACAGTGGGGTGCTTGGATACCAGGTGATCGGGCGTTGTTGACCCATTGGTGGGCGTGGATCGCTTGATTGACCAGTGCGACTAGCAGCCAAGTATGCTAGTGATGGAGTGTTTGTGAGTCGCTCCATATATGTAATCTCTTAGCCGTGGGCTAATTTTGTTTTTTTTGTGATACCCAGTGGTTTGGGAGTGCAAGATATTTGGCAGGATATCTATCCCATTTGTTCGCGCTACATTTTATTATTTGAATAAAGTGCCTCATGTTTCATTGTTTGAGGTTGTACATTTTTGCTATATGAGTAAAAATACATCATTTTACTATCTGAGTAAAACATATCATTCTTTTGTCGTATGAGATGAATCATTAGCCTTTTTCATTGCATTGTGTATTTATTTATTTGTATTCATATTTGGGTTACCGTATTAGGTTCGTGCTGATTATGTTAATTAGTTCAATATTTGGACCCAATACACGCACGTATTAAGCATAACCTTTCTTCCCATCCAAGTCGTTCATCAATAAATATTGCATTTTTATCACCATCAACAGTGTTCTGTTATAAATCCGAAATCCAACCCGGTTATCTTGTTACAATCAGCTTGTATTTTGTTTTATTGGATTCAACGTTTGGAATCCATAATGAGATATGTTGAATTTTAAATTTACCATCAGCACCGATATCAGCATCTTCTAAAATAATATAATTGTTCTGTGAACGATCTTAATTTTAGTGTATGTTTAACCCCTTTTGCTACTGTGTCTATATCTCTACAACAACCAAACACAGTGAATAATGGTAAAAACATATTTGTTTGTCACCTATTTCTTGAGATTGTCTCTTTGCAAAACCAGTGTTATATGTTGGATTTTTCAAGAGGTTTACAGAAAAATATGCACGAAATAAATTGCCTGTTGCATTGATATAATTTGCAACATTTGTCACAGTTAATAAGTTTGTAGCAGTATTGAACTCGTTGTGTTCTGCCAAGTCTGCACAGTTATCCTTGAACCAAAACATATTCATTGTAGTTGAAGAATTATAATCATTTGAAAATGATTCTAAATTGAGTATCGTACCATCTTGTTGTAAATATAATGATAAATCTTCTTTACTTAGGTCTTGTAATAGCTGTTGTGCAGATCTAAATAATGAACAACCATTATTTAGTCATGTTACCTTATCATTTGGATTATAATTTGCATTATCAAGTCTAATAATCTTTTCACGAATCTTAAGCATGACTTTATGTGGTAAAAGAAAAATATCCATATATCTAGTTTATAAGATAATTTGATTGCTATCCATATTGGTATCACGTGGTAGATACTCAATATAATAATTTTAAAAAAAATATTATCTATTGGGGTTTCAGAAAACATATCCAAATATGGTGAAATAACTTCTGTCATCTTGTACATATATTAATATTACATAATATTACAATCTTTCATTCCATTTCCAGCCATTAAATTAGATAAATCATTGATTGAATTATGATTTAGTATCTTCTTAGAGATATCGTCCAAAACCTTTTTTCTTTATTGTTACCATTAGCTAATTCTTTTTTAGTTTCTTTTATCTCTGATGATAGGTTTGCCTTTTTATCTTTTCAATAGGGTGTACCATAACATTAGACCCTAATTGTTGTGCTTGTTGCTCAACTTGACTTGTAGCTCCTTCGATAGCTGTTTGTGGAATTTGTGATGCTAGAGGTTTCACATCAGGTAACTTGCTCAATACCACTTTACTACCACTTGAAAAAGCCTCGTTTGATCACATGAAACACGTTACCAAATATATTACCACCAATAATCTTTTGTCGACATATTAACTCATTTCCATGTATATTCAATAAACTACCTGGGGGTTAATTTGGCGTAAATGAATAAACAACGTCAGTATTTGTGCAATTAATATAGTTATTAGTTACCAAACTGCATCTTATTAACAAGGTGTTAATTTATGTTATGTTTACCACTGCACTTTCAATTTATACTTTCTTTTATTATTTTTGAATCAAAGCCTAATATGTTTCGAATGCTGTGATTAATTGTAAAATCAATTTGGTAATTAACTGTTAATATTATTTTACATCTTAGTGTATTAAAATTTGGTTCAATTGCTATCACTACCTTTTGTGACTTATTGCTTTCTAATATATTTTTGTATAGTTATTTATATCAGTAATATTATATTTTCCTGGTGGTACTATCATATCAAACCATTTTGTACCATCATAGTACTGAAAAATATCATTTGTTGATGTCATATGACGCCGTGAGTACCATAGTCAATCTTCTTCTTAAAACACACTTGCCATCATTATTATATGCTTCCAATTTTAATTCAGATAATTTATTAGGGTCACTATACAACTTACCAAAATACAAATCATCATCCAGTTTGTAAAATTTATTAGATGGATAGGAATCAATTCTATTTCCAGTCCTGTGCCTCTCTTTTTTGGTCAGTGTGGTGTTCTTGTAACAAAAGAACTATTTGTTTTTGTTCCCAATAAAGGACGTATTACTTATTTATATAGTTCATCTTTGTCTGCATTTGTTAATTCTGATGGCATAGCTAAATTGTATTTACTCATAATTCTGATATTTTAATGCTGATGGCATAGCTAAATTGTATTTACTCGTAATACTGATCTTTTAATGCTGATGGCATAGCTAAATTGTATTTACTCATACTACTGATGGCATAGCTAAATTGTATTTACTCATACTACTGATGGCATAGCTAAATTGTATTTACTCATAATACTGATGGCATAGCTAAATTGTATTTACTCATACTACTGATGGCATATCTAAATTGTATTTACTCATACTACTGATGGCATAGCTAAATTGTATTTACTCATAATACTAATGTCCAAACCGTGGTCCATTACTATATCATACTGTGATGGGGTGGGGTGGGGGGACACGATGTGTGGTTTAGGTAATGATTGAGGTAGTAATGTTATTGGTGGAGGTAATGCTTGTATGATCTGGTAATTGATTTTGTGCAAATGTTTCAATTAGCTGAGCTTGTTTTTTGTCTTCAATTTCCTTAAGATTTGGCCTAGCTACTGGTTCCGTGACTTGTTGTTTAAACTCTTGTTAACCTATTTTTGCTTCCAAAATTTGATCTTTATTTTCTTCCAGTTTTCTGTCCATTTTTGAACCATTTACGTTTCTTCATACTAGTAATCTTTTCAAAGCTCGTTATCTATAGTAATGTATTATATAATGCATATTAAATAATAGTGTAAAATAATGTCATAAAAATGAATAAAAAAGGTGAAATAAACAAATATAAAATCAGAAAAATAATGCAAAATAATATCTAAAAAATGCAAAATAATGTAACATAATGTAAACATAATAATGTCGTTATGGAGCCGTGAATTTTTACATTATCTTACACTCTCTTGCACTATCTTACACTATCTCAAACATATGAATAATTTTAAGCTCATGACCAACCAATGGAACAGTGGTCAAAACCATTACAATATCTTTCAGTTTTATTTATAGCTGTTGTATCAAAAAGAAAGAAACTATAAGGAGTGTGTGCTGCATCCTTGTATATATTGATAAAGCATTGTTTGTCAACACCCCCAGGACAATAATCATCTGAAATTTGGAGTATGTCTTTATTATCCAACCCATTGTTTCGACGGGTGCATTTTGTAACATCATAATAAGACCGAGTTAAATATATACAATTAAAATTTTTATCACGAGTGAAACTGAAGTATTCTTTGCTTCTATTCATATTAGTATTGTCAGTTGTTATTTTATTTGATGTTCTTATCCTATTCTTCAATAGAAATAACATCTTTAGGTACGAGTATAGTGAGAAATGTATGGTCTGTTTCTTCTTCTATAGTATCAAACAGTCCTTCTAACATGGCATATTTTGCTTGGATATTATTGATGGCATATATAGTAATTTCATCATAATTAAGATATTTAAGTAACAGGTTCATACAAAATTTGTTTTTCCTTGACCTGTGCTTCAAGCGATAAGGTAATGACAATCAGGTAAAAAGAAATGGTGTTTGGTCTTTTTTGGATGTTCAACATCAAAATTGATTATTTCCATTATATAGGTTATTATATAAAATAATATAAAATTTTAGTTAAGGTTGATCTTCATAACCATTTAGCTTGTAAAGTTTAAGGTACCTCTCCAATGATTCTACATAATTTTCTGTATGTTGAAACTCTTCGATTTTATCAAAAACATATTGGTTTACTTCTTTGCTATCGGAATCACGATTTAATTTTGCACAGGCAAGTAATTGTTTTATATACCTATGATTAAATTTAAGTTGTGACTTTTTTCCATCCAGCTTCAAAGCACTATTGATTCCACTTGCTGTGATTGACGTAATATCTATTGTGCTTACAAAAATAGGGATAGCAGGTATTGGATTCAGACTCGCACAATGATGATATTAGCATGACGGGCTTACTTGGATTACCGTATGACTTGTAACTCTTGTTATAAACACTGCATACACGCGAGAGATTATCTGTAATATTAGTTTACATTATATATTATAATGCTACATTACATCGTGAGACCAAACACTGAGAAGGTTGCATCTATTTTGAAAGTAACATTGACATATAAAAAACAAGTCTATTGTCACTTGTTAAAACACCAGTCCAAACATTTATTATTTAATGATGATTTATATTTTTTTTTCTTTTGTTTTGGGGTCTAAATAGCTAAATAAAAACAATGAGTTTTGATTAGACGTAGTTAAAATGTTGTTAGTTGCTAGTGTTATAGTGTAATATCCTTTTTAAAAAAAATATATTGACGGTATCTGATTTATTGACAATAAAAAATTCTAAATAATATAGATTATCATAGGTTTCTCCAATAGCTTCAATATAATCAGGGGCTTGTGTCTTTTCTGTGAAATCTTTTGTCTACAGATAAGATGGTTTCACCCATCATAGATTCAATTGTGTCCTCAAGTTCTGTTTCCCCATCAACAAGTTTTCCAAATTTTATTTTTACGACAACTGTTTTATAATTTTCATTTTCAGTATGTAATAAAGCAACATGATCAAAATTACTTACTGCTTATAATGCTATAAATTGTCCTTTCTTAAGAATATTTAATTTGAATTGAGGTAAACTTATTTCACTAGCATATCTCTCATTATCTTCTGTTCATTTTGATTCATTAAATACCACATTATCACCTTCTGTTGCACCCTTTACAACCCAAACAAATAATAATTTTTCGTTGGGCGTCTTTTGATAAGTATCAAAACGAACAAGTTGTCTTAATTAAAGTTGTTGCCTTTTTTGAGAATATTAACCAATTTTGTTTATCAGAAAATGTCTATATATAATCTGACCCGTTGTATTTTAAATTTATAGGTGTCATAGTTTAGTTTTTGTTTGCAAAATATATTTTATCTAGAACTGTTGAAAATTCATAATCATCCATTGTTGCTGTTCTAAGTTCGATATTAGCAATCGATGTATCCACACATAACTTATTTGTTAAATTGATGTAATTCCTTGCTAAATAACCCGAAGAGATCTTACTTATATCCATATTTGATTCTCCTGTTAATGTATCACCGGTTTTCATAAAAAAGTGGCATCCACATATGATTTGGTACAGCAATCTTGGTCAGATGCTGGATTAGTCAGATTTGCTATCTTTTTTTTTTTAAACCCATATTTACATAAGAGCAATAAACGTGTTGCACCATTATCCAAATTCACGGAATGAACTATCTGGTCACCATTTGGTCTTATTTTATCATCATCACGAAATGAACTATCTGGTCACCATTTGGTCTTATTTCATCATCATGACTAAATGAACTATGTGGTCACCATTTGGTCTTATTTCATCATCATCACGAAATAAACTATCTGGTCACCATTTGGTCTTATTTCATCATCATCACGAAATGAACTATCTGGTCACCATTTGGTCTTTTTTCATCATCATCCCGCAATGAACTATGTGGTCACCATTTGGTCTTATTTCATCATCATCACTAAATGAACTATCTGGTCACCATTTGGTCTTATTTCATCATCATCACTAATAACATTTTGATTATTACCAAGCTTAACTATACAATGTTTTTCCCAGCTCCAATATCGGAGTAACCAATATGTTTCCAGTCATTATATCACCTGCTCTTAACAAATAAATATCATCTAATTTCTGTAATTCTTCATCAACTGTTTGGAATTGGTTGTCAATGAAATTTTGATAAAAAGTATTGACATTACCATCTATGTGTTGTGTTGTTGCTGCATCATTTGCACTAAGAGGTTGGTCTAATTTTACAATTTTATTATCGTTCGTATCAAGATTTTTGTTTTTGTAACATTTCCGTAGAACCAGGCTGTAATCCTCCCCCACTGTGAAAGTATTCATTCAATTCATTTTTAAAATTTATAACTTCGTTTGTTGTTGCACATTTGGTAGTATCCAAATTCTACATCATTCGTCCTGTTTATAAGTGTTCCAAAAATTATATAGCTCATTTATATATATATATATAGTTACGACTCTAGGTATTACACATATGTAACAGAAAGAAAGTGAAACCAACAATGTAAGTAAAATCAATAAGCAATTTATTTCTAGACAATTAAAGTGAAAATTCAAAAAGACACTTACAATATTGTGAATTAAAATCAAAATAATCCAATAATCCTAAGGTGTCCTAATATCAAGTCCTAAATATATAATGTTTCGAATTAATTCCAGTATCCTTGAATGTCCTGATGTGTCAATAGTCTTGAATGTCCTGATGTGTCAGTAGTCTTGAAAAAATCCCAAAGTCAAGTATTAATCCAAAATGAGAATGCGCACTTTTAGTATTTCCAATGAATATTTCAAATAAATAATTTCTCTCTCTGAATTTACTCTGATGTTCACAACACAGCTATAAGCATCTGACTATTAAAATGATTCTTCATAGACTGACCATTAGAACAAGAATGAAATATTGTTTACCAAAACTCCCTATATATAAACACGAGTCACTTTTCAAGAAAACAAATGCTACCTGACAAAAGACATGGAAAGAAACAGTCATATTGCAAAATAATATGTACAAATTGCGAAATTCTATGTAAATATTTTGTTTACAACAAGATATTGCGAAATGCGCACGTAAACAACTTATTTACAAAATGACCATAATCTAACTAAAATACAACTTACTCCTGGACACATATTATAAATATTGCATACAATAAGAGATTAAAACAGACAATAATATCGTAAATGCTATACAAAATTTGTATAAAGAGCCAGATAAGGACTATATAATAAAAATACTTACAAAAAGAAGCAAAAATGTAAAAGATAGTATTTTATTAACTCAAGAAGAGATAATGAAACCGAATATAATAATGATAGATTGCATCAACATGCATCGTTTAAAAAAAATTCAACATTTGAATTAAAAGATCTTAAAATTGTCTTTTAATATCCATAAGGAATCGTACATATTTTTAGTTCGTTTTGCTTTTATTTTAGGTATATTAATACCGATGTTATAAAACTTAAAGATGTATGAAAAAAGTATAAGCAAATTCTAATGTTCTCTTTTGACTTTGTAAATAATATTTAAGTAAATTAACTGCATTATTAATACTGTTATATATTTTTTTCTTGTTTTGTAGTTTAATGTGATGCGATTTTCAATTTCATAATCATCTAATAAATTGTTCATATGATATTTCTTATTATATTTTGATTTTGTCACAGCTTGCATTTGTTTGCAAAATAACCAACACATTCATTTACAATTTTCTATCCATGGTTACTATCACAATTCAAACAAACATATCCAGCATCAAGATCTAATGGAATATATTTTTTATAATAACATGAATCAATGCTTTTGTTATCAAATGATTCCTCATTGTTTGCTTTATTGCCGGTCTAAAACTTTTCCCAATCAACGTATTCACAGAGCTAGTAGAAAATTTGTTCATGGTAAACCATATTAATTATAAATTTTTTCTAAGTTCGTTTTGCTTTTATTTTAGGTATATTAATACAGATGGTATAAAACTTAAAGATTTGTGAAAAAATATAAGTAGATTCTAATGTTCTCTTTACCTTTGCAAATAATTTTAAAGTAGATTAACTGCATTATTAACACTATTTTGTATTTTTTTTCTTGTTTTGTATCTTAACGTGATGCGATTTTCAATTTCGTAATCATCTAATAAACATTTTATTAGAATAAAAAAAAAAGAAGAAGTATCATTATTAAGAATGAGGATAATAGATGCTTTGAATGGACATTATTAGCAGGATTATAACCGGCTGAAAAAAATCGTAGCCTTATTTCCTCATATATATATATATATATATATATATATATATATATATATATATATATATATATATATATATATGATATTGGTAAACTAAACCTTTGTGATATTAAATTTCCTGCTTTATTGAAATATGTTTCTAAATTTGAAAACTTAATGAATGAAATATCTATTAATGTTTTTGGTTGGGAAAATGGAATATACCGACTCAAATATTCTAAGGAAGAAAGAAAAAATAATATCTATCTGTTGCTGATATCACAAAATGAAAAACATCAGTATGTGTTGATTACAAATATTGCAGGATTACTCAGAATTAACAACAAACATCATGATGCAAATATATGTGCAAGAGATGTTCACTCATTTTTAGTAGTGAAGAACTTTTAGAAAAACATGATATTGATTGGGAAGGAATTGACTGAAAAGGACAACGTACAATGTTACCTGAAAAAGGCAAAACTATTTTAATGTTTCAAAATTATAAAATGCAGATGACAATACCAATTATAATATGTGCTGATTTTGAAATATTGAATAAAAAAGTTTATATTAATAAAGGTGATAATACAGAGCAAGTTGCTGAGCAGCCCCCATGTAGTTTTTTTTAATATATTGTTATTAAATATGTTGTTAATATAATAAACATATTATACATTGGAGATAATGCTGTTAAAATTATATAATCTATATAAACAAAATTTGCCAGCTAAGATTCTTTTTAACTATAAAATGAGTAAGATTAATCTATTGTAGTTTATAATTTGCCAGCTAAGATTATTTTTGCTTATGATATTAGACAAATTAATTAATGCAATTTTTAATTTGCCAGCTAAGATTCTTTAGGCTTATAATATGAGTAAGATTAATCTGTGTAATTTAATTGGTGACGCAACTTAAACCTGCAGTAATATTTTGCGACTCTGACGACATTTAAATAATGTTTTACATTTCTATAACACGTAAATTTGAAATAATGCAGTGAAAATTTATTTGGCTGTGTTTGAGTAAAAAAAAAGTACCTACATCAATGTTCTCCTTGTGAAAAATCCTTAAATGGGACACTTCCATTAATGGCCTTCTGTAATATACAATCTTTGAAAAATACATTTGAAAATATATCTTATCATATCCCTATAAAACGTGAAAATAGATCATTCTTTACCCTCTAAAACGCGAAAATATAGCGTTATTCAAAAAGCCCTCTTTAGATCTACTTCTGTAGTTTAGTAAGAATCTGTTCTTCGCACATCTAACCAGATGTTTTTCCTACTTGCATCGGAAAAAAAGGCAAGAATTGTTTGCAAACTTTTAGAGGAGATCATGAGTATGAAATCAGTTTAAAAGGTTTATAAACGTCTTTCAACATGAGTATGAAATCAATTAACTAAAAAGGGTTATAAATGTATTTAAACATGAGTATGAAATTCATTAATTTAAAAGGGTTATAAATGTCTTTCATCGTAAGTATGAAATCAATTTACTTAAGAGGGTTATAAATGTTTTTCATCATGAGTATGAAATCAATTTACTTAAAAGGGTTATACATGTCTTTAAACAGCAAAATGATGTAAAGTTTAGGCATAGTGCGTATAAGTGTTTGCATAATCTCTCGTGGAACAAGGAAATATTGCACACATTGCATTCCTAGCTTTGGAAATGACAATGTTTCCAATATGTAAATAAACCATCAGTGAAAAGAAAAAAAAAGGCCCACAAGGTCATTTCTTCTTATCGTAAGTGACATTTATTGCATTTGTAATAGTGCAATTACACTTCACTAAATCAATTATCTTATTTCCAGGCTCTAATTACGTTTATTTAATGCCATATTTCTTCCCGCATCATAATACGTCGGATATTTGTTTGTAATCTTCTTCAACCCTATTTAAGAGGAGTTTTAAGGAATTTCATTTTGTTCAAGAACGTGTTAAATCATTTATAAACAAAGCTTAATTCTCAAATTCTCTAAATGGAATAATTTTATATGAAAAATAAAATAAATTGTTACAATATACTCGACATTAAGGCGAATATATATATATATATATATATATATATATATATATATATATATATATATATATATATATATATATATATATATAATAATCATCATAATAATAGACATGTATGTTCATCGTGGACAAAAATCTAATTCTAATGCGTCTTAATAGATGGGCGTGGCAAGAAATACAAGGCGAACACATCAAAGAATTTAAAGCAAAAGTGTGAATATAAATAGGCTATTTCTGATCACTGGTATTGTATACTGTACATACTGTATAAAAAGTAGTGTATAATTCGATTTGAACATCAGTGGTATAGGACACTGTACATACTGTATATAAAGTAGTGTATAATTCAATTTGAACATCGCCTATCTTGTGGAATTATAATATGCCATGAATCTATCAACTCAATATTAATAATACAAGCATCATTGCTGCTTTAGGTTTACAGTATAAAAAAAAGTGATTTTGTGAAGAAAGATTCAACACAATTGATTTCTCTTGAAAAACTGTAAAACACATCTTGAGATCCATAAAATGATTGAAGTGTAAATAAAAAAAACACCTACTTATACCAAATACTGTTTTGTAAAGTTATGTAATAGATCGCATTAAAGTTATATTACATCTAGCTATGTAGAAACGAAGATGGTATCCTTGTACATATATATATATATATATATATATATATATATATATATATATATATATATATATATATATATATATATATGGCTAGATAGATATACATATTATCAGTACAGTAACGTGATATGGACGCTTTTATCGCATCGAGTTTGATAGCGGAATGACATCGAATCTCGCGAGACGCGAAGGCTCTAGCATGTTTCAATGTTCTTCGTCTATAAACTAGACGCGATACAAGCACCCAGATCAAGTTACTGTACTGATGACCCTAAGCAATTATGCCATAATAGAAAAGCATGTTTGTATTTTTGTTTTGTTTTTCTTTAAGTTTGATTCCAGCCCTCTACTCACATGTAGTCCCTTAACGTGACTGTTGTTAGGTGACGTCATCCTTGACAGCGAGGAATCTAAATCTGTATCAGATGAGCATCTTATACACTATTTCAGATCAGCCGCGAGAAAAGGAGCCTGTATTATGCATTGTAAAATGATGTGTGTGTGTGTGTGTGTGTGTGTGTGTGTGTGTGTGTGTGTGTGCAACATTAGGGCTGTATTATATTCTCAATGCCAGGCATATTTAGTGTTGCTATACTTACCATCAGAGTCGCTATTTGCAAGAGGAAACATTCTAATGGAAATATTAGTAGTCGTTCCTTGTGGAAATGTGGCTTTTTGTGTGCCTATATTGTTTGCGCAATACAAATCTCAAATTTTGAAATTTAGGTGAGCCGCACACCTCTGACGAATGAAACGTAGATAAAGATTCACTATTCATTTTTGTCTACACAAAGTTTTTGAATTGCTATTAATATTTATTGATAGACCCAACACTTCATCGTTAGATCCATTCATACATTTTAAAGAACCAGTGTCTCTTTTAAATCCAATAATAAGTCACTCTCTCACGTATCATCTATTTCTCTCTCGCTGCTGTTTGTGTGCACATACAATGAAAACACGTTATGTTAGGTGATATTCTCTCAAGCACTCAAATGGATATTAATGTAAACTTCCAATGGTCAAGTTTGCAAACTTTCGCATACTTGCGATGTGGGCTTTCTCTGGAAGTTTGTGATTATCTTTTTTAGTCTAACTATCTATCGTTCGTCTGTCTCTTTCTATTTCTATTGTGTAAGATGCTATGAAGCTATGGTACATATTGATACATTATGTTTGTATTCATTCAGTGATTACGTCATAGGCAGGATGTAATTATGTGCATTAAAATTATTATAATTTTGCCATATTCTTTTTTAAGAAGGCGAGACATGGCCTATGTGTACTGCAGATATAAAATATACTGGGTTTTATGTTCTGAAATTAGTCATTTTAAATTCGTGGTCATTAATCAGATTATCTCGAATTTATAGCAAATACCTAGAGACCGAAAATTCCATATAGAAACTGTGCCTGAATATTCATTATCCATGATACTTCATGAGGAAAATTAATCGATTCCCCGAGTCTTCAGCACTGTGTTCAAAATACATCTATGTTTTGAGTGAAGTATTATATAAATATGGTAATGAATATAGACCACAACATTGACTGTATGTACATATACATGATGCAAGGCAAGACAAGACTTCAGTTTCAATCGCTACAAGAAATCATATCTGTAACTCTTTCGATCATAAATTTGCATATGGTGTGTAGAACATTCTTGACGAACATTGAACTGACTATCAATCGCCTATTACCTACCCATCAACATTAGCTACCTATATGTCCCTGCCCAAATTATTAGTTGCATAATATTTTGATGATCAGAACAATCACAATATTCTTAATTCCGTGGCATAGGGCGTCGAGGAAACGGAACAGCTGCATTACCTTTTCATAAGTTCCATCTTTTGAAAAGGCAGCCATGAGCGTTCATGTATATGAACCTGATGCTTTTCTTGATTTCAGTCTAAGTACTTGATTTGCATTTGCATCATTCAGAGTAATATCGTGGTAAAGACAAATTACAATTTTGCAATCATCTTCTACGTATGGTTTTAATAGTTCATAGATTCTAGGTCTCAGTTTCTTTTTATATAAAAATAATAGTATCTGCCCATGGTCCTCATCAGATTTATACCAATTCTTTGGTCGGCCTTAAGGCGGATAGATCTTAGCTCGTGTCAGCCGTAAGGCAGATAGACCTTGGCTAATGTCGGCTTTAAGGCAGATAGACCTCGGCTCGTGTTGGCCTTCAGGCAGATAAACCTTAGCTTGTATCATTGCATGCAATTTAATGTTATCATTATACATATTATATTAGTTCTGTCTGAAACGACACGATCCAAGGTCTGTCTATCTTAAGGCCGACCGAAAATTTGGTATAATGGTTGAATGCTAATATTCACTTGGATGAAACGACACGATCCACGATCCAAGGTCTTTTTCATGCGTTAACAACCCAAAAGACATCAGCTATTAAACCCTGATCCGAAAATTGTTTCTCTTCTCCCCTATATCTTAGAAAACTAGCGTAACGGGTGATTTCATTCTCACACAGAATAGCACTTTTATTCTTTCCGTGATGCATTATTTTCTTCGGAGAATATGCTCCACTATTATATCACCTACAACTGAAGGTAGTCGGGCAAATGATTAAAGCACAAATTAATTTTTCTATTGATTGCAAACATTGCTATTGACTTCATATATCGATGCAGGTATCTTAAGTTGACTGACAACCTAACTCATGTCTTATGAGGGCCTGTTGTTGCTACATATGAATAAAGATAAGTTCATCCGACCGAAATCTTTCTCCTTGCTGGGGAATCATGGAGAACTTTACAGATCACGTTTGATGTATGTACATAGAACATGCCATTAGGGACTGTTTTTTATTACTGTGGCGCTTATTTCTAATTGATGGCGCAATGCAAGAAAGCAACAAGTATGATTTTAACGAAATGCCATGAATGAAAAATAGACTAGAGGTCAAAAGGCAGCGATAAAGCATCTCACATTTAAAGTTTACTGATCAAATGTGTAATTTATAACGATTTGTCTGGCCTCATTTTGCTTTCCATCGGGGTAAACTTAATACAGTGATAGATAGAATATTACTTATCTTTGGCAAGTTCCCACATCAAAATGAAGTCGTGGTCTTATATAGTTTCTTACACGTCTTTGACTAAAGTGTCTGGTCTTGTGGTGCCATCAGTCCCCCCTAGTTGCTGCTAACTCCGGGCATATGCGCTAGCATGTTGTTCTGTCTGCCATACAATCTGCCAAAACATTTGTCTTCGGTGTCAAATATGCATTTTATTCTCCTCCCTTCGTCACATTCCTTGTATATATTAATTTCTTTTAAAAGGCTAATTTAATTTTTTTTTTAACAAGCTTTGTAATTCCTCTTTATCTTCTTTGTCTTCTAGGTCTTTCTGAGCTGAGACCATGATTTCACCTTCATGTTTGAGGGGGACTGTCAAGGCTATAAATGACCTTGACTGACTTAACTATCCCTCCCACATCCCCCACGCACAACTTTGTATCACAAGGATACAAGGATAGTTTTACTTGAGAAAATCCCTTTTTCATTCGCCATAAGGACAGCCACGTGTTTCTCTGTACACTCGCATACTCCCCTTTCTCAGGTAAAAACAAACAAATAAACGGTGCGGCGATGGCGACGCCTTCGACCACATGGAGATTTTGTGTTCAAGTTTTAAAAGCCACAAGGCATACATCATAGCGGTGTTCGCAGACGAGGCAAATGGGGTTTGCTGAGACCCTTGTTTGTATACTTCTTTCCCTACCTGGTTATATTATGAAGCACACTCGTCAGCTTCACGAGGTTCTTTTGAGCGTTCTGGTTGCTAATTACTTAATAGGAAAATACAAATCACTTTGGCGTGGAAGATACTTGAAATTGACAACCTGTAATGCACATGTGTTTCGAATTCCCCTGTTATTATTCCATTCTACGATAAAAAAGATTGACTTATTCTTGAGCTTTACACGCTATTTTGCGAACACGCCCACTAGTTTACCACCTGCAGTGTGAACCTATCTGAGTCAATACCTTTATGAAAATTTGGGGGAGTGTAGAATTCGCAAAATGCACACAGAGCCGTAGAGGAATGCAAAGGAATAATGCTTTTAAGAAATGTGTCTCAGAAATCCATTTTGCATGGACCATGCTAATTTTCACGCCCCATGAGGTTTATGGTTATGGTACTGCGTGTCAAAACAGCCCTAACGGTATACTTAAATACTTATCTCCGGCGGCTTAAACTGGACGGGATTCCTGTATTTTGTCTTGATCGCATGCACCACATATTACTTTCAGCTATTTGTAGGAGATTATTACGGCCGAAGGAATAAAGCTCATCAAAAGTGCATTATCATGTGTGCATGCATCAGTTTAATCCGGGTGAATTATGTGTAAGCATCAAATAACTATGTACATTATCAACTTCACACAGTGTCTGAAGAGTGCGTTCTTTCTGAAAGTTTAGCATGCTTGCCTTTCATTAATGTCACACTGCAGGAATTGTCTTTGTCAGAATTTAGATAACTAGCATGATCATTTAGGTAAAGAAAAACAAAATTTCCTTTGTATACACTACGATATTTTGGATATTGCTTGCGAAAGAAAGTTTTCATGGTGTAATTAAATTAATGCGAAGGCAATTTTTTTAAAGTTCTGATTACTAGATTCTGCCGATATGATTTACGTCGTTGATTTGAGTACCGAGACATTTAGAATTTAAATTAACCCTTCTTTACATTTAGACAATCACTATTGGAAGCTTAAGCCTCCCGTAATATAACCAGTCTGACGTTTTCATTTACTCGAAAAGAAGAAGAAAACAAATCAAAACAGTTGAAGGTGTCAGATGACTAAAACTCATTTATTCCTGTCTGTCTGTATGAGCGTGTGAGAAAATATGAAAAAGGGTGAGTTGTGATACACGTGGCAGATTCTGATATTTCAAAATATCGTGGAGATCACAAACAATACGCAGGCAAAGAGTATATGTTGTTATAGAGAGTATTTAGTAAATTAAATAAATATTGATTGCTGTGTTTTAAACAAGATCTGGATCAAACAAGTGCATCGGAATTAAGAGAAGGAATATAAATACACTCACCAGTTGTGTAAATTACGCCCCTCAAGCATGAAGACAGTGTCCGAAAGCAAAGTCAAGCTTGAAATGTAAAATTTACTTTTCACAGATCAGAGGGTAGCTATCTATTTAAGTTTATATATTTGAAAATATTTCACGTGGAGAAATATATTTAAAACTTGTGAAATACTAGATAATTCATAGGTGTCCAAATTATCTTATTTATGCAAGCGATATTATCAGATGTGACAGTAGCCAAATTTAAGGTCAATTAATTCAGCATAGCATAGCTAATAGACTTCATGCCTGCAGAAGCTCTGTAAAGAGAAGAAGTTCTCAAAGAGGATGTAAGTGTAGAATACAAATACGTGTGTAACATAGAGCTGTAAATTGTATTGTAAGCATTAAAATGTACCAGACTGCAAATGGCACTGATGGACTAGATAAGGTTCTTATTAATTTTATTCAGTTTTTGGACACAATAATGGCGGCCAGGAACAGCTCATCATATATTAATCTTGAATAATTATGCAATATTTACAGAGTGCTACTTAATAGGCTTTTTCAAGGTCGCTGTCTGGAAATGCAAGTGGTCATTTTAACTTCGGTTAAGGAAACAGTTTATTTTTTGGGGCGTGGATTTTAATGTCTAGCAGTTTGTTCATTGCTGCATCTCTACGTCTTGATGTCATGCAATATTGGTACCCTCTATAATCTCGAACCTAAATATCGGTACGAATGGAAACAGGTCTTTGTAGAAACATTTGTTTTAAGAGAGAAATGAAAACTCACTCGAACATCACGATAATGTTGTGGGATAAAAACTATGCAGTTTTGTTTGATAAAGGAATCTTCCAGTGTTACAAACATTTAAAATATACTTCTAGTTTGCATCTGGGTGATAACGACTTTGGGCCTTTGATACTGGCGACCACTGCTATCAGTGTGATTATCCATAGACAATACATTTTATGTAATCTCCAAGTCGCTGACTCTAAAATTGTTTGTTTTTCACCCCGATCCTTACAAATCAACCAAAAAGCTTTTTTAAACGAGGGAATGGTTATTAGTTATAAGGAACAGTGACATGATTTGAGTAACGCTAGTTTTGTCTTCGAGATTAGTTTATACTAAGTTGTTAGAGGTCATTCTAAACAGTTTTATCCACATTACATGCTTGTAGTTTCGGGGTTATTAGGATCATGCCAAAATTACTTTAAAGGAACACAGATCATTTTGACCTAAGAAATGTTATCAGTTGTCAAACTCGCTTTAAAATCCACCGAAAGCTTCATAGTAATGATGAATTTTTATTTTTGTATATGTTCTTTTGTGATGCGGATCTTAGAAAAGGTGATCCTTACATCCCAAAAGCGCTAATGCCAATCTTCTTACTTGCTACATCGTGGCCCTTTTTTGTCGTATTTGCATCAAGGCAGAAAGATACATACTGGAGGATACTCATACGCATTACCAATTTGATATACATACTGGAGGATACTCATACGCATTACCAATCTGATATACACACTGGAGTATACTCATACGCATTACCAATTTGATATACATACTGGAGGATACTCATACGCATTACCAATTTGATGTACATACTGGAGGATACTCATACGCATTACCAATTTGATATACATACTGGAGGATACTCATACGATTACCAATTTGATATACATACTGGAGGATACTCATACGCATTACCAATTTGATATACATACTGGAGGATACTCATACGCATTACCAATTTGATATTATGTTGTATTCTTACGAACGCACAATTTATAATTACGAAACCTCAAAGAATTCGCGCAAAAACAATGTAATCGCATTAATTACATTTTTCATATATGTGTATATTACAGTTTTAATATTATATCCAATTATCACTCCAAGTTTTATCCACAACATAATCATATAAATACGGTTCTCAATTTTCACACATGGGGAACAAATTATTGGTCTTAAGCGATGCACAGAGAAGTCATAGAAGAAAGAACGTCCATTACGCATAAGTATTCTAAAGGAAATACTACCAAAAACAGAAATATTGTCCTATTTCTAAAGATTACTTTCGGAAGGTCGAACAAAATATTTATAAAGCGGTTGTTATCGAGCTTTGTGCATTAACTTCAACAGCTGGTGGGTTGTTATCGAACATTTGCCGTTGATGTACGTCAAACGACAAAACTTTTTTAGGTCAGATAAAGTATGAAAAGCAATGATAGTTTGCATTGTGCAAATATAAAAATTTAACTACCGATTTGAAACGAGCATTCTATAAAAGCGTTTGATCTTTCATTTAATCAAAAAAGTGGACATATTTAACTTCACACAAAATCGCAATAAGCATATGGTGAAGTAAACACAACTGGCAAAATGCTGTTATTAGAGTCTTGTAGACGTAAGTGTGACTGCATTGACCATTTCCTTGACCCCATCTTGATGAAGGTAATTGCGATGCTACGACACTTTAGCCACTTTTGAGGATGGAGGTTTGCAGAGTATGTCTTGGTGATAATAATAGCTTACTATTATGTACGCGCCTTCTACTGGCAGAAAATCCTTATTGCTCGATTGTTTTCCCCAAATGAAATATATTAGTGTCAAGACAATATAATGGTTATTATTTTGTGATTTTTGTCTGAGACTTATTCCCACAAGAAATTTATTTGCAGGCCGACATTAGAAGAAGGAAATATCCATTAGGGGATGAAGGTGTCGAGTCGTATAAATGGCAGAAATAAGTGTGCTTTTATTAGTAGACCATGTTCCGTTTTCAAGTCTGTCTGAATATTAATAGATTTTGTCCGCGTTTTATGGAGCTCCCTTCTTAGCTTTTAGATTCTAAATTGAAGTTGGCATATTTCGTATAATCACTGGTCCCAAATGTTACTTTTATGATCGTTACAGTTACGGACAACAGGACTTAAGGGACGTATAAGTATACATTTGGCGTTTTCGAAAAGAAACATGCGTTTATTGTATGTTAAGGGCCAATATCTTCTAAACTCGGCCAGAAAACTGTATGCAGAATGAGATACATACTAAATATTCATATAAAAACAAACAATTAATTTTTCTTACTAAACTATGGGACCAAAATGATATAAATATTGGAATCAAACGACTCAATATTGTGTGTATGTGTGTGTGTGTGTGTGTGTGTGTGTGTGTGTGTGAGAGAGAGAGAGAGAGAGAGAGAGAGAGAGAGAGAGAGAGAGAGAGAATCACACATCAGAATAGACATTATATTTTATACTAGAAAGCACCGAATGTTTAATTTTACTTTTACTTCTGTGTGAGCCTTGTTTTACTCCATCGTTGCTTCTTTGCTTCTGTTTTTTTAAAAAAAATATCTTCTCAATCATGTCTAATTTAAATATGAAAGAAGAATATATCTGCTGGACCCCCAAGTGTTGACATTTTTTGCATGAACATGTGTTTTTCTTTTGCTTGTTTTTTTTAAAACACTGAAATGAAAAAAAAATCGTGAAGAAAAGTCTGTTTACGCATCAGTGCTTGATTCGAATAGGCAGTGATGGCGCGGGGAGCGGGGGGGGGGGGGGGTTGAGTAATCGCCCCCGTGTTTACTTGTTCGCGTAACCGTATGTCTTTGTTTATAGTTGGTTTAAATACCTATACTGATCAAATAGCAATGAAGATTTTAACAATGATAAACTGTCTATTATAAACTGGGTGGAACTGCATATTTTTGCAGTAATTAGGATTTCTATGAATGAGCTTTGTTTACCTATTTCATACGTCAGATGAAGTATCTGTAGTTACGTCAATATCAGTGGAGATAATCATTACCTTCCAGATACAATGATTACGCACGCAATACGAGCCAAACGTGATTTGATGATTCAAAGCGACGTGGTCTATTCTTTTAGCTTCATACTTTCTAGAAAAATATGTAGCCCATGGAAAATTAAAGACACTCAGGTCTCCGTAAAGTTCGTTACTTGTGTTAAATACATTGTGGTTTTTGCTATGAATTCGGCACTTCGTTTCTGAAGTATGCAAGAATTTTACTAAATATTTGGTCCATAATAAACATAAAAATCTACAACCTAAAGAGTACTTATATATATATATATATATATATATATATATATATATATATATATGGGTGGGGTGGGGATTGTAACCGTTTACTTACACTATTGTGCATTTTTTTAAAATGACGTTGATTGATACGTTACATTGGCAACAACCTTTATAGAAAGTGTAAAGCGTATAAAGCTAAAATGAGAAAGAAAACAAAACCTACATTTGATGATAAAAATGAATCGCGTAGTTGGAGCGTATTTTGCCCGTATTTGGACGTATTTCGCATGTGGTCATTGTATTATCACGACTTTATTTATCCCCGTTGAATATGGTTTTAGATATGGCTGGGATTTCCTCCAATTTGATTAGAGCAGTTGAAAATTTTGGAAAAGAGTTCGGGGAGGTGTAGACTTATATATAAAGTCCGGTAATGTGACATGAAAATATAAGACGGAAAATAGTTACATATTCAAAATTGTATAATAATATATAGGGTACTGGGTCAATCATCTTGACTCGGGGATTTATTATCACGTCTCTGGTTGTATTCACTTTAGAGACCCCTATTGGATGAAATCGGAATCTTACACAGAATTCAAGAAAGGTTCAAGAATATCTTGTAAAAAGGTACAGAAAACTAAATTTAATTTTGAACATCTTTGTCCAATGAAGTCATTTGCGTAGTCAATTTTATTTCTTGCAAATTTGTTTTTATTATGAACCAAAAATAGCAAGGCCCTTATGTTTGTTGAAATGTAGATGACTTATTCTCCTCGAAATATCTACAATTTCGATCTAAATAGTCCCAATTAGTAATTGTCCACTAGGTAATATCTAGCTATGCAAAAATCTCCAAAACATGTCGCAATGACAGGATTAATATGAATGTGGCGTCGCTTTTGTTAATTTTTTTTTATACTTACTCCATTAATTAATCATATGTAATTAGTACCGTTATCTGCTATGCAATTCTGAAAATGTTTCCTTTTATTAAAATCACTAATTTAACACAACTCCTTTTACAACAAAATGTTTAGTTACAACTACTGTTATAATTCCAGCCCTTAGGACCTGGACGGTAAAGTAGTGATTTCCAGATCAGTCGTGATTTATATTAAAAGTAACGAATTAAGTGTTGTGCATACTTTAGCTGTCTGTCTCCAAAACCCTTTGAAACCCTAAACTTTAGATATCTTTCTCCAAACCAATTTGAAATCTTCCATGGTAAGGCGTGTGTTTCAATGTTTTAGTATTTATTACAATTAAAATGAAAAGTTAAGGATATATTTTGAGATTTCATTCACATCTAGTACATTTACATAGTTCATACAATGTACATACAAAGATAATGTGTGGGATTAGTAGACTTCGGGAAAGATTTAATTAATCTGCCTTAAATAATCAAATGTGTTGCCTGACACTTGAGATAGTTTAGAAACATGAATGCAACTCAGTACCAACCAATACGGTTCGTTTTGATACCATAGCAAATTAATTTGCCACAACTAAAGAACAGAATTGAAGAAACTTTCATTTAACAGAGGCAATAAAGGTATGCTGATATTTGGTCTAAAGAGTTCGTGTGACAAAGTATCACCAAAGGCATACCACACGCTGACAAGAGAACTTTCTCTGCTAGTGGTATTTTATTGAGGTGCCGTCTGTGTAGTTAGTAAGCCTCTCGATACAGACTCTCTTAAAAGAAGGCGATTTCCATCAGTAAAATCTCAGCGGTTATTAAACCTACGAGTAGCAGGTCGTAAATTATGCCCGAACACCGCTGAGATTCCCACACAAATCACTCAAAGATTAGAGAAATTTGTTAGATCGGTCCTTTTTTCTCGCAAGAAGTGTTATGCATACTTACGTTAATTAGTGGTTTTCGTTTTCTTGTTTTCTTTGTGTCAACGGCACTTTTAACACATTATCGGGTGTATCATACCGAGGAAATGGGAGCTAAGTGTCTTTCCCAAGGACACACCGAGACAGCCGACCCGGGCTGGCGAGGGCGAGTATTGAGCCCGCGACCCTTCGATTACTAGTCCGACGCTCTACCAATTGAGCTATCAGGGCAAATGAATGGATCGTTGCATTCAAGAAATAGTCTAGCGAGTTGTTTGCGCCAATTAAGAAAGTTACGACAAACTTGATATAGCTAAATAAACACCAGACCTTAATATCAGACAAACATACATCAGAGACGCACAAGAACTTGGTTGGGTTCAATCTGCTTTAAGATGTTTTGTCAGGAGGCTTTTGATAAGTTCGGCAATGATGCCACACCCACACCCCCATTTATGCCCTGTAACCGGGGGCTTAGATGTGTGTGGGGGGGGGGGGGGGGGAGAAAAAAGATAAAAAGATACCGACTGCGCCCCGCGTCGTCTGGCGCATGGGGGCAATTACCCCCCCCCCCCCCCCTCGCTCCGCCACTGAGTCAAGTGTCTTGCCTAAGGACACACCGCGGCAGTTGACCCGACCTGGTCTGGGAATCGAACCCGGTACTCCTGCATAGTAGAATATCGCCAAGGATTCCTGGCTTGTTACTTCACATAGATCTGAAAATGATGCCTTACAGGGACAGTCCTAAATTTAAGATCGCTCTCGATGCGGTTAAGGTTTGTTGTATCGAAAACTTAAAACTCCGACTAATAAATCGAGAAATAATGTCTGTATCAGGAAGATTATAAACTTGATTAACTCAGACAATAGTCATTTATAATTTGATAACATTTTGAGACAAGGCAATCAGAACATCTTAGGTGGAATACAGTATAACCATCAATATTTACGGTATTTAGTTACGCAGCGTTTAACCTTTTTCTGTGCTTTTATAAATATCGAATTTACAAGAACGATGAAAACATTTCCCGTATCTGACCGAAAACTGAAATCTAATTATGGTCGGATACTAAAAGTAAACGATAAAGCAAATCTCCTTTCGATCTTTCTGGAAACGTTTCCGATGACATAAGCAAAGCTTTGACAGCTTATCTTCATTGGAGATATAATAACCTTTGTGAATAAAGTCTCGCCCTTGAGACACTATTATGTAATAGCATATAGAGATTTATTACATATTAGGGACATATAGGACAATTGTGATGTAATTTATAACAAACCCAATTCTTATGTCCATATCTTTTATACGTTCGATCGTTATATCTGGCTAAACAAATCTTCTACTTGGACTAAATATAATTTTCATGTCAGGGTAAGGAAAGCAAATGGACTTTATGGAAAAGCATAAAAGAAATTTATTACGTTATCAGGGGAGTGTCAGACAATTGTGATATCATATATGACAAATACTTCATTTCGTCAACATGCTAGATATGTTTAACGGTTACATCGTACTAAAGAAACTTTTACTTGCACTAAATTCAATTTTCAAGTTCGGGCAAGGGAAAGTAAATATACTGTCTGTGATATTGCTTGATGGTTATCTGTGTTTTCGAATTGATCTACATTTTGGGGAGTTATGCAGAAATACTTTTATCATGATGGTGCCGATGATATCCGATTCAGTTTATATGGTAGACAGTAACTCCATCCAAATAAAATTGTGCATGACCATGCAAATTCTTAATCGTCATCATATACATGTACTAATGTTCGATTTGCTAGTTTTCTATTAATAAAATGGACTAATGTGGTATTTCTCTTTTTTCTCTCCATTGATTCACGCTTAGACCGATTTGGTAACATATTCCGCACGAAACCTCTGTGCGTTTAACACATGTTTTGGCGAACAATGCATTGATTACTTAACTTGATATATAGGTTGAAACAAAGTTAAATAAACGCTTTTATTGCAGGCCTAAACCTTTAATGTATTTTTCTACATTAGACTTCGAGGATTATTTAGGAAATTTTGCGTTTTGAAATCAAACTAAATCTAAATATTATGTTTATAATTTTTAATTAGAATTACTCCAATTGATAATCATATTGGCAAAAAAATGTCTTATGTAAGTATAATACAAAATATGGAACTGGATGACCATATATTTACGCGGAGAGAGAGAGAGAGAGAGAGAGAGAGAGAGAGAGAGAGAGAGAGAGAGAGAGAGAGAGAGAGAGAGAGAGAGAGAAAGAGAGAGTACAGCAATTGGAGACAGGGGCGGATCAAGAAATATCGTTTAGGGGAGCGTAAAGAAGTAATCAATGGGTCTGTGGAATGGAACCCATGATGGAGACCCAGGAAGCGAAGCCCCCATAAGCTCATGCATTTTAAGTGTTTCCAGGGTATAAGTGTAACCAATCAACGTTAAAGAATACTTACGTTACTAAACGTTCCAATTGTTTAGCGCTCTTATTTTCCTCGGGGGGGGGGGGGGCTGACTCCGCCGCCTCCTCTCCCCGATTTCCGCCCCAGGGAGAAGAGCACCTCTTTGCAGCTTGCAGTTTAATACTACTTACTTTACTCTTTTTCCGACCAAATAACTGATATTTAATTCGCACATGCTGCCTTCAAGTAGCTATCAATATCTCCCAAGACTAGAAAACAATTTAAACATAAAACACTGACCACATTCGTGCTCGATATTGTCACAAATGCACAAAAACAAAACAAAAAAAATAACAAAAAAAAAAAACAAATACAAGAAAAAATAATAAATGAAAAACGAACTATAAAAGCAAAGACACAATTCACTTCTGTTCCCCTTTAAATTGTTTTTTAAAACATGAAATTTGATGGGTGATTCTTTTTTTTATAGAACTTATCAAAATATTGATGAAGTCATTTACCTCAGGAAAGCTGTCCGATAACCACTGAAATGAGATACGTCATTATATCCATGTGGTTTACTTTTCATTTGAAAGTATATCTCATTTCGGCCGTGTATTTAGGTCAGGGATTACAGTTATTGCAGCTACAACTATCTACACATGGTTATTGACAAGGTATTGAAAGTCTCATTTTCATGGTTTTAGCGTATGCATGTAAATGTAACAATTAATATTAGATTGACCACATATGCATGTTTATTCAGTTTTAGAATTGTGAGAGTAAATTAAAAGAATACATTTTCAAAAAGATCCGTCATTTATACGTAATCTCGTACAATATCATTGGTTAGATAGCCAAGACGTCATATTATATATGCATTTTTAAAATAGATAAATTGAATTACTTATCAAACGACGCAAAGACTTCAAGCCATCTCATGTAATAAAGCATGAACCAATTTAAATATCACACAAACTTTATTTGAATCCCATACTGTACAAGTGCTTTCAATGTCGTTCTTGATTACATGAAGCAACTGTACACACAATACTTAGAAATAAAAAAGCAAAACCATTTCAAAATTACCTGATGCATTTATGCTGGAATTTTTGTTGTTGTTGTTTTTATTTTTAACAGATACTCTCGGTAAAACATTTCGGTAGATTTGATGAATCAAACCCTGTATCAAACGGACAACTATAATACATACATTGCCCGAACGGGCTTCATTAAAACAAAAAACCAATCGATATCAGACAAATAGGGATTTGCAGCCTTGCGACAGATTAGATTAAAAGCTTTGTGTCCTCCGATGATGAGTCTAATTTTAGGTGATGTGGTAGATGAATAACACTCTGGCAATACTATTTCCAGCTTTATTTCATCTGCCAATCACTGATTAAAAGCTACATCATGCAAGATATCAGTTTATGGGGAAAATTGACTCGAAGATACTCAAGCGCATTATTAAACTTTGAACAAAAGGGGATATTGGTTTCAACGTTCGCTACAAGGGATGATGGGTCCGTGCATCTTGAATATTAATGTTTTCGATAAATGAACTTAATTCAACGAGTTCAGATGAGATTTTTTTCACCTTTAGAATTCAGTGGGGGTTGATATCGAAAAGATAGGGAGGAACTGAAGGAAAGAAAAAAAGACCCCCTCCCCCAAACAAACAAGAGTGAAAAAAGGTTGACACTATTAGACAGATTGCAACGTTCAATGATACTATAGAACATTGATTCTTGTCGAAGACGGTTTTTATTTATGTACCGTGTATTTTTCCCAACTAAATCCCCCAAAAATCAAACCCCGAAAAAACTTACACCCCCCTCCCAAACAATGCAGGTGTCACAAAATAATGGCAAAGACAACTGAAAAATCTAAGAAACAACATTCCGAATATTATTTATAGCTAATCCCAAACAAATCGACATAAGATTGGGTCACAACACGTGTGAAATCAGAAATAATTGCATAAAGTACGGAAACTGATTAGAAGTCACTGTCGTGGAACAGTAAGTGAACTGAAATATTTTATAAATTTTTATAACTTTAACGTCAAATCTTCCTATTGGATTCTGTTGAATCAGCTTCTCACGGGAACGAAACGTTCTCCATAAACCCAATCCACCAAAACCCATGCCTAAAAAACCAACACCCATGCCTAAAAAAGACGAAGTTCACAAGAATTATCAACAAACATATGATTATATAATTGTTTATTCAAAATCGTTTAGACAGTAAAATTTAAGAAAAATGTCATCCTGATTTATATGGGTATAGTACTTTTCAAGATTTTTGTCAGTCAAATTTTATACGTTTTCATCACATGACTAAACAGCCAGAAATGTATACAATTTCTAAGGAGATGAAAAGAATTAAGAGCGATACATATCGATACAAATGTTAAGCTTGTATAACTATACTAACGTACAAATCAAGAAACACCAATGTGTAAAATGAAGAAAAGAAAAAAAAAAGAAGAGAAAAATGGTGAAACTGTCTTAATCAATGATGTGAAACTCAGCACTATTTATCAATCACAATAGGAACAAAATACTGTGAATTCACAGGTACCAATTTTCGCGGATTTCGCAGTGGCCACAAACCATGAATTTAAAGACCCAATGAAAAATAATTCTATTATGGAAAGAATAGGACTACATCCCAAATGTACGAATTTAACTGCCGAGGAAAATGTAATTTTTCGTAAAACCGCAAAAATTTATATTCACGAAAATAAAGTAATTCACAGAAATGTGTAAAAATGTCCAATATTGTACTTGAAGGAATATAAATCTTACTTTCTAAATTCATTTTGACATAACTTGAACGCCATTACTCTGAACTTACGCATACAAAATAATTGAATGCGTCTAGCAACATGTAGACTAAGTAAGACAGAATTGAAATAGGATATTATTTATACAGAGTTTTGTAGGTTATCTTTTCTATATTTGTAATAAAGCCTTGTGAACACACTGCATGCCTTATATCGAATCATAAAAGCCTTGTGAACACACTGCATGCCTTATATCGAATCATAAAAGCCTTGTGAATACATTGCAGGCCTTATATCGAATCATAAAAGCCTTGTGAACACACTGCATGCCTTATATCGAATCATAAAAGCCTTGTGAACACATTGCAGGCATTATATCGAATCATAAAAGCCTTGTGAACACACTGCATGCCTTATATCGAATCATAAAAGCCTTGTGAACACATTGCAGGCCTTGTATTGAATCATAAAAGCCTTGTGAATACATTGCAGGCCTTGTATTGAATCATAAAAGCCTTGTGAATACATTGCAGGCCTTGTATTGAATCATAAAAGCCTTGTGAATACATTGCAGGCCTTGTATTGAATCATAAAAGCCTTGTGAATACATTAGAGGCCTTATATCGAATCATAAAAGCCTTGTGAATACATTACAGGCCTTATATCGAATCATAAAAGCCTTGTGAATACATTACAGGCCTTGTATTGAATCATAAAAGCCTTGTGAATACATTACAGGCCTTATATCGAATCATAAAAGCCTTGTGAATACATTACAGGCCTTATATCGAATCATAAAAGCCTTGTGAATACATTACAGGCCTTGTATTGAATCATAAAAGCCTTGTGAATACACTGCATGCCTTATATCGAATCATAAAAGCCTTGTGAATACATTGCAGGCCTTGTATCGAATCATAAAAGCCTTGTGAATATATTGCAGGACTTATATCGAATAATAAAAGTTAAAAATCGGACTGAACTGAGACTATTTCTAGTTTTTCGCGTTGATAAAGTCGCAATACTTGTCAAGATGTCTGTCCACGATTCTCAGGGAAAGTCTTTACTCTATATGTTTCTTTAAAATAGATACAACAACAAAAAATAAAAAATAATGAAAAATAAAAAGAAAGAAAAATAGAAAAGAAGGAAGATTAGAAATAGACAGACAGACGGGTAAAAGGATAGACAGATTAATACATTTATTAACATATACACTGCACCATGTGACAATAATTTAAAAAATAATATTTATGGTTTAACGTACATCATGTTATTACCTTTATAAGTTTATTTTTAATCTATGAAATAAGCAAGATATATTATCTTTTCGAAAGAAATAACAGGATTATTTCCATATCATTTATATGTCGATGCTTGATTTGTAAATGCCATGACGGATAAAAGCAAGTCCAGGCTCAGAAAATGCCACAGAGCATTACTTCTCAAGGTATTCTCTGAATCAGTGGAAACAAGGATTACTGAGGAAATAACATTCCCTTGAAGGGCAAGCACTTTCTTACACTTTATGCCAAAGAGGACAGATCCGGTAACGTTTGACTTGCACAGCAAGTGTCGACGCATGTCCCATGAAAGGTCCTTTAGGAGCCAAAAGCACGAAAAATAAATGAGCGTAAATACTGAGACAGGGAAGAGTACAAAACATAAAGAACAATGTCAGCATGTGTCTGAAGTCTCAAAAATACATTAAGAAGAAGTGAAGTCCTCACTGATGCTGGAGATTTTCTATTAAGTCAGTTAAGTGCGTTTCATACTAAGCGAAACGCTTTCGGCTCTAACGCCAGCTGCGTGGGATCAATGAAAATATTAAGAAAAGAAATCTCGCCTTTAGCTACCACCCTTTCTGTTAAGTTTCCCTGGCAAGTAATCTTCTTTGTAATAATATGGCTAATAGTCACAATATATTAAAGTAAAGGAATTTCAGAAAATAATTTCCCCCTTGTTCTCGTTGGTTTTATGCTGTAGAGAAAATATCATAGTAGTATTATCCCGGTCTCCTATTTTGCTTTGCAAATTAACGAAAATCTACCTACATTTGGTAAAATTCATTAGGAAGATTTTTTTTTACCATGCAAACTTCTGTCATACTCTAAATCTTGCTGCCAGTTTTGTCGCGAAAAGAGTGTTGCCACATATTGAAGCCAAATGTATCTCCTTGTGTTTCAGAAAAGTTGTTTTATCCTATCTTTGAGTGGATGGTTAATTCTGTTCCTCACCTCCTGTGGCAATAGCATCACATAAATCAGAAACTTTTAAGCATGCAAAGGCTGATGATTTGTGATTTACACTTAGGAGTACATAAATTGAAATCTAAGTTTCCTCTTACACATTGTACACTGATCACAACTTTAGAAAACGTGAATAAATTCAATTAAACCTCGATATATATCCAGGAGTATCGCTGGACGAAGTGATATCTACATCCTGTACAAACAGGGCGAAGTGAGTTCGAATTTAAAGTTTGTCATTTGATGCAATTTAAACATTATTAAAATATACAAAGCACTGACCAAACATTCTGAAATGAAAGCAAAAACTTTCCATCTTGAGTAAAACAAACTGCTTCATAACTTCATTAATAGCATAGGGCGGTCACCTCGAAATAGGTAACTGTTCCCCAAAATAGGTAACCAATACCCGTCGAAGGCCAATCAGTCACCCCTCCTCCATAACGTTTTCGTGGTAAAATATTGGATAAATTAATTCAGCTCTTACATAGTGCCTGGTTTCAAATTTTTTTTAAAGATACATTATTTGGTTTGGGGGTTTAAAATATCTTGGGATTTCACTTGATCCTAATACATGTTTCTACTGTCTTGGGGCTATAAACATACGTTCGATAAGTAAAAACTATGCAAGTATCACTATTTTTGGGTTCAATGAGAGATACTGGGGAGTGGAAAAGTAACGTAAATTCGTGGAAAGGTAGTGTTAACTCCGCTTTCCTAACGTTCTGAAACAAAATTCACGGATAATGGCCACTATTTCCCCTGAATTGCTTCCAAGCGTGACCCATGATATCCCAGATTTTAAGGAAACCCATCTAAACCCGATAAAAGACGCTTCTCAAATGTGTCGCTAAACTTGAATCCCTACTGACTGGACGCGCGAGTCCTATATATATATATATATATATACATATATATATATATATATATATATATATATATATATATATATATATATATATATATATATATATATATACATAATGTTACGACTCTAGGTAAGTTTTAAAATAATTAACTGAAAGAAAGTGAAACCAGCAAGGTATGTAATATCAACATGCAATTTATTTCCCTATAATATAATACAAAATAAAAATTCAAAAGACACTTACAGTTTGTGAATTAAATTCTAAATAATCCTAAATGTCCCATCCCAAGTCCAAACATATAGAATGTTCCGAATGAATTCCAATAGTCTTTAATGTCCTGATATACCACGATGATTCAATGTAGAATATCTTTGAATGAGTTCACAAAAGTCCAAAGTAATATATTAATCCAAAAGTCAATGAACACTTAGTAATTCCAGTGAATGTTTAAATACATAATTCCTCTCAATTGATATCTGAGTTCAATATCGCAATGTAAAATCTGATCACAAATGGATTCACATAGCCTGAGTTAAAACAGGAATGAAGTTAATGCGTATAAAATCTTTATTATATTCCTTTTTTCTAATGATCCACGTCATAACAGGACGTGAGTCATTCTATGGAGAAAAACCCCCAGCCTAATAGCAAATAAGACCAGCAATATAATCAAATTCTAGTCAACATTCTGTTGACAAGTGACCAGAAATTAAAGTACTACTCACCTTCATGGAATAGATTCAAACACACATTATAGATTCAATATATATAACACCTCCCCTCACAAAGAAAAGAAAGATTTATGCAATAAAGCTTTCTTTTACATACTTGTCAAATATGCATAAAATACTATAATAATCAAAATTACATCGGAAGATGTCTTACGAATTACATAAAATAAAGCAATATAGTACGTCTATACACGTGACAGTGCGTCTGCAACTACATTATCTCTTCCCCCGATGTGTCAAATGCTAATGTTGTATTCTTGCAGCATTAAACTCCACCTCATCAATCTTTGATTTTTAATTTTCATTTTGTTAATGAAAGTAAGGGGATTGTGATCACTGAATACAACAATCGGAGAAAGAGCTGAGGTAATATACACTTGAAAATGTTGTAAAGCCAATATCAAAGCCAATCATTCCTTCTCAATTGTGGAATCATTTTGTCGGTGATTATTTAACTTTTTTATAAAAAAAATAGCACACTCGATGGATTCTTGAATAAATACTCCAACAACCCCTATATCACTTGCATCAACAGACATTTTACATGATTGGCTGAAATTTGGTGCTGAAAGAACTGGTGCACTCTTAAGTATGGCCTTCAATTTGTCAAAAGATTCCTGACATTTGTCAGACCAATGAAACTTGGATTTCATACCCAATAAATCTGTCAGAGCTTCAGCAATTATGGAAACATTTGAGAAAAATTTCCGATAATATCCAGCCATACCGAAGAATCGCATCGGTTGCTTTTTACTACTAGGCATAGGGAATTCAGAGATAGCCTTTACCTTAGCTTCTATAGGTTTTACTTGACATTGTCCCACAATATGTCATACAAATATGATACAAGCATGTTAAAACTCACTTTTGCATAATGAATCGTCAGACTTGCGTCACTGAGTCGATCGAAGAATTTCCGAATGGTTTCCAAGTGATCTTCCAAGGTTTTGTTGTAGAGGAATATTTGTGAAATCTCCTGTTTGTTTCAGAGGAATATTTGTGAAACTAAAGCCACACAAATCCCAAATTGTTATTTTGTGAAAAATGGGGTCCTGATGAGAAAATGGAGACCACCCGAGGTACCCGCTGGTGACGAGTGGCTATTGGGCTATCAGAGAGTAATTCCTAGGTCGTATAGACAGGAAATTCTTAGTCTAGCCCATGAAACTCCATTGGATGGTCATTTAGAATTCAATAAGACTGATCAAAAGATTTTGAATCATTTTTATTTGCCAGAACTTAAAAGTGATGTTTCTAAATACTGTAGATCTTGTCACACCTATCAAATGGTAGGAAAACCCAATCAGAAGATACCTAAGGTTCATCTGCAACATATTCCTGCATTTGGCAAACCATTTAGCAGAATTATTGTAGACTGTGTCGGTCCCTTACCTAAGACCAAGTCAGGCAACCAATACTTGTTGACCATAATGTGTGTGTCCACAAGATGTCCAGAGGCATTCCTTTGAGAAATATTAAAACTCAAGCCATTCTAAAAACTTTGGTAAATATTTTTACACTTGTTGGCCTTCCCCAATCCGTCCAGTCTTATCAAGGGTCCAATTTTATGTCTGGAATTTTTCCAACAAGTTATGCATGAATTAGGCATCTGACAGTTTTAATCTTCTGCCTATCAACCTGAAAGTCAAGGGGATGTTGGAAAGATTTCATCAAACTTTGAAGAATATGATTCGGTCATATGACTTTGATACATACAAGGATTGGAATGAGAGTGTTCATTTGCTGTTATTTGATGTTAGGAAATCAGTTCAAGAATCATTAGGTTTTAGTCCTTTTGAAATATTTTTTGGTCGTCCGTGGATCATTGAAGTTATTGAAAGAGAAACTTCTTTCAAATGAAGATTCAAAGATTAATCTTCTTGACTATGTCTCTGATTTCAAATATAAGTTGTCAAAGGCTTGTGAAGTAGCAAGAACTAATCTTCACTCTACTCCGTCAAAAATGGAATTAAGGTATGACAGATATACAAAGAAAATGAGTTTTCAGCCTGGTGAAAGAATTCAGGCTCTCTTGCCCATATCTCAAAATCCCCTTCTGGCTAAATTTTATTGTCCTTATACAGTTTTTAAAAAAGTAAATGACTTAAATTATATCATTAACACTCCTGGGAGGCGGAAACAGAAACAACTTTGTCATATAAATGTGTTAAAGGAGTATTTTGACAGGGATAACCCAGTTAATTAATTAATTAATCTCAATCAAGTTGTACTATTCAGCACAGTGAGGATGTAAACGATGGAATGCGATCTGACAGTAGTGACTTCGGTTTAACCATACTTCAGAATTCAGAAATATTGATCAATCTGGACCAGAAAATTTCACGTCTACAACAACAGGAAAGAAATGAACTGAAACAGCTATTACATGAATATGAACACTCGTTTCCTGATGTTCCAACACGAGCAAACAAAATCTATCATGACGTTGATATCGTGGATTCTACATCTGTGAAACAACATCCTTATAGGATGAATCCTCTCAAGCTGAAATATTTAAAAAAGGAAATTTAATATTTATTGGAGAATGATTTTATAGAACCAAGTGAAAGTTACTGGAGTTCACCATGTATTCTCGTGCCAAAACCAGATAATACATTCCGCATGTGTACTGATTATAGAAAAGTCAAAGTGTCACCAAAACGGATTCATTACCAATAAATATATGTTTGCATCTACAAAATTGGAAATGCGAAATATGTCACGAAGTTTGAACTTTTAAAAGGATTCTGGCAAATTCCACTCACGGCAAGAGCAAAAGAAATTTCAGCATTTGCAATTCCATATGGGCTTCATCAGTATAAAGTTATGCCTTGTAGTATGAAAAATTCTCCAGGAACATTCCAACGCCATATGAACAGATTAACATCTGGTCTAGATAATTGTGACGCGTACATCGAATACGTCAAATGTGGGATTTGTGTGGCTTTAGTTTAACAAATATTGCTCTGAAACAAACAGGAGATTTTTGTATATTGTTCCTGTTCGACAACGAGTGGTTGTCTTTTGTCACCTTGATTAGAACAGAGAGAATGAGCAGTAAAAAGAGGATCACTGTGATCAATGCCTACTGGTTGGTCAATACCTGGAGAAAATGTGACCTCCTCAAAAGACTGACCTATAAATGTGTCAGCTATAATGTCCTGATCAACACCATTCTCAAGAGCTCTTTTTGCTATATGTCTGGTAGCTGCACAAGCAGGATACAAATCAGAGATTTCAATCTCAATAGGATCAACTCTTTGATCGAAACAAGGCTTGTCACTTACTAATAGGTTAGCCACGACCTTATCTCCAGCTAGGTCATTGCCTAGCAACAAATGGATACCTTCTATAGGTAAAGACGTCACTGCCCCAACAGTCACAGGTCCTGAAACTAAGTCTGATGCCAAATTGATTCACTGGAGAGGAACATTTACAAAGCCGCACTCTAATCCCTGAATAAGTACACTTTCACTAGAAGAATACTTCTCACACAAAGGCAAAATACCTCAGAACAAAAGACTCTGAGAAGCTCCGGTGTCCCTTAATATTTTTATAGCGATAGGTTTGGCAGAATAACCAATAAGTGATATAGAACCTTCTGACATGAATGATTCATAAGTCTCCAAAATAGAATCAGACTGGGGTTTGTTTGACCCAACAAATGTATTACTTTCAATACAAAGACCGTGACCTTGACCAATTTGAAATAAGAGCATTTGGAATAGCTCTGTCTTTATTCTGTTGTTTATTTTTCAACCCGTAGAAATCAGAAATAACGTGCCCTTTCTTTTTACAATATGTGCACGTAGGATGAGATTAGGATCTCTGATCAGTCTATTCACTGTATCCATGTGCTCTTCCTCGTGAATTTAGTTATAACATTACAGTTGCAAAAGCAGCCGAATGATCAGAAGGCGGAAACCAATACTGTGAACTTGAAAGATTTGCCCACAATACAATACGATAACCTCTGAAAAAATTGCGCAACCGATTAAAGATAAGTACATAAATGGAACTGCTTTCTTCTATGACAGCATCTCTTTGAAGTGAATCATAGACACAGCAGCAAATATATTTAATAAATGTACTTGAAAGTACCCCATAGCATGATAATTTGGGGAGTGATTAATTGTGGGAAAACATTGTTTGCACTAAATTCGATGGAGAAGGAATACAAAGACTTTTTCGATTACGTCATTAAGACCTGCCCATTTGTTCTGTGGATGGTGATAGATCCTGAACAATAAACTAGATGAGTGGTTAGAGTCATTAATAATTTGTTTCTAATTGATGATTGTTATAATCTTAATGACGTAAAAAAAAAATCAACTAACCTAACTAGACTAGCTTTTGGACTGTATATGTTTTGAAATTATCATGCAAAAGTACAACTCCGTGATCAAAGATTTAAAAGCAAATACAGGTGTTTTGGTAGTCTTCTATAACAAGAACAAGAAGCAATGCAAACAGTATTTGAAGAGAACAATGTTATTCCAGACGAAAAATATTTGGTTTGATGATTTGCGGCACAGCAACACAAGTGGATTATTTAGTGCCGAGCCAATGGAGTAGAGTGCCTTGCCCAAGAACACAACATTAACCGTCTCGGGCTGATCTGATAGTAGGATTCAAACCAACACCCTTTCGGTCGCGAGTTCGGCACGTTAAACCATGGAGCCACGGCGGCTTCTCTATACGAAGGGAAATTAGAAAGTGTAGTTACTTTGAAACAGAAATATGGAAACAAACTTTTAGTGAGATTTGAATTTCCCTTTCTTTACAAGGTACTGTTGTATATTATGTGTCCTTAAAGCAAAGTTCTTTATGTTATTCAACACATTATCATCCTAGGAACTCAATGCTTCTTTGTTCATTTGGATGTTAAACATCTCGTGGTTGTGTGACCTGAGTAAATTCATTTCCTGGTGATTTTCTTTTGGCTGAATGACAATTTCGGTACTTCATGAATTTTACGCTTTTTCGATTATGCATTTCGTTATTCCTTTGCAAACGTTCTTTTCATCTTTGTATGGATAGAGTTTAGATTTTAATCCCCAGAACGCTGTAACTGGTGTGCCATTTAACTCATTCTTGAAAAGTCTGGGAACTTTCTTATTCATCTGTGATAAACCAAACACGTTATCCTTGGGATACTGACTAGTGTGGTAGAACTTGATGTCATGTTTCATGTCCCCGTAAAGGTTTCCTGTTTCAATATAGATGAATAATAAATCTGTATCCGTTATGAGTAGTCTCATCATCTCACGTATTCGTTTTTCAACTAGCTGTAGTATTCTTCAGGAATCAACCATTTTGACACAGAGACTTTGGTATGTAAAATGTCATATAAATGTTCAATACCATTATCTATTTCACCTCTGTTCATTATGTTAGTAGATTTTGTTCTGTGAGAAAATTATCTGTATTCAACTTTCTCTCCATCCTTGGTGGGTCTCTTCGTGTGTCTGAGAGTTAAGTCTAGTTTAACTTTTACAGAACCAAATTTTCTAATTTTGCGAAGTATGGTTTAATGTCATTTAAACAATCTTGATTGCTACTAGAGTTAAACCTGTATTCATTTAATTTTTTCTGAAATGAATTACGAAGTCTTTCAGTGACAATTCTGTGAAATATTTGCCAATTTATACTACTCTACTTTTCTTGTTGTAGAAGTAGCAATGTAGCCTGTAATGATTTCTTATTTTCTTTGGAATCGGTAAATAAACTATTGAAGTCTTCATTGATTATTTATTTGATAAGATTTTTTCAATATAATTGTAATTATTGATTATATGTGAAAATAAATTTCAGTATATATATATATATATATATATATATATATATATATATATATATATATATTCACTATTTCGATTTATATAATTTAGAAAATGTATTTACTGAGCAGAAGGTTAAATGTATATTTCACTATTTTTGTTTTATTTAAGTTATATTTCACTGTTGTTTATATATGAAAACAAATTTCAATATATGTTTTCACTATATAAATTTACTTGAGTTAGAAATTTGAAATATGTGTTGCACTATTTTTGTTTATTTAAGTTAGACAATTTCGATTTTCGATGTATATTTCACTACTAATATTCTGTAACATGAAAAAAAAAAAGAAAGATTTGTAATTTTTTTTTTAAAGATTGAAATAAATATTTAACAAATAACTCTGAACTTTGTCAAACTTTGCAAAAATTACCACTCCCAGGGGAAGGCCAAATTTCCTACTGCAGATCTTTTTCTACTCTCCGTGATTGCACTTTGTGCTCTGTCCAGTGTTATGCTTATAGCATGTTAGCCACAATATTAATTTTGTTTACGTACACTAGATACTGTGTCACGTTTCTAGTACGTTGGCCGTACAATTAATATTATTTTATTGGTGTATTTTTTGTGTGTTCTAAACCTTTTGAAGCACAAAGTGCTACCTCAGTGTGTAGTTTTGATCTGCTTGTATGTGACCTACTTTAGATACTTAGGTGGATCTCAGTTTATATTTAAAAAAATATTTCGCTGGAACCAAGATTCGAACTGTCAAAATGTCGATCTAAAATATAACGTTTGTAGCAATTAATCTATGTAGCCAAGTTACAAATGCTGGAATTGTTACTACATTTCAACATTCAAAGCAGCGTCTTCAGATAGGTTATTTATTTTCTGTTGGGGCCACGTGAATACAGAGAGAGAGAGAGAGAGAGAGAGAGAGAGAGAGAGAGAGAGAGAGAGAGAGAGAGAGAGAGAGAGAGAGTGTGTGTGTGTGTGTGTGTGTGTGTGTGTTTATTGATTTTATGTTGAGTTCGTATGAGTAAGAACACTCTGTGGTGTATATTATCTGCACTTTAACTCCTACAGTTATTGTTAGTAGAACTATTCAAATATAATGTAAAATGGTTGTGATATTGTTCTGAATAAATACAGTGGCTTAAGTTATTGTGTAAAATTCTGCGAGTGTTGCGATATAAATGTTTACATTAATAGTAGACTACATTGCACTAATGTATGTTTCGTGTTCTGTGTAACACATAACTGATAATTCAAATCTGTAATGCAATCTGTTGGTGTATGCCTGACCTTGGAATATAGCCTAAACTTCTTGGGATGTTTATTGATCTTTTGTTGGGGGTTGTATATCTTAGTCATTTTGCGCTTTACTAAAATTACAAGTGTGTTGCTTTTTTTAAAACAAATAGGAGTTGTTACTTTGGAATATCCTCGTTCTGTTTTAGAAATCTACAAGTGTGGTCATCAATTCTTTGAAACAAGAGTTGTTACTTTCGAACATCCTCGTTCTGTTTTTAGAAATTTGAAAGTGTGCTTGCTGTGCTCTCGACGTTTCTTTGAACCAAGAGTTGTTGCATCGCAACTTCCTTTTACCCCAAACAGAGATGGTAATGCAAATATTGAAAAATGGTGTAAATTGTGCTTGCTGTGTTCTCGTGTCCCTACAAGAGATGATAATAATTTTTTTTAGAAATAGTACCAGGTGCTGCTTACAATAGTACCAGGTACTGCTTACAATAGTACCAGATGGTGCTTACAATAGTACCAGGTGCTGCTTACACGGTCCCATGTATACTACTCAGTTCTAGTATGAATAACTCCAGCGGTTAAACGTCTGACAGGATCAGCCATTTTACCAAGGGTTTGCAGGATTTTCTCGAGAATTTACTAGAATGACGGAATGTATCACATCAAACGTTTATTGAAATGTGTAAATGTTTCAGTAATGTCCAGAATATTTCTGGATGAACATCAAAAGGTGGACGCACTGAAAACCATTTTTCTCTGCATGAGAGTTTAACATGATCCAGTGCCAGTGTCGTATTTATGTGTATGTCAGTCTCAGCAACAGTAGAACTCATTGATGTCAGTCACAGGAACAATAGAATTCAATAATGTCAGTCCCAGGAACAATAGAGCTCATTGACGTCGGTCCCAGGAACAATAGAGCTCATTGATGACAGTCCCAGGAACAATAGAACTCACTGATGTCAGTCTCAGGAACAATATAACTCAATGATGTCAGTCCCAGGAACAATAGAGCCCATTGATGTCAGTCCAAGGAAAAATATAACTCATTGATGTCAGTCCCAGGAACAATAGAGCTCATGGAACTTCATAGAAAAATGACGAGGTTATCAACTGTATGTGATAAAGGACATACTACGATCTGCTAACTTTGAAATATTTGGTTCTCAGTTTTACTCAGAGAAAAATAAACCTAGATATGCTTTCGTAATTTTACATATGGAATGATTTAGAATGAATTCCGTTTTATTGCCATCAGAGAATCTTTTGGGAAAGTTAAATTATAGTGAAAAAAATCGGAAGCAGGCGTGATAAACAAACATTTACCGAATTTATGTTATTGGTATGAATATCCATTACAGCAGATTTTTATTCTTACATTTCTTTTTACGCTTCCATACGTTTAGTTCCCTCTCTTTAAAAATGGCTTTTTATGGTGCAAATTAAATGCATACTAATCAGGCGCAATTAAAAGAGAGTAAAATGACTTCTATCCGTAACATGGGGAAAGAAAAAGAAAATACTGAAAAACTGTTATAATTGTTGGCAAAGATAGCTCCAATTTTGAACAATACTCTGTTCGTATATGCGTGCGTGCGTCTGTCCATGCTCTCTTTCGTCCAGGTACATCTTACATGTTCATGCTGTAGACGTCAGACTATGAGTTGCTACGATGAAGAGAATAAAAATGTCTGATGTAATGTCATTTTGAGGCAAGAATATATTTTAAAGATTCTCTTTTTAAATTTGTTTATGCGTACGTTATATTACATATATCAATTATTATTCAAACAATTAATATTTTGGATTTTGGTTTGGTTTTGTCGGGTTTTTCAACACATGATAGGTTATACAAGGCGAACAGTATATTTGGCGGAGGAAGAACCCGGAAAGAACCACCGACCCACGGGAAGCTACTGGCAAGCTTTCTCAAATGCCCACATTGGTGGACACGAGACTCAAACTCACGTGGACAGAAGTGAGATGTGTGAATCATCTGTAAAGGCGAACGCTATGATCAGTCGGCCACCTGGGACCCCAAATATTTTGGAACTCGAAAGCTTTTGTTAATCGAAATTGTACCTAATTTTATTCTGAGAACCAGAAGTCCAGATATGCATCTGTAACTTCCTATAGGTAAAAGCGTTACAGTATTTTAGTTCAAGGCATGGGGAATTGATCCAAATGATATGTAATAATATAACAATGTATAATAAGACCTAATTACCAACAATACAGGTGGGTTATCATGACTTGGATGCTATCACTTTAATACTAATAGGTTCCAGCATCTTCAAGTTCAATTATAGATATATTATCATGCAAAGCAACGAAACTCCATCCCATCCATTCATAAATTGTGTTATTTTCTCTAGTTATCAGTTTCGTCTATATGTATCATATAAGAAAGTTATGTTATAAAAAATAATACGTTCGGTGAGTCAGAAATTTATAAACACAGTAACACCTCAAACAAGCGCTGCCTTTCTCCAAGTTTTGAAGGCAGAACTTCCAGGCCTGCAGACAAGAAAATAGTTTGTCAGAGTTCTGGATACATTTCGAACATTAAAAACTTGTCTCCGCAATGAAGTGGAAGTAAAATCTTTATTATCTTTTGGTAGGTTAATAGCCTTTATTGTCCCTTCGCTTGTCTTCGATGGATGTTGATGATCACTGCACGAGTTTCTACGCGATATGTGAGGGGTATGCCATATCAGTTCTTTCGCCCGAGTGGATGTCATCAAAGCTTTTTCTACTTAAAATGTTGTGTTAATAATAAGAGCGGACGTCTCTTAAAGTATCAAAGTTACTTGTCGTGACACAGATAAAGGGATGCGTATTTGTAAATTGAGTTCCTTAATGAATGCCGGAATCAGATCCATCAATGTGGTTCATGCATGAGTTGGTACAAATGCTATACAAGATTATTATGATTTCTATGAGGAGCGGATGGAGATAAACGCAGTAAGAATAATTAGGAAGATCCGAACATTATAAATGAAGACTTTGTAAGCTTTTCTTTGACATGTATCATTTGTGCAGATACTCAATAAATATCTCCTTTCAAAGTCTATTTCGCAATGTTGAACAAGGTCAGAAATACTATCAGTAAATATCAGCAGTTTGACGCACACGAGAAGCTTAATTCGACAGTTGAAATTTCTTACTCTGTCAAAGGCAAAGATATACCGCAGATTGTTTGCTCTTTGCTAGTATTGAAATACTAATATTTTAATATTAATCTTGGCAATGAAGATGGGCTTTCTTATTAATTATCCTGAGTAAGACACATGCTCAAATCATCAAATAGGCAATGATTTCGACATGCAACGTGGAACGAATTGCCCACTGAACTTAGACACAAAGACACAGTGATCTCATTCAAGAGTGCTCTAAAAACTCACCTATTTCGACTGCAAGAATAGACCTAAAGACTTAATAATATTTCCTTACCTTAACTATTTTCAGCATGTTTTTGTTGTCTAATTTCATGGTGTTTGTTTTTCGTGATCTTATCATTATATATGTTTTCAGGTGTTATCTAATGTTGTAAAGCGCTTAGAGCTTCTAAAGATTAGGCGCTATTCAAAGTCCTCATTATTATTATTATTATTTATGCAACTGACAATATTCAGTTCCTTCTAATCATCAAATAGGCAATGATTTCGACATGCAACTGACAATATTTAATTCCTTCTAATCATCAAGTAGTCAATGATTTCGACATGCAACTGTCAATATTTAATTCCTTCTAATCATCAAATAGGCAATGATTTCGACATGCAACTGATAATATTTAATTCCTTCTTATTCCAAACTGACTTTATTTCATCAGAAAAATTATTAAAACAAATGCAAATGCATATTCAACGTATTGTCTCAAGATAAGCCACAGGTAAGAAGGGATTATTTTTTTCCTTTTTTCAAGATAAGCCACCGGTGAGAAATAACTCCCCCTCCCCCTTTTTTCGTTCAGTAGCGGCAGTAAACGAAAGTGTACATAGCTGTTAATGAATGCCATTATAGTGGTCTACAAAAAAAAAAACAAAAAAAAAAAAAACAAACAAAAAAAAAAAAACGTTCAAAGGTACGTTCCATTTTCATTTCATTATTATGATTCGTAAAGAAATATGCCAAGACTGGAGTTTTGAAATGCACCAACAACAACACGAACTATTTTATTGCCAGAGGAAAGGAATAGTGATGTATTGGACCGAGATCTGGTTATGAAACTCATACGAATCAGTATCCAAAACCTGAACAAATGTTGTTGTTGTTTTGCTGAAAAAAATGTGAATTCATTTCTTTGTAGAAAACTTCATGGCTTGATGTAGGTTTTCTTTAGTTCGTCACTAGTGAAATGCTATAGCTAGTTTGGTCTTCAGCATGAACTTAAAATATATTCTATCATTTATGTATGATTGTATAATGCTAAAATGTTTGTCTGGTTGAAGCTACCTTGCAAGAGAGCTTCTATCGTGTCACGCCTTTAAAATTGCAAAAAGACAAGAGTAGTTTGACTAGACGTGTTAATGTCATTGAACCAAGAAATAGCTTTTGTGAGAGTCATATTTGTAAGCTTCTTCGATAGTTAAATTTATCTGTATATATATATATATATATATATATATATATATATATATATATATATATATATATATATATATATATATATAATTACAAATATACACCAAACAGAGCGGAAAGTGCTATCCCTGGATTCTACAGGAGAATGCTTGATAATATTAACATAATTTTTAAATACGAATAAATAATATTATCATACAGGTTAGAGAATTTTAATATGTATTCAACGGGGATTCGAACCCGGATACGCGGGTTACGGGACTCATTGCCTTGCCCGTAAGCACCAACCCCTATACCATCTCGACCATGCACACATCACCAAAAACGTGTGTGAGTGTGTGTGTCAGTGTCTGTGTGTGTGTTTGGAATTATCTGTGCAAATATTTAGTCAGTAAGTAATTACTAAGTAATTATTTAAGTTATAAATTAACATTCACAACCGATGAATAATAATTGGAGTTATATTTGTTGAATGAACTATTTTATGGTAAGTTTGAAGTTGAAAATGATACAGTATTTTATAACCATTGATAAAAGTAAACACAAGTAATGCTTTTTAGTAAAACATCTGTAATTTCTACTTTAATGTTCTTAAACAGAAGGCGAGAAATAGCATCGTTAACCCCCTCACTAAAAATATTTAAAAGAAAAATAACTAGAAAATGTTAAATAACGGAATTGTAGACAATATATTACAGGCTAAAATTTCGTCATCAATTTCATGTTAAATATATTAAAGTTTTACCATTTATTTGAAGACCGAGGGCCCTAACATCTCAATACTTATGTTAGCAGGTGATGTGTCAGATATTGTAAGTATCGTAAAGCATGAATAGAAAGTTTCTGAAAGAACTGCATATTTTCACAGACTATAAACACAGTATGGAGCGTCTTTGGTCGAAACAAAGAACATTATTGTTTTTTATGTGCTGTATCCTGGGTCGTTTGAGGATGGAATGAGACGGAAGAAACAGAATAACGTTGATTAGTGTACTGAGATCATTTTACTGTAAAATCATCTTGGAATCTGGCTTTTGTCATTGGTCCATACTTATTCTAGGAATGTCATAAATGATAATGTTCCTTGCAACATATATGTTGATGATACTTTTGCATTTGCTTTTGCATATGATCGTCAGATATCTGTTGATACACTGAACAATAACCTACAGCAAATATCAGATTGGGCCAACCCCTGGTGTGTTAATATGAACAGTACTGAAACAATAAGTGTTATATATGCCTAAAAAAAAAAGAACAACATAAAATTATTGAACCTGATATTAGGCTTGAAGATTGAAGCTGTTGTACCCGTCTATGACTTATTCTTAACTCTAATGCTTTCTGGAGTCAGCATATTAGTAATATTTGTTTCTAAAGCAGCTACGAAGGCTGATTGTTTTAAAGAGACTCATATATCAACTAGAAAAAAAAAAAAAATTGGAGAAAACAATCTGATTTTCCTGGAAAGTATGCTGCTAGAATTATTTATGGTCTTCTAGATATCCCTCAGTCCACATTGTATGAAGAGCTTAGTTACCAGAAGCGTTTGTAACAAAGAGACCGCATTAGAGTACTTTCCCTGTGTAACATCCTTATTGGTTATTGTCCGTTTTTCCTGGATAACATACTAGTCTCTATGACCAGTACTAAAAATCATACACACATAGGCGTACTTCTCCTCTACAGACAATTGATCTTAGTTATAATCATGATAGTCCGTGGGGCTAGATAGGCCTACCGTGCACCACCCCCCCCTCCCCCCAGGACTCGTTCTCGTTGCTGATGTTTATGCTATGCTTCTTTAGGGTATGCTAAACAAGAAAGATGCTAACATTGAAAATTTTGGGATGCACTTGCTCTGCTGGCTAAATATTTAAAGGAACCACAAGCGGCCTATTTATGGTACACAATTAGGCAGTTGTGGAATGTGGTGACATTGCCGCCATTGAAATCCTTTATTGTTGAAGTCAGTGGCTTTTGAACTCATGACATATATATTTCGACATTTCCTCTGTCCATAGCAACAAACGAAATTCAAATAGCTCAGTCTATTTGGCCACAGGAAGGTATTAAACATAACTAGTAAATGTTGGTGTTTTACCCAAAATTAATTTTGTTTTCAAATTCACACCCTTTATGCTTTTGTTTGTAATGTTTTGCATTAGATTACTAAAGAGAAGTCTCCTGGAATTAATTGTAGCCATTTTGCAAGTCTCTGGGGCTGTTATTGATGTAGTGGTATTCAATTGATCCTTCCGACTCCTGAGTGGGAGGGCACATAACAATTTTATTACATAATAGTGATGATGATGATGATGGTGATGATGATGATGATGATGATGATTTACAGCCCTAAGCTCAAATGAATCCACATAAATACCAGCCAAAGTCGTGATAATATCCAGTGTTAATGATATAGATATATTTACTTATTTCTGATGAATATTTAAAATAGCATTTTAACAGTGTATTGTTTATAATAAATGTTATGTTTAGCGATTCTGTTATTATTCATGTCTTAAGAATTTTACTATTTGTTTTCTGGCATGTGTTTGGGAGCTGGAAAATACAGGTCTAGCATTTTACCAGTCCCTACTCTGTCAAAATATTGAAATAAAAAATAAATCTGGGAATCAGTCTTTTATCACGGACATGCGCAGACAAGCAAAAACAGTGGCCTCATAATACATAAGAGCTAGTCAGCTCTGCGTGTTAATTGCTGTCGTAGAAGCCAGAGTTACCTTAGGAAATAGCCTGGCAAGGTCAGAATTTTTACCATTTTGTTAAGAAGAATGGACGCACAGTCATGTAATATCGGATATTCTACGAATGTTCACATAGATGGTCCTTTGAAGCAAGGAAGCACAGATAATATATTAGCATGACTCTAGACGAGTGTAATAAAACAGTATTAATAACAGCTTGTGACTGAAACCTTAAAATCTATAACAGAAGCAACGAGATCTACATAAATCCCAGAGATTAGATATTGCACTCATTAAACAGGTTTCTTAAGAAGTAACACATTTTTAGCTTTATACCCATCTGTGTGGGATCAATAGCGGTATTAGGAGGAGGATTCCCGCCTCTATTTGCCGCCATTTCTGTCATTTTTCTTTGGTTATTAATTCTGTAAGCAGAATTTTATATCTTGAATATTATGCATTAATATATTAAAAACATTTATCAGGACTTACATAAATAATTATGAAATGAAAATGGTTATGTAGTTTCTGCTGTAGTGATGGTTAAATGGTTTCAGCTGTAGACATAACATCATTCTAATTCTTTGGAGATTATTTCAATCCAAAATTTTGAAATATGAGTAAATGATACATTTAAATATAGCAGAAAACCCTAACAAATTCCCTATCACAAGACATATTTCATATGTTTAAAATGCAATTGTGGACAACATCTTAATATGCCGACAAAAAACATCAGTCTAACAAAATTTGATGGCAAAATAATTGTCTCCTTACTGCATTTTTAATACAAAGACATCGACTTCGCTTTAAAGCCTTTTAAAATGGCATCTAATTAATACATATGTCATGTAATGAATTTTTGGTAATGGTGTAGATAACGAATTAGATCTCTTTTTTTATTTTGTAGCGCATGATATCTAGAGAAGTATACTATCAACAAATACTTTAACATGCAAACCTTTGACGAATCAACAATGTTACGACAGCAAACTGTTCTGAACTAGGGATTATTATTTACAAGTTCGGAATAATAAACTTGATCGTTCCTTACTGATGTAAAGCATTATTTACAAATCGAAAAGTAAAAGTTTGAACCTAGCTGGAAGTTACGTATGATGCAATTCAAAAATGTATGTCTCTTGATTTGTTTTTCTTGTCGAAGGAAATGGATGGGACGAATGTGAAAATCTTTCTGTAAGCATGATGTAGTGATCAAAGGTAAAGGTTCGTGTATATGGGTAACCTTAAAATTCTAGATCGATGCTTAAGTTACATTTCAACGACAAAATATCGGGGATAACAATTAGGTCAGAGGTGCGATAACTACACGTGGAAGACGGTCAAATTACACATTAAACACATGCAGATCACGGATCTGGATATTACTCGGAGATACATTTTGCTTTTTCTTTCTTTTAAGCTTTGAAATTAAAAAAAAAAAGGTTTTCAACAGTAACATGAGTCTACATAAAATCAATACAATTTGAGCCATATTTTGTCTTAGTGTTAATTTAATTTGACACTTTGTGTCTTGGCTATGCACAAAATATGTAGTTTTAGCTCCTTATTTTGGGTCATTTCTTTCTTTAAGTATACAAAAAGACTATCCGCCACAAGCGTTGAAAACAAAAATGAGCGAAACTTGTAATATACTTTTCCTTACTTTCATTACTGTTTTGTTGCTATATAATTATGAGATTGTCAATTTTTTTTGTTTTTTGTTTTAAATTACACTTGGAAATTTGTTCCAGACAATTATGAATTGAACCAGGTAAATAATACATAGTTCATTTTGTTATCTTAAATACAAGGATGTCTCATTATAATCTTTAAGAAAGGACGCGTTGTTACACCTGTTCATGAGTTGAAACATTTCAATAAAAGTAAATCCCAATTCTCATTATATTTATAATCCCCACCTTTAAATTATGGTTCTAAAGAAGCGAGAAAAACAATAAGAAAATATCATCCAAAAATCCTCCAACGGTTTGTTGTTCTTGGTGTCTATAGTGTTCATTAAACTAAATTCATTTACTTCTAGACTAATATCTTTGAATCACTAAGAAAATAATTTAGTTTTTTTTTTATAGAAGACGCAAGATAAAAATCAATAGCTTTACTTATAGATTATTACGTGCACTAATTGTCTTGACTATGCTTATTGTAAATTAATGGGACAAGGTGAGCAATTAAGCTATGACTGATACATGCAATTATTCTGAAAGAAAGAGAGACCAAACAAATAAAAAAAGACCCAACAACTATTCACAGTTGTTTTTAATTTTACACCCATGCTCCATTTACTATTTTCCTATTAGATTAGTTCATTTAAGATCAGATGCTACATACAAAATTATCCAAGCACACCTGCTCGTTTACACACTGGCGTTGCCAATATGACATTTATATAATTTTTAGGGAGAGCAGAATTGAGAAATGCACTTGGAGCTGTGAAGAACAACGAAATATTTGGAAATGCATCTTACAGGTCCATTGAGCAAGAATTAGGCTTCCTTCTACGTCTATGGAGAGAATAATACAGTAGATTTGAAGGTAAAGTTATCTGCGGCAGATTCCTATGTTTTGCCTTAATAACATAACTGAGGGAACGTTTTAGTTTTTTGGAGAAAATGTGCCTGAGTGAAGCTAAATCAAGGAAGCACATCAAAATTACGAAATGCGTAATTACGGCCGTCATATCCTGAAGCTAACCGAATGATCTTCAAATAAAAGCAACTTAAAATCATCTTACTGAATGTGTGGCAACATTTTCTTATGAGTATATCATGTTTCCAGATTATTAGTGCTAAGGTCAATTTTCCAGCCATCGAATTCCATTTGTACATAATGATTCTATGAATAATGCATCCATCGTTTAAATAATTATTCAAATGATTTTTAAAGAAATTTGAGTTGAATTGACATAATTGTGCTACTCGTTTAAAAGTGTAAATATTTAATTAAGGTTTGTCGTATTTTTATAACATGCAGACACATTTCATAATAATGCATTCCATTTATGCTTATCTATTCCTCCCACCCCACCCCTCCGAATCGTTTCAAAATATGTTGATTGGTACTGTCCCTGCAATAAACATGCTTTTGACAGAATTGCAATACCAGAGGTTACCGTAACTATATAAGTCCATTACTATTTGACTGATGCGGAGACTTAATACCTAATGTCGAACGCATATTTATTTTTAGCCGAGTAACACGATCCGGAGATCTGGATATTGAGGCTGGCTTTCTAGGTATAAATGCATCGATTTTAACAAAATGAAAATCGCTACTGTGTTAAACAACCATTATATGCAAGTTTGAAGCACTTACATGTTCAGCCGTTTAATCGATTATTGTCGATTTTGTTTAATAATTGCAGCCATTTCAGCTTTTTAACCACACCAATGCGACCTCTCGCGATAATCTTGAAAGTTAGTCAGATATCGCAGGAAAAAAAAAAAAAGTCCAGTTTGAGAAAAGTAACTCACACAATGAGAGAAGCGGAATCTTTCCCTTATTCCCTCTCTGTCTCTCTTAAAATAAAAATATGGATGGCAGGCCTGATGTTATGAAGCCCACAGCAGAGATGTATCATTATAGTTCATCTTTTGTTTCGATTGTGTTCGTGACATATGGATAAGTTTCATAGTATTCATTCTAACATGGGATAAATAAAACATGTCTAAATTACAGATAGAACGTATCAACGATAAGAAAAGTACTGAAATTTAATGTATGGTGGAAGTGAATGTGCTTGTATTGTATCACAAAAAAACGGACTCGTTTCAATTTTTCAGAGAGCACTGTCACTCCTTTATTTAGTTAATTGAGTTGGGTGCATTTCTATTTCAATTGGATTCGAGGTATTACTTTAGTAGTAACTAGTTCTATATTCAGTGACTTATCAGTACATTATTGGAAATAAGAAGCGTAATTTAAGAGAAAATATGACACAAAGGGGTTGCGAGATTTACAGGGATTTTGGCCAAAATAAAATCGAATAGCCACCGAGTATGCAAACAAAGATATTAAATTGCGCTGTACGTAGGGATATATTAAGTCAGAGATATATTAATGAAATAAATGATCTGTATATCATCAAATGTTGATATCCATTGCCGTCACAGCAGACATTATCTTTACTTTCGCATGACAAGAATTTGAATAAATTGAATTGATATATAGCAATAAGAAATCTAAATTAAACATTATCTACGAAACATCGTGATGTGTACACATGAAACAATGAGCCTAATTGAGCAAGTAAAGCTAGGTTTATGGATTCAGTCTGTTCGTCCTCTTCTGTTTCCTAGTGAAATAGAGGGATTGATTTGCATCAATAATGATTTCTACCGACCCACCTATATATCAATGATTTACAAAGAAAAAAAAAAGAAAAACAGTCTATGTGCAAATTAAAGATTAGGAAATAAAATAAATTGACATCCTTTTAAGTTGCTTTATTTTCTTCCTCTATACTGTTAACCCTTGCACATAGAATATACCCACAAACATTGTCATGACAAGACTAGCCCACCGGGATCAGTAGCGTACTAACGGGGGTGTGGGGTGGGGGTGGGGGGCGGCAGACGGCGCGCTTGCCCCGGGCGGCAGAGGTCTTGGGGTGCCAAAACAGCTGATAAAATTCGGGCCTCGAATTCTGGCCCTTTGGACCATCATCGTCGCCCCGGGCGCCATTTACCCTTAGTACGCCACTGACCGGGATGATGGGAGATTCCCCTAGGGGCGCCGGGCTCTGGAGGGGCCACCAAGACCTGAAATTGTTAGCAATTTCCTGGGTGGAGGGGCCTAATCCGCCAGTCCGACCCTGCATATTGTGCGATGAAATATGACAACAATAACAAACTATTAGATGAATGATTTGCTGACGAAAAATCAGAACTGTTCCTTTAGGAATAACTATATAAATAAATAAATAATAGCTACGAGTTGGTATGGTCTCATTTGGCTAGATAAAATACTACTTGCTTCTAAATTTAGGAAGAATAACATGTCGGTAATGAATATCACATCTGCGAAGGCGAGTGCATGGGATAATGAGAGAATCTGTCTTTAAGCACCAATGAAATATTACTAGACCCACGTGGATGTTATTATATAAATATGATTTGCTGCATTAGGAAATATATTTTAAAACTTCAGTACATCACATTCTTGAAAGAATTATATATTTTAAAATCAAGTTCATAGACACGGCGTCTTAAATGTGAAACAGTTCTACGAACTTGTGTCAGGCCCATGTAAATTATGAAGGAATATATCCTTCATTATTTGGACGGACTGAAAGGGAAATATCGCAGGCTCAGAAAGAGGATATGTTTATTATCTAAGGTTTTTACAATATTATTGTAGCACGCCAGTTAAAAGCATATCACGATCAGGTGTGGAAATAAAGACAAAAAAAACAAACAAAAAAACAACAACAACAAAGAAACAAAAAAACACAAACAAACAAAAAACAAACAAATAAAAACAATATCGAACCCCTGCGTGAGACTGGCTTGATTTCGATGTTTCCCAATTTCCAAGGACATCCGTTGTCAATCAAAGAGTTTTTTAACGCGCTAATACCAAAAATAATTTTTCTTTAATGAAATTAAGGACCACTCATTCAGAAGACTCTAACTTCACACTTGAATGTTTTTGTTGCTTTACATTCTTATGAATGTTCAGTAAGCATTTCAAGACCGGAGATCGGTTTTTCATACCCCGTACTACAAAACAATACCCAAACACATAATACAAAGAATTATTCCTATCTCAAATTACTAAACAATCATATGTGAGAATATCCCGAAAATTCCTTATCTTAAAGAGCCATTTAACGAAACTAATCCATGCTACCATAAAGTCTCGTGAATACGATTCAATATGAACGACGCCTGTACCTAATAATTGGCTCATTACTCAGTTTGAAAAATATCTTCCCAATACCAATTCTTCATAACCAAACAAGTAATCACTCAAATGTAACAAAGCTATATACTGAGACATAAATACAAATAGCACATACCCTAAGTTTATTACATTGTTTTATAGAATAGTCCCTAAACTAAAGTTGACAATCATTAATACATCTCTCTACTTCTCTTTTCTATATTTTCTTATTTCTTTACTTTCTTCTTTCTAGTTATCTATTTCGTTATTTCTTATTTATTTATTTATTTACTTATTTATTTATTTATTTATTTATTTATTTATTTATTTTTTTTTATTGTCAATTTATTGAATTTTATTTGCATGGTTGTCTCAGCAAGTCCTAAAACGAGTTTAAGCAAAGCCTATTGCTGAGAAGATTACAAAACTTTTTTAAAAAATCATAATTTATTTGATAAGGGATATGAAGAAACCTGGAAAGAAAAACCTAGTCTAGTTTACACTCAGCAGTTCTTGAAATGCTATTTGATTTATAAACTGTTGTGTGTATTCACAAAGCAACCGCATGGACCACACAATGATTTATCAGCGTGGAAGTTTATGTGTGTCTGGAATATAGAAAACGTAACACATTTTGACAACAAGCTCTTCAAACCGGTTACATTTAATTGGTGAAAATTATAGGAGGCGCCAACGTTGGTTTCAATCGCCTTATATCCATGGTTTCATTCTGCTGAAGTGAGAGGAAGTATCAATTTAGGGCTCAGACTCATGTCCGAATACCACTGTGAATCTCATACAGTCCACTAGAAAATCTTGGGGAAGCTGTTAAAATAATTATGTTTTTTCTCCGAATGAGTGTTTCACGTAGTTTGCTAAATATTTGCCGGTGAATATAAGAAATTCTTTCTGCCTTTTCAGAGGCCTTTGAAAAAGTTTCTCCTATAGGTAGAAAAAATACCAGTGCTAGAGAGCTAAAAATAAACCTTAAAGTTTCACTCATTTATCAGAAATCACATGCTCTTTGACTATAATCGCGATCATATTTACCACAATAACGTCAAAGATATTTATTACAAACTTGGTAAAGAAATGGTCCTTATTTGGCAAGTATTTTAAGCCTAATCTACAGGAATACCATATTTTTCAAATATAATAATTAAAAAAATGGCCACACTAAATTTTCGTGCGTGCGTATCCACAATATACCACAAGGATGTGGTTCTTTTTCATCTATTTCCAAGAGAGATAACTTGTATTACTCGCCACCTTCTTATTCATATTTTAATACCTTTTTCTTGATTTATTTTTCTTGCATATACAGATTAAAGATATTTTAAAATTTCCGCTTAAACTTTTCATTTGAAGTGAGATAATATGCGCAATAGAAAAAACGTTAAATTTTTAGCACATGGATAAATATCGTCAATAACGATTTCGCGAATATATTCCTTGAAAACATGGACATAAATTTCAGCGCAAGTTCAACAGGATACGGAGATACAATTTTCTCAAGGAATTCACACTTGTATAGACTCCCCTGAATTGTTTTCGAAATGAGAAGCAAATATGTCTTTACATGCAAGTTTTAGAAAGAAGTTAATGTCCCCATTAATATAGAAATGTATGGCAGTGATAGCTGACGTAGAAATATTCAATACAGTTGTCCCCATTAATATAGAAATGTACGGCAGCAATAGCTGACGAAGAAATATTCAATACAGTTGTCCCCATTAATATAGAAATTTATGGCAGTGATAGCTGACGTAGAAATATTCAATACAGTTGTCCCCATTAATATATAAATTTATGGCAGCGATAGCTGACGTAGAAATATTCAATACAGTTGTCCCCATTAATATAGAAATTTATGGCAGTGATAGCTGACGTAGAAATATTAAATACAATTGCCCCCCTTAATATAGAAATGTACGGCAGCGATAGCTGACGTAGAAATATTCAATACAGTTGTCCCCATTAATATAGAAATTTATGGCAGTGATAGCTGACAGAGAAATATTTAATACAGTTGCCCTTTTGATTCAGTATCCTATATACCTTATTTTAACAGTGAGATGAAAAATAACAATGCATTTCTGACAAATGTAATACAATTAGCATTAACTGTTTATCATCAAAATCACCAAAGTGTTTAAAAGGCATAACGCATGCGTGTTCCTAATCACATGTATATATTAAATATGTTATTTGTGCTTACTTAAAAAGCATATTAATATCAGTAAATAAAGCTGAGCATCACTTATTTATTTGTGGAAACTCGCAGACATAGAGGATCGTACATGAGTGCTCATTTCAAATGAAATTTATGAAACGAGACTAATAATTTCTATCTTCGGCGAGCTTTGGCGAGCAAAAGATTGAAATTATTTGACGAATTTCATAAATTTCATTTTTGCAATGAGCATTCACGTAAGATTCTATTGATAGCATTAAAAAAATACCGATGTTATTTGAGCAAACCGATGAATAGTGAAGTGAAATGACTTTTTGAAATACATTCGGATGCCTCTGTCGTTACGCCTTACCTTTGCATGACTCTATAACATCATTTGTTACGTCATTAGGTGTTAATACACTTATTACATATATAAAAAATACGATATCAGTATACTGACATAAGTAGCACAGTAGTCATGTGATACGATATTAACCGAGGTGTTATGTGTACAATATGATTTACAAAATGCGCTTATTATGGAGTTATCAGGTCAGTCATGCGTGCACAACCAACATGTTAACATAGTTATTTAAGCATTCTAATATTTAACAGAGGGTGATTTTCATTAGAAACTTTGTGTGGGGATTTAGCAACAAAGAAAAGACCAGCCTTCTAATTGTACAAATACATCAAGGAAACGTTTTTGTTGCTATATATTTAGAAGCTCCAAAGTAAGACATCGCGCTTGATTTCTTCATTAAGACTTCATATATACCGCATAAGTATATGACGATTCAGTTAATTTTGGGCTCACTACAACCTACATTGTTAGAGGCAACATATGATAACGTTGTATTCAAAAAGTATTTAAAAAAAAAAAAAAAAAAAACTATTGCTCACAGAGGTAGAAAGGACAGAAAACATATGCTTATAGATTTCGATATAAAGCAAGTATCAGGATTGAAATTTGTGTTATATATCTCATTAAAATGTTGTATTTCTTTTTAATTTCCTATTTCTTTTTTGTCGAATTGGTTGCAGACAGCTGTCTATAATTTGCATGCGGAATGTTTAAGCAATATTGATAGAAAATATTGCACAAGCTTGACTCTACATGCATTTTTACTTGAATTAATATATAAATGACCTATACATGCCTTATCAACAAAATCCTTAAAAGATCGGTCTTTCGCGCGTAACACGTGGCATGGTCTCTCTGTATCAGATTCATGCCATAATAGGCAAGTTATTTCAATCAACTTCGAATTAAGGAGAGCATATTTTATTTTCGGTGAGCAAAATTCCGATGAACAGAGTATTTAAAAAAAGAGATTGTTTACCTTTATCCGACCTCTAAAGCGGACCTTTCATGTCTGTAGACAGTAAAATCATTATGTCAGTGGACTTGATATAATGAACCAGTTCCATCAATGAAGTGGATGTAAAATCTCTTTTACCGATTAATATGTTAATGGCCAATAATGTCCCTTTGGTTGTCTTAGAGGGATGTCGATATTAATTGTATCAGAATCTGCGCGATATGCGAGGAGTAAGCTACTGAAATGCTTTCGCCTGAGTGATTATCTTCAAAGCCTTCCCGTTGAAAATGATTTCCATCAAATCAGCTATAGTCTATATAACGGTGCTGCTTAATGCCTCTCACGTATCAAATTTCCTTGTCGTGACAAAGATGAAGAGTTTGGTATTTACAGCTTGTTTATTATAATGGTTGATCAAACTAAATTCACAAAATATTGCACGCATGAGTCGGTACACATGTTACACAAGGATTATTATATTTTTATGGAGTTTGGACTGAAGTCGATACAGATGGGATTTGTAGAAAGCCCCTACGTTATTAATGATGACTTGATTAGCTGAAATCTGACAGTCATAATTCCTGCAAATGTACCATAATCTATCTTCTAAATGAAATCTCATCAATATTGTGGTTTGGTATGAAATAAGAACCTCTTTCAGTGTATATTAGTTATCGTACGAAACGCTATGACTCTAGAAATGACAAACCTAATTCGATCTTAGATATGCTGTATTTTGTCCAAAGCAAAATCATACTAAGTAATCGCAAAAAGTAATGCTATACAATTTTTGGAGATTCAGTCGTCAAGTCTGACTCAGGCGAAAAGTCAACCGTATCAGTGTAAGGCTGATGTCCCAATTATCAAATGTTTTATACTTCTGATTTTTGTTGACAAACGTTGGCTGTTCCGTTTAATGTCCACGCCGATTGTATCTACTTCAGCTGTAAAAAGATTACAAGTGGAAAGTTGTACCGATTCTCTATTTATGACAAATACACATTAAAAAGAAAGAAAAAAAAAATGGTTCCTCAGGAGCAGTGAACCTAAGATATGTTAGGGAACGTGATAATTTTGATTTGTAAAATAGTTCACAGATACTTTTTTTTGCGAATAAATTTAGATTAGTCACACACACACACAGACACAGATACAGACACACACACATATATATCTATATCGATATATCTATCTATCTATATATCTATATATACATATATATATATATATATATATATATATATATATATATATATATATATAATATTGACATAATACCCGTACCAGCACGTGCCTTAATAAGCGCACATCCCTCTATTCGGTCCAAACTTACACGTAAATGTCACTTCTCAGCACACGTGTTTCAACCTAGCAATATGCCCCATCGAAGGGACGAGACTGCTAAAATCCGACCAGAACATTGTCATTGTTTCAGAAACTATCATTATGCAATGTCGAGTTTATCGCTACCACTTAACTTTGTGATTTAAATAATTCTCCAACAACGGATTTTCATTTGTTCTACTGAGCGGGAAGAAGGGAGTGGACAGTCAGTTCCAAACCTGTAGACAAAGAGAGCTAACTCTTCTAGTTTATATGTGCACGTGATTTGGACACCGTATGCCATCATAGGTATACGCTTATTATGATGACCTATAGCTTCATGAAATGCATCTATATATATATATATCTTTATCTTTGTGTATGTTTTGCTTGTCACCTTCATTCTCACATAAGAGATATATTGAACCGTCGAAGACCAACTGGTAATGTCGTGAATGAAATATTGGATAAAAATCAAACAAGGAACAATTCTTTAAGTATGCTCGAAAAGTATTAGAATTACAAATATACCTTTATCCTTGGAGAATAAAGTTACACCTCACTGAGTTTCTGTATTTGGAAAAATGGCTCATTTTAGAACCTTTCTATATTTCACAAGCGAATAATCATTAAAAACAATTCATTTTGTTAAGACGGGTAGTTATGCTGTGATTGTAAATGCACAGGACATTAGATGAAAAATTAAACAATTTGTAGACGCAGATAAATCCGGTCGATACTCTTTTTGTTTCATCATGTACCAGATTTAACATCAATGCAATATTAATTCTCTTATTAAGTAGATACACGTTAATCACGTTGTTGGAATTTTGAATGCAGATGTTTTCGTTTAATATTTTTCCTTAATCCACATCTAGTTTTAAGTGATTTTCTACAACATAGTACCGTTCTTGATAACACCCGATTTGAGAAATTATTCTAACCTTTTCCACTGCTTCTCGATTGAAATCTTTACCGATGAATACGGCAAAACATATGTAGCAGCAAGTATTTTAAAAAAAATGTTTTTTAAAAAAGAATCTCACAATTCCAGAATTTGAATGTCGATTGTAACATTGTCATGGACATGAGTATAATTTATCCCGACTAAAAATATTTTGAGCAAAAATTACTCACAAAAATCATTAATAATAATAATAATAATAATAATAATAATCGGAAGAATGCACAATTGTCCATAACCTTAAGAGGACAAATTGTTTCACTTGTGTTTAATATCCAAAAAAAAAACCCCAAAACAATCCACTAAAACGAATTCACCTAAAAAAATGTGTTTATTTTCGCTTTTCGAACTATTGAAATTATTTCTTTCGTATGAATTATATAATAGAAAGAGGCATTCTGCAAAGGATCGTGCCTTCTAGCTGGAGTGTGATAAATGGAGAACTGACATTGGCATTAAACGCACACGAATTATGAACAGCTTTTCAATGATAATAGGGAGCCAGCAAACTTACATAAATCAGCACTCAATTTTGTTCTAATCAGATGTGATTGACAGCGTCGCCGCTGACGCGCTTTTTAATCTTGCCATGATTCAGTCTTCACATCGAACATATTCCATTGCAAAACAGTGAACTGTTTTCTGTGTCAATAACTGAACCTAAGTACAGAGACACTGTCACAGCTGGAGTAATTTCCATCTTGAGACCTGTGCGTCATTCATTATTTACACCGCATTTTACTAGAACCACCCGAAGTGTTGAAGGTAGCAGAGTCAGATTAATCGGAATGTTAAATGGGTTTTTGGAGACTTGTATCTGAAAATCCTATTACCTTGCATGTTTTCCACATGCCAAAATACGTTTTACGAATTCTGTATTCTTCAAAAGTATTATAAAAACAGATGATTAAGCCTGGGTCGGACTGCACGACATAAATATGCGGGCGTGCCTAGATAATTTTATGTACAGCTCTTGGTGAAATAGAAGCTAATTTTTATTGTAGGATAATGGATGCGATATTCGCAGTTGAATGTAAAACACATGGGCATGCCATTTTCAATATCATAAGGTAATTAAAAACTGAAAGTTACTTTTGTTTTACCTATTTAGCAATTAAATACAGGCTTTATTTTTCCCCTTTTGCACTGATGAGTATATATTGTATTATTTTTGACACTTTCATGATCCAAAACTTTCACATTTCAAAACTTGCCTATTGAAAACTGGTCGTTTTCCCTAATGACTGCTTTGTATCGTTACCATTTCATAAACTCAGCCAAATTTGATACATTTTTTCCTCCAGATCATTAATAAACAAATGTACATGGTTTTAATTTTTCCCGCATACAATTTGTATTATATTCAAATAAACCGATGAACAAATAAGTTTCATAACATTTTACTTCAAAAAAATTGAAATAATAATAATAATAATAATAATAATAACCCATGATGTCTCAGTCATCAGATATACAATAAGCGTCATGGACAGGACAAAATAAGAGTCTGAAGAGTATAATAGAGTTAAAAAACAACGGTTCATCCATAGTGCATTGAATCCAGAGGCTGAAGTAAACAGGCGTACCTTCCTACTAAGAACGGTATACAAAATTTGATAGCCATTGAATACTCTAAGTACGTATTGGGGACAATATGTGGACAAAAATAAGGCTACGGGGACAAAGTAAATTTAACATTACGCTGCCATTTTAAAATATGACCCTATGGGGACAAACTGAATTTAATGTTCAAAACGTCCATGCAATTAACATTGTGGTCCACTCTGGACACAAGGAGAATTTACTACTGAGGGACACTTTGGGGCCCTTTGGTAATTTAACTATTTAAATGCATCAAGATCAACTTGAAAAAGAGTTAGGTTTTATTGAAGACAATGAAGCCTACTTACCTGATAGTAAAGTCTATTTTCTTAATGACGTAATACAAAACATAAAAAAAATTAGTGTACAAAATGGCTCATACAAGGAAATAACTGATCAACATTTAACTAACAAGAACTTGGATAAAATGGATTCAAAACAATTCGAGAGTTTTGTAAATTCTAGATCAGCTAAAATATAAAAGTCATTGTCAGATGTTGTAAAACTAGAAATAACATCTTTGATTAGTAAATGTATTCCAATTGATAATTAAAATGAATTACAGGTAGAGTTGAAAGAAAATTACTTAACACAACAAACGGAATTAGACATCATACTGCTTTGTTATCTTTTACGAAAGGATTACCAATTTCAGCATTAAGTGCTTGCTTGAATCTGGTTCAGTACCCGTATAAGCGTTGAATCTGGTTCAGTGCCCGTATAACCGTTAAATCTGGTTCAATACCCGTATAAGCGTTGAGATCACTCGCAATTATCACTTTATAATTAGCGTGATTAGCTTTCAAGAAAGCTATTTCATTTTCTACAAATGTAAATACATATTCGTCAGCGTGATCAGAAGAGTATTCATTTGAAAGATAGATAAAACCCAAAATAAAGTTCCACTTGAACATGCTTGTCTTGGATGATATAACTAACCATGCAACATTTTTTGAAATACTTGTATTTCTGAATATTTTAAAATACTTGGAAAGGTACCCAAGAAACAAAACCGATATCCCCCTGAATTTCTATGAGCTGCTTGTGATTTCATTTTCACCATATGAAAGTTTTGTAACTGTTAATTTGAGGTTGATATGCAGTTTGTGCCCATGTTTCAACAAAGCCTATCATATCACATTTTTCAAGATAGTTAATACAATCAGACTTATTATCTCTTGAACTTTTTCCACCCTGTCCAGATATATAGTATACAATACAGTTTAATAAGGAAAAGTTCTCATACTAACATGTTGTAGGCTTCGGCCGGGATCCTAGCGAGCGTCCTTCCTGAGCTCTCTACATTGTCTAAACACTCTCTCTTTTTCCTTATATCTGGAACATTTGAAGATCGCAGGTCTCGGATTTTCTTTCCACTTCAACTATGGGCTCTTTCAACTTCTATATTCTTCGCATCCAATCCAAGCACATCTCTCGTATACTCTTTAATGGATTGCTCCGTATCCTCCCATTTCTCTCCTCGATTTTCAGACAAACCATACTACACTAGGTTCTTTCGACGGTTATGGGCCTTCTGTTGTTCTAGCTTTTGTTCATTCTCCTGCAATCGAGGTTCCACCTCGTTTATAGTTTCAATCAGGTACTATTTCTTGTAGCACAGGACCTTATTCTGATTTCTCAGCAGCTCATTTTTCTTTTTTTAGTTCATCCAGCGATCATTCAATAGATTTAAATCTTTCGTTAATGTTTCCTTACTTCATTTGTTATCTCTAACATTAGAGTTTTCATACTTATATCAGCCATTGTTTCGGCTGTCTCGATAAAGGCTTCATCATTCATATTTTTTCATTCTGTTATAGTTTCTGCTGCGGAAGGGGGGGGGGGTCTTCTGTTTTAGTACAGAAACACTGACCCGAGTTGGACTGCTCTGGTTAACTTGAGAATTACACACCCATGTAAATAATGTACTTTGAGATTTTGTCAGCTGCAGATTGATGAAATATGGTGTTATTTATAGGACTACGCGACATTTGCGACCCTTGTGAATGTGATATTTGTCTTTTATTGCTTTTAGGGAGTATACCTCTGGGCCCAGGGGCTGGATTGGTCTCCACTCCTTGTACAAATAACAGGAAAAATAAAACACATTTCATGGCCAAGGACAGATACATCAAATCCGGCACCTTTACTCCCGAACACCTATAACTATCTTCAAAGCTCAACAAAAGGCAAAGAATATACTCCAACTCCGTGTAACCTGGCCACGTCATATTGGATTTGTAGTACATAATAGAAGTAATAATTATTCAGTAAATATTAATAAAGAAGAAATCATAAAGAAATATTTCTTTTAAAAAAAAAGAATAACAAAACACCGTCTTATTTTTTAAGAAAACAATCTTTTTTTCTCAGTTAAAATAGATGAAAATACTAATCCTGATCATGATAACATAACATTAAATTTTGATGTCAGAGACAGTATTTATTACCATTAAATAGTGTTAGATGACAGCAGCAGTAATGATAATTAGATGAACTATTGTTAATGCCTTAGCATTCTCAGGAAGTAATTTTATATTTCAATTATTTCATCCAAATAGTACAAATGACGGAGGAGTAAGACATGATTAAACCGTAGAAGAAATTCAGAAAGAATCTAATGAGTTTAATGAAAACAAAACAAAATCACTTGATTACTTGAATGAAAGATTAAGAGAACGAGGCTTGGTTACTGAGTATTTAAATAATTTAGAGTATTTTTCGGTACTCATTCGGAACATTCTATATTTTTGGACTTGTGATTAGGACATTCAGGATTATTTGGAATTTGATTCACAATATTGTAAGTATATCTTGAATTTCACTTTGTAATGTAGGGAAAAATGCTTGTGGACATTACTTGCATTATTGGTTTCACTTTCTTTCTGTTATATATTTTTAAGACCTAGAGTCGTAAGACATTAAATACTATCCCTAAAAAGACATATAATCCATATAGAAAGATTCAATGGTCACCTGATGTTCATGAAGCACATGCACGTGCTAGAGGGTTTAGAGGGATATGGATTGAAAATGGGAGGCAGAGGAGCTTAATGTATGACATCAATATAAGCATGCCAAGAGAGAGAGAGAGTTTAGGAAAATTCAAGAGCAAGTTATTCATGCATACGAAGAAAGTATGTTTAATGATTAAGACGAAAAGCAGAGTTAGATATTAGACTTTTCTGGAAATTATATGATAAAGCACGTAATAGGGGCTGAAACTCTAAAAGCTCTTTCGAACTAAAATTTGATGGAGAAACAACATGTAATCCACAAGAGACAGATAACTGTTTTGCCTAATATTTTAAACACCTATACATTCCAGAGAATAAGCCATTCTCTAGCTCTAGAATGAATGCAGAAATAAAATAAAAAAGAAACCGATCTAAAAGATCCCGTTTTTACTGAAAACTTTACCTTTGCTGAAATAGCAGCGCCCATAAAACATCTTAAGTAACCACAGATAGTGTACAGAACGAACTTATAAGATATGGTGGCAGGAAACTGATAAAAATTATTACAAATCTATTCAATGCAATACTAAGGAACTGTTATATACCATGTGGCTGGAAAGTCGGCCTAATTGTACCAATCTACAAAGGAGGAGGAAAGTGTAAAAATAATCCTGACAGCTACACGGCTGTATCATTGCTACCTGTTTTATTCAAACTATTTGAAACATTTGTATATAATAAATTTAATACATGTTACAAAACAACCCCCCCCCCCCACAATATTCCTAATAATCAAAAGCAGAGCTTCCAAAAGGGATTGAGTTGGATAACGGCATCGTTTAACTTACATGAAGCTATCTTCGTTAACCTGGAATTAGAATCAAAAGTCTATGCTCACTTTTTACATACGGAAAGCGTTTTGCACCGTATGGCACGAAGGGCTTTAAATAAAGCTTGCCCTATTGGGAATTACTGGCAAACTCTTCACTGTAATTAAGGAATCATACTTTAATATCTATATCACTGTAACAATAAGAGCACTAAATCTGAACCTATACCAATAAGGCAAGGTGTTCAGCAAGGTGGGGTGCTTTCTACGCTTCTATACCTGGTATATGTCAGTGATATGTTAAAGTTTTTCTAGAAGATTCCAAATTCTAAATAACTTTAGGATAAATTCCTTCTGGAAACTCTGCATTAGCTGATGATATCACTCTTTTAGCGACAACCCCTGCTCATTTAAAACAATGCTTAATATCGCTCAATTATATTTGGTAACCTGGAATTTTAAATTCAATGAGAATAAGAGTAGCATCATCAGAACAGACAGAAGAAAGACTACGAAATTTTCCGAACACTCCACAGCACGGCTTCCAAAACGGTTTGAGTTGCATAACAGCATCGTTTAACTTACATGGTACTATCTTTGCTAACCTGCAATTTAATACATGGTACAAAACAAAAATAATTGTTTTTCATAATACTCAACTGCAGAGCTTAAAAAAGGGATTGAGTTGGATAACGGCATCGTTTAACTTACATGAAGCTATCTTCGTTAACCTGGAATTAGAGTCAAAAGTCATTTTTGGCGATAAGTAAGGGGTTTTACACCGTATGGCACGAGGGACTTTTCATAAAGCTTGCCCTATTGGGAATTACTGTCAAACTCTTCACTGTAATTAAGGAATCATAGTCTAATATCTATAGCATTGTAGCTATAAATTACACTAAATCTGAGCCTATACTAATGAGGCAAGGTGTTCGCCAAGGTGGGGTTCTTTCCACGCTTCTCTGCCTGGTATATATCAACGGTTTTAAAAAAAATAATTGTTTGAAGATTCCAAATTAGGAATAATCGTAGGATCAATTTCTTCTGGAAACCCTGCGTTAGATCATGATATCAACCTGATAAGGACAACCTCTGCACATTTACAAGCAATGCTTGATATCGCTCAATGTATTCGGTAACCTCTAATTTTAAAATCAATGAAAATAAGAGTTGCATTATCATCTTCACACGGAACAGACAGAAGAGAGACTGCAATTTCAAGTGGAAAATCGGTCCAAACATTATTCCGATTCCCCGAACTACCGTAAACATAGGTATCTGTATGACCTCTAACACGAGTTGCATAGCAAAAGTAGAAAACGCATGTTTAAAACAAAGAAATCATTATATTCCCTTATCGGAACTGAGAAAATGAAATGTAAATTAAACCCCTTAAGCACTGCAGGTCTATATAAAAAATATTGTTATTCAAACAGCGCTTTATGGTTGCAAAGTGTGGTCAAAGTTTGGATAGAAAGACATTAAAACATTATATGTCTTTCAGCATCAATGTGTGAAGCGCAGTCAAGAATTCTCACGCAAGACCAGATCTACGATGAGCGAAAGCATGTTTGGACTGAAGAGAATTGTCGCTGACAATAAACACCATAAATGAAGATGAGAATAATCATTAGAATCACATATGTTTTAACAATTTATTGTCTTAAAGATTTACAAATATACATCATTGTATTAAACCCGCCATTTTGTGGCAGATCCTAAGTTCAAACAAAGAGCTTAAACTGGTAACAACTGTAGTCAGGTTTCTGGTTACTTCATACAGTATGATACTTCATAATTGTCGTCATTGCAATACTTTGCACAATAATGTTATTACGTCTATTCTAATCTCGTGTTCAAAAACACAAAGAATGAGGGATCTGTTTTGGTCACATATTGTCAATAATTTCGATATTCTCCTTGATACATATCTTCATAATATATCTGACGAATAATTTGTTCAGTACTGACTTTGTAAGGAATTCCACTACACATGTGTTCTTAGGATTGGCCATAAACCGATAACTATCTAAAAATTGTATTGTTCATTTTACAAAAACTTCTTTACCGTCTTTTTCAAATCAGTCAACCATGAAATCCTTATTAAACGAGATATATTTTTCATAATTATTTGATATTATTGATATTTTTCATCAAATGAGAATTCTGTTCAGACAAATTATCAATGAAGAATGGAATATGTCTTGGACGCTTGTAATTTAAATTACACTTTAGATGTCCAGGACCTTTATATTTTTCTAGTTAAGTAATCATGATCTCTTACTTTGTAGTTGGTGGTGGCGGTAGTGTTAGTGGTAGTGGTAGTTATAACTTCGTCATCTTTGTCTGTAATTTCGTCCGTAAGTTTGTTAACAATCTGCTTTTCACAGATACGACATATATTGGTGGAATTATGACGCTTTTTTCATCTTTAGTACTTAATTTTATTGCAGCAGTATTTCTAGATCTAAGTTCTTTAAAAAAAAAAAACCACAAAAAACCCCCAACAGTTTCTGCAGTTGATTGCAAATATTTGCAAAATTTAATCATGCAGTCTGCTCCTAAATAAACTATAGACTCATGTCATTTGTGGTAAAGGCAAAATTCTGCTGGTATGTGTTTTGCTGTTTTTATTGTTCATGATTTGAGTTTTGTTCATAATTACTTATTGGTTCAATAATACCTTCGAACTCTCAATACAGAACAATAGGAACCTTTGGTTTGTGTTTGAAATGAGCCTTAACTGGCATTATGTATATTGTGTTATCTATTTTGGTTGCATAATCTTTTGTGTTGTGTTTTGTACTTATTGATGTATTTTGTCTAAATTACGGGAGGATCTTGATGACGCGCGGGAAAAAGCGAGTATTAGCTAACCTATACTTGCACTTCGGACTCTGGGATTGGCTACAACATACGTTATAATTTTGAATAACAGATTATGGTGGTTTTAATTTTAAAAAATAAGGGCTGGTGGACTAGTGCTTTTGTAAACATTTGGGTGGACAGGAGGGTGGGTAAGCTAGTGTTTTATGAAACATTTTGTGGATAGGAAGGCGGATGTAGTATTGTAGATGAAATATTTTGTTGATTGGAGGGTGGGTGATAATGTGTGTTGTGACAAATATGGTGGATAGTAGGATGTGTGGCTTAGGATTTTTGTGAAAAAATTTTGGAGGATAGGAAGGTGGGTGGTCTAGGATTTTGTAACAAAAATTTATCGTGTGTTTAATAGTGCTTAAAAATTACGAAAGGATAGACCTGTGGGTGGCCTATGATTTTTTAAAAAGAATTTGGAAGATATAAATGATGGCCTTGGGTTTTATTAAAAAATTACAAATATAGGCGGGTGGATGGTCTATGGTTTTAACAGATTAAAAAAGGATGGGGGTGGGTAAGGGTTTGAAAAATATTTTGAAAAAGAGGATGGGCGGGTGGGTGGGCTAGGACAAATATATGTTTAACTACCGTTTGCTATTACAGGAAGAAAAGTATTGCTATACATAACATCGATAGTATAATATTTACATGCTTGTTTCAGCATTATCTGGATTCCGTGCATACGAGTTCCAGACATTTTGTAAAATGGTGAATTAAATCTCAGACGTACATCTTTGATTTTTAAATATTTACATTTGCACAGTACTTATGAACTATTAAAAAAAGCATGCATTTTAAAATTGCTTGATCTATCGAGACATTTTGATGACATCATAAATGAAAAAAAAAATGGAAAGACGTAACATGACGTGTAAACAATGATGTACAATTGAACGATTTATACTTTTGTTATGTCGGTAAAATAGCTAGTACAGAGTTAGTGTTTCATGTATTTTACCCAGACAACCAACGTTAAATAAAATTTCTTGTAGCTTGTATCGTATTTGCTAGTGTGATTGTTTTAAACATATATGCTCTATTTCAGTAACATATTTAGAAGCAAATGAATGCTTACTTAATGGTAATTTAAGATTTTTATACTTTATTCGCCTAAATCTAGTCATTAAAAGCAGCAAACTTTAAGCTTGCTCTTTTACACAAATTGTCATCCTATAAAGTTGGTATCAGGTGTCGTAGCGTATGTATTTTTACTTGTGTAATGTTCGCATGAATCGTTCAATTGTACATGATTGTTAGGTTGAAACATATTACACTACACTACACTCTCAGTCCGACCAATAGGTGTGATTACGACAGCAATATACCAGGTCGACTTAAGGTTTGTAGACCTTCTTAAAAAATAATTAGATGTACTTGTAAGACCACCCACCACAACCACCACCACATAACACCCACATCCCCTCTGAATTACTTCTTGGAATGAAACATTGAAATACCGATTATATTTGACATATAGAATGCCAATACTTTCGAATAATTTAGGCATTTAAATCACCGCGAATGTATTATAAAGTGTAGTACATGGGAGAATCAGTATTCTGTTGCATATTAAGAAATATTCCTACATCGACAGAACTTAACTTTTGTTCTCGCAACAGATTTCATGCAGGTATATCTGTGACACTGTGTCAATGAATATGTGATACTGTGTCAATACATATTTGATCATGTTAACCTTTTTATGTTAACAGTGTATTTATCCTATTTGGAATTCAAATCAATGATATCGGCAAAAGCTGCATTGTTGAAACATTCGCCGTCTTCAGATATTTGCTCTTGCAAACTTAGTATATACGGCATGAAGAAAGATAAGGATAGAAGAAAAAATTGATGATCATTGTAAACACAGATTTCAAGCACTTCTAAAAACTGAGATTCATCAATTTGTTTTCCTGTCAATCTTTTAGCGTCGTGATTGTTCATTTCATCAATTATATATTTTTAAGAAGTATACACTAGTAATACAGTTTCATTGCTTTAGGATTAACCAAAGATTTTTGTTTTACTTACAAAACTTGTAAGCAAAGTTACAAGCTAAATTACATTAAGTTGTTCAAATGGACTATTCGTATTCAATGTCCAAAAAAAGCATCATTAATCTTCTAGGATACGTTATTATTATATTACATCTACTACTACTGATTATTATTATTATTACTATTATTATTATTATTATTAGTAATAGTAGTAGTAGTAGTGGTAGCAGTAGTTTCTGTGGATATCGGTAACGTATCAAAATTATATCTAAAAACAATCTGGAAATACTCTTACCTATAAAGTTTGAAGATTAGAAAGATGGGATTTTCCAGTGTTTTTTCTTAAATTCCCCGTGCGTGAAATAAAGCCTTTTCGAAAATAAGTCGTCCTAGAAAGATGCATTTTGTTCATAATACTCCAGAATAACCAAATTGCACCCCTTCAACTTATACTTCAACTGTCGTTTGCCGGTAGCAGATTTGTATTATGTAGATGTAAAACTCTAAAATCTATAATCAATGTCTGACTGATACGTGCTCAGTTAAAATCAATAATCAATGTCTGATTGATACGTGCTCAGTTACAATCAATAATCAATGTCTGATTGATACGTACTCAGTTAAAATTAATAATCAATGTCTGATTGATACGTGCTCGGTTAATTAACTGTACAACTTCAGAGAAAAGTTTAATATTTACATATTTTAGAGTCACCGAAGCTATAACGAAAGCAATACGCAATTAACAAAATCCAAGAAAGTCATCAAATGTCAATTATTTACGCTCTTACTAATTGCACAGACCAAACGTTGACTGATTTTGATAATGCCTCTCTGTGCAAAAAAAAAAAAAAAAAAAAAAAAAAAATATCAAAAAGCTCTATTTGAGAACAACAGCAGATACGAGGATCATATACATAATCACATGAATAAGGTCTAAAACTTTGGCAACCTTTAGACTCTGTTTACAGGATATGTACATGAGCTATATTTCCATAATACCGTGTTTCACTACTGAGTTATAAATGTGGTATGCAAGTAGACTTAGCTTCTAATAATATCCTATTTTGTTTAAGAACTTTTCCCGAATATGATATTATACATTTATATTTTTTTAAATTAATATATATATATATATATATATATATATATATATATATATATATATATATATATATATATATATATATATATATATATATTTATATACACACACTCCTGTCGAATAGAAAATGGTATTCCTGCTTTCCGTAGTTTATTTTGGTTTATACAAATAAAATACATGGCATATATATCTCGTTTTATTTATTCCTATATATGTAATAGTAGCAACGCATTTAATTCACAACCTGGCAAAGGTTTAACTCCAAACCATTTAGCCGGTTGAGACGTTTTGTGTTTCTGGATAGCAGAAAAAGTAACACGTACTGACAACAGTAATTGGTTACTTTTTAAGGAGAACCAAGCACAGCTTTCTGGCCTTTCCTGCTGAGCTCGTACAACAAAGTCTTCCTTTCCTAAAAGCTGAGTGCTAGTTAATATCAAGGATCTTAACTAGCCACTTAGAGATTTTGCCAAAGTTGTTATCTCCAACTTATTTTCTCAGGATAGGTGTCGGTCGTAATTAAGTGAATGGATCAGCTGCTAATTGTGAGAATCTTTTCTAAGAACTAAAGGCACCTATGATGATAGTTACAACGAATTTCATGTAACCTGATAAAAACCAGATGAAGACAGCTAGAAACTAATCTAGGGTATACATTATATAGTTTTTAGGTTCCACCATCACCACCAGAAAGGTCATTATTATGTTCAATAATGTTTTTTCTAAGAGATCACGAAAATACTGATAAAAATTGAGCAAGATACAACCAAATCATGCATGGATGAAAGTGAAACTTAAAATTTCCTAAAATTTTCATAATTAACGTCCCATGCGTCATTATTGTTTTCTCTTTGATACCCGTAGATTATTAAAAGCATGAATGAAAACTTGTTGACATTATCAGTCTATGTATAATTATTTCCTCATTATTATGATAGTATTTAAACTAAGTTGCAGAAGCTTTTGAGTTCTATATTAATGTACAGCTCACAACAATTGAAGCAACGGCATCCTTTCTTGTTCAAGTCAATTCACTTTTGTTTAGATTTTATGAGATGTTCAGGTCTTTTTTTTTACTACCGACTGATATTCCGAAGATGGTACCGTGTCGATAAATCTGATACAATTTGTGCCGTCTCGTATACAGAAGTCAATTTTGCTATCAAATTCATCACCGAGACTTAAAACATGATTATTTGATAATATTAAAGGGACGAACTTCAACAGTACAAATGTATTCAATTGTTTTAATATCTATTTCTGCCCCACAACTTAGCATGCCGCCTCAATCAATATTTAATTGTCCTATTGACTATCTACTGTTCCTCCACAACTAGGTTACTTCTAACATTACCATTTTTATCATCAAATAAAATATCAGCTGCTTCTATCGTTTATTATTTTTAAACATTGCTACTTCCCCAGTCATGTATAATATCAGCTGCTCGGCTACCATTGCTCCACATTGGGATCGACCCTTTCCTAGCATATTATCAGATTTGTATTTAAGGTTCTTTCAAACATTTTCAACGCCATTTTGTAAATATTTATTGTCTACTATCTACTTCAAGTAGCACTGCATATATTTAGTACGCAACAATCTCACTTTGTGTGTAAAAACAAAGTTGGATCATGATACCAGGAGGTAACTTTGAGGTAATCGTTCCAGACTTACGAGCAAAAGGGTGCGAGTTTGAATCCTATCCAGACCAGGTCGGGTCGACCTACTGGGCAAGATACTCTACCCCAATTTCCTCGACACGATATAACCTTTCATGTGATGGTGTGCTATTAACCTCAATCAATCAATCAATCAATCAATCAATCAATTAGTGTTTTGAAAAATCAATGGGTAAAACATAAAAACAACTAAAACCCTATAATTCTCCATAAATTTGATGATTTTCAATGAATATATCCAAAAAACTGCTAAACATGTATCCACAAACTGCTAAAAATGTATCCAGAAACTAAAATTAACAACATTTCTTTGATGCAAAGAGTCTAAGATTTATGTAACATATTGAAGCCCTGTGACTAGAAAACTATCTATATGTTCATCCTTGAACCATGTTATTTGTACTCTAGGCTACGTAAAAACTCTACATTTAAAAAAAAAAAATAATGTAGCTGAGACAATTTGTGACAGTTGCAAGCAGTTTTAGTTCCTGCTATTACTTGAGCATCACCGAGGTTTCTTTAAACTTCCGATGCAGGTCAAAAACACTTTCAAGTACAAGACCGATAAAGACTGTACTTTGGATTCATATTTCTAAAAATACCTGTGCTTATTATTCGCAGTTTTAGCTTTAATTTATTTGATATAATTTAGCTTATACTGAGTATAATTACGTCACACAAATGCTCCCAATTAGAGACCGAGTTGTGTGTTCGATGCGATTTCTGAATACCATTCCAGACCTTATATTTGTCTGCCTATTCTAGACACCTACGAAACAAGAGTGTTTTGTTGTTGTTGTTGTCGTTTTAATTCTCCGGCATATTTATATCCTAAAGTATGCACGCCACTCGTTGTGGGAAATCTTTTTTTCTTCAAAAGTCTGGTAAACTCGCTTACCCGTTGCTGTGATCTCAGCCATTATTAGACATTAGGCAGAATCATGCCAGACATACTTCTGTTTTCCTCCGAGTTACATTCAATGAAAGCATGTTTACTGACACATATGGAATCGGAGAAGATTGTTCACTTTAGTTTGCATTTTTCAGAAACACATGGACATCTCCACCTGCCGAGTACTCCATAGTCTGCAGCAGCTGGCTCTCGATTATTCACACAGGTTGTATATTATATGCTTCTAACTACAGTGTAAACAGTCAGTTGAGATCGGAGAAAATATTCATTACAAAACAGTCTTACGACCAATATGACTAAAATACATTTCATTGAGCAGGAGCGGTTTTTGCCACTTTCGTTTGTCTTTCTTATTTATTCACCAAAAAAGAAATATCCATTACCATATCCATTACCTTACATGTTACAAACTTTTGCATGACTCAAACATACATTTCAGGGTTTGAAGAAAACATAACAGAATAGCCACTGCCCTATATGTTGCCCAATGGTTAGCCATGTCCAGACAACGTCAGGCACATGGTTGATCTGCATTTCATGATCAGCAATCAGTGGACAATGATCGAAAGAGCGGACCAAGTCAGGCCAGATAAATTGGCATACAGATATAAATATCTGCATTGGTCAATATCTAGCCCATGGTTGTTCTGGTTTGTGTCTATAAACCCTGGAATACATTTGTCAGTCAGGCTGAATCTTTACCATGAGAGGTAATAGGTGGTGTGCTTGTTAGTTATATTGGTAGCAAGATTGATTTGTATTGAATATTTGTCTCCGATCTCAACAGACAGTTTACACTTAATTATTACCCACCTAGAGAATGGCTGTTCCAAAGAGGTAAAGGGAGCATGAGCGAAAGAGAACATGAAGAAAATCGATTAACCGACCTCAAATATTTAGCGATAATATGTCAACATGTATATAATTGAACAGTTACTTGAATGTCGATGCAATGTTTTAAGAGAAAAATGCTTTTTTTTTCACTTGATATAATCAATAGAATAGCGGGGGAAAATAGCATTGCCACAAAATAAGTCAAAAGTGAGTTCTTAAATGTTATGAGTCTTTGACTCATCATTAGTATTGTATTGCCAGAGAAATCCTCAATGTCTATTCACAAGTGTACAACTTGTTCGAATACCTATCTTAACTGTGGTAAAAAGAATGAAAATATTTACTTCTTTTGGCAATCATAAATATGCCATAATATCCAAGTTATGTTTATGAAAAATAAATTTGTAGTTTAAGTCAATAAATCAAGTGGAATTTTCATTGACTTTGGTAAAGATTTTAATTTGAGAAATCTTTAGTGAAACCAGCATTCACAATGTCATCTAAGGTAGAGAACTTTGTTTCAAGTTCTACCCAGGTTGGCTTAGAGTCTATGAAAAAGGATGAGTTGCTTGAGCTTGTCCGACATTACGATCTTTCTGAAGCGAAAGCGTCGTTGACAAAGCACGAGATAAAGAATATTGTAATTGCATATTTGGTTGGAAAGGAAATTTTGGGTATTAGTGCTTTGGGTTTAACTGATATTTCGGTATCTGGTTTTGATTGAAAATAAAGGGAATTACAAAAAAACAAAACAACCCCAGATGGAATTAGAATTAAGAAAACTTCAGCTTCGGAAAGAAATGATGTAACTACAAATTCCGAACGAGGAGAAGGAGAGGGAAATGAAGGAAAGGGAAATACAGATGCAGAGAGAGAGAGAGAGAGAGAGAGAGAGAGAGAGAGAGAGAGAGAGAGAGAGAGAGAGAGAGTGAAAGATGAGAGGGAAATGCAGAGAGAGGAGAAGGAGAGACAGTTACAGAGAGAGAGAGAGAGAGAGAGAGAGAGAGAGAGAGAGAGAGAGAGAGAGAGAGAGAGAGAGAGAGAGATGCAATAAATTAAAAGAATTAGAACTGACAAGCAGAGCTCCCCCCGTACAAACAAGTTCAGGTTTTGATATTACCAGATATATTAGGTTAGTAGCTGCTTTTCAGGAAAAGGAACTAGATATATAATTCCTTCATTTTGAGAAAATTGCTGAAAACTTGAAATGGCCAAGAGAGCATTGGACTTTGTTGTTACAAAGAGTATTTATTGGCAAAGCTCGTAATGTACATATTTCACTGTCGGTACAACGAAGTACTGATTGTGATGTGGTTAAGCAGTACATCTTGAAGGCTTAAGAGTTGGTACCTGAGGCATGTCGACACAAGGCTGAGGAATTGTAGAAAAGACACTGGACAAACTTATGTCGAATTTGAATGGGAAAAAGAACAACTATTTCATAGGTGTTGCTCAGCCAAGAAGGTTGATCAAGATTGCGATAACCTCAGGCAGCTCGTATTAATTAAAGAGTTCAAGTGGTGCATCCATGGTGATGCCAAGACCTATCTTGACGAGCAGAAAGTGGAAACCTGGGAAGATGCTGCTCGTATGGATAATGATTATTCCTTGTCTCACAAAATTTCATCTGTCAATAAGTCTTCCTCTCAGCAGTTTTCTCGGAAAAAAACATTTCCGTCTCAAACGAGTACTTCCAAATTTCAAAACAGCACAACTGTTTGGAATCAAACAACTTTCAGAAATCAAACGTCTCAGAAATCCTTATCTCTTCCTACGTGCACTTATTGTAGAAAGAAAGGGCACGTTACTTCTGATTGCTTCAGGTTGAACAATAAACAAAAGAACAAACACATAGCTATTCCAAATGTTCTTATTTCAAAGAGGTCAAGGTCACAGTCATATATTGAAAGCAATACAATTGTTGGGTCAAAAAAAACCCAGTCGGATTCTATTTTAGAGACTTATGAACCATTCATGTCAGAAGATTCTATATCACTTATTGGTGATTCTGTCAAGCATATCCCTATTAAAACATTGAGGGACACAGAAGCTTCTCAGAGTCTATTGTTATCATGGAACTTTGCTTTTGTCTGAGAAGTTTCCTTCTAGTGAAAGTGTTCTTATTCAGGGAGAGGAGTGCGGTTTTGTACAAATTGATCTCCATTGTGTCAATTTGGCATTAGACTTAGTTTCAGGACCTGTGACTGTTGGGACAGTCACTTCTTTACCTATAGAAGGTATCATATGTTACTAGGCAATGACTTATCGCGAGATAAGGTCGTGGTTAATCCACTTGTAACTGACAAAGCTTGTTTGGATCACAAAGTTGCTACTATTGAGATTGAAATCCCTTATTTGTATCCTGCTTGTGCAGTTACCAGAACTATTGCAAAAAGAGCTCCTGAGAATGATATTGATCAGGAAATTATTCCTTTAGCTGACACATTTATTGGTCAGTTTTTTTATGAGGTCACTTTCTCTCTTGATATTGGGCAATCAGAAGGTATTGATCCCAGTAATCCTCTTTTTACAATTCATTCTCTCTATTCTAATTAGGGTGACAACAGACATTCACTTGTTGTCTTACAGGAGCAAGATCCTGAAATCTCATGTTTGTTTCAGAGGGCAATTAGTGAAAGTGAAGCCACACGAGTTCCAGTGTGTTACTTTGTAAAAAATGGGGTCTTTATGGGGTCCTTATGAGAAAATGGAGACCACCCGAGGTACCCGCAGGTGACGCGTGGTCAGTGAGTTATCAAATTGTAATTCCTAAGTCATATCGACAGGAACTTCTTTATACAGCCCATGAAACTCCCTTGGCTGATCATTTAGGAGTCAATAAGACTTATCACAAGATCTTGAATCATTTTTATTCGCCGAAACTTAAAAGTGATGTTTCTAAATACTGTAGATCTTGTCACACTTGTCAAATGGTCGGAAAACCTAATCAGAAGATACATAAGGCTCATCTGCAACCTAATCCTGCATTTGACGAAACATTTAGTAGAATAATGGTTGACTGTATTGGTCCCTTACCTAAGACCAAGTCAGACAATCAATACTTTTTGACCATCATGTGTGCATCTACAAGATTTTCAGAGGCATTTCCTCTGAGAAATATAAAAACTAAAACCATTGTGAAAGCTTTGGTGAAGTGTTTTTTACACTTGTTGGCCTTCCCAAATCTGACCAGTTTTATCAAGGGTCCAATTTTATGTCTGGGATTTTTCAGCAAGTTATGCATGAATTAGGCATCCAACAGTTTAAATCTTCTGCCTAAAACCCTGAAAGTCAAGGAGCTTTGAAGAATATGATTCGGTCATATTGCTTTGATACAGGAAATGACTGGGATGAGGGTGTTCATTTTTTGTTGTTTGCTGTTAAGGAATCTTTTCTATAGTCATTGGACCCCTTTGAACTGGTTTTTGGACATACTGTCCGTGGACCATTGAAATGATTCAAAGAGAGACTTTTTTCAAATGCAAATTCAAAGATTAATCTTCCTGACCATGTCTCTGATTTTAAAAATATGTTATCAAAGACCTGTGAAGTAGCAAGAACTAATCTTCACTTTACCCAGTCAAAAATGAAATTAAGGTATGACAGAAATACACAGGAAAGGAGTTTTAAACCTGGTGATAAAGTTCTGGCTCTCTTGCCCATACCTCAAAATGCTCTTCGAGCTAAATCTTATGGTCCTTATACAGTTGAAAAGAAAGTAAATGGCTTAAATGATATCATTAACAATCCTGGGAGGCGGAATCAGAAACAACTTTGTCACATAAATATGCTAAAGGAATATTTTGACAGAGATAGCCCAGTTAATTATTCAATTAATTTAGTTCTACCTGTCCCATACAATGAGGATGTCAACGATATAATACAATCTGACTGTAGACTGGTGTGGATCATTCAGTGTGCTATTTTTCTAAAAAGCTAAACAAGCACTAGAAAAAATATTTCACAATTGAGAAGGGATGTTTGGCGTTTGATATTGCCTTTACAACATTTTAAGTGTGTGTTTCCTCCGCTGTTTCTCTGGTTACTGTATTCAGTGATCACAATTGGCTTACTTTCATCAACAGAATGGAAGATACAAATCGGAGATTGTTATTGAGATGGAGTTGAATACTGCAGGAATATAACATTGACATTCGACTCATCTGGGAGGCACTCTCACGTGTATAGAAATACTATCTTGTTTTTTGCGTAATTAAGCTGAGTGACATTTTTAAGACATCTTCCTATGTAATTTTGATCATTATAGTGTCAGATACATATTTAAAAGAAAGCTTTATTGCATAAATCTTTCTTTTTCTTTATGAGCGGAGGTGTTGAATTTATAAGATGTGTCCATGAGGTAAGTTGTACTCTAATGGTTATTTTGTAAATAACATATTTACAGCATTTGAGTTCAAGGTCAGTCTTGTTTACATAGCATTTGGTACTTAGATTGAAAGTTTCCATATCTTGATGTGAGAAACGTCAGGTACGCACAGTAATTTTCCATTTGTGTTACTCATATTCTAGAATATTCTGTCATGTGACTTGTCTTTATATTTATAGAGCATTAGGTAAACAGGATTTCATTCCTATACTAAACTTTATATTATAAAGATCAGTCTATTATGGAATTTATTTTAGTAATCAGATGTTACAGTTGTGAAAATCAGAGCAAATTCAGAGAGAGGAATTATTTATTTGAAATATTCATTGGAATTACAAAAAGTACTAATTTTTATTTTGGATTAATATTTGTCTTTGGAATTTATGTGAATTCAATAAAAGATATTCTGGATTACATCATTCAGGCATATCATGACATTCAAGACTACTGGCACATCAGGACATTCAAGGCAACTTGGAATTCATTCGGAACATTCTATATTTAGGACTTGTGATTAGGACACTTAGGATTATTGGATTATTTGGACTTTAATTCACGTTATTGTACGTGTCTTTTGAATTTTCATTTTAATTGTCTAGAAATAAATTGGTTGTTGATTTAACTTACATTGTTGGTTTAACTTTCTTTCTGTTACATTATTATAAGACCTAGAGTCGTTGCAGAAAGTATGTGGTGATATCTATATGTATGTTCTGTAAGGATCATTTTGGTCTAGGCAATATGTCATTTTATTTTCAGCAGGTATACAAATAGGTAATTTTGTCATTATGTTGTGGAAGAAAGATTGAACTTTCACAACTATAATTTCATCGAGAAATCACGTATGGGTCAGAAAAAACAAAATGCCCAATGTCGAAATTTAGAACATTCAGGGCTTTTGAAAAAGGTACTTCAGTATGATGTGTATTACGTCTGTATCTTCAACATCTTAAAAGATCATTGTCGCTTCTCAATTAGAAAAATGGTTTTTTGTTGTCCCGAAAAAGAACATTTTTGAGTTTTTGAAATACTTTATATCCCTTAACTGCTGCGTTACCTATGTTGATAGATCTATACCATATTTCGATATTAAATACATCAAAACACTTCATAATGTCACAAATGACAGAATACATAAATTTAACATGAATGATAATATTCTTTCTCCATACTTCCTGTTAACACTCATCCTCCTGTATGATCCAGGGATAGCACTTTCCGCTCTGTATGGTATATATTTGTAATTCTCTCTCTCTCTCTCTACATATATATATATATATATATATATATATATATATATATATATATATATATATATCACGGATTGTGGCTTAGGCAATGCGTACTGAGGATACAGTGTACTTAAACAAACTACAAAGTACTTACTTATGTGAATTTCTTAACGTGATAATTTGCTGTGTTACAAACTGTGGAAAAACAATGGTTACGCCAAATCTGATACAGACTGAAGATAAAAACGTTTTGTCTACATCATTACCATCTATCTAACTTTTCTGTTCAACAAGACTTACAATAAAAAGCGTTTAGTAAAGGATGAAAAGATAATTATCATAGGCAATTAGGATAAATCAGATAAGTGATCAGAGTTACTGATGTTTACCAAGGTACAAATACTTTCTGGTTGATGATTGGTGGAATATAGATGACGTAAAGTAGAAAACAACTAGCGTAACAAAACTAGCTTTTAATGGTATACATTTTCAAATAAACGTATATGCGATCGTGTAATTCTGTAATCGAGAATTGGAGGGATACACGCACGTTTTAATGATTGTCTTCTACAGAGATATGTACAAAAAATCTATGGTAACTGTGCTTGAAGAAAACCATGTTATTCCATATTAAATACAAGGAGATATTGTAGATACTCTAAAACAGTAGAAATAAAACAAACTTTTAGTGCGTTTAGATTTGTGTTATAAGTACAAGGTCGTTACAATTCCGTAATGTAATGTATTTATGTTGTCAACAAAGAAACACTTGTCGTCATACATAGACAACGCCACTGTGTTCATTTTGATTCTATATATCTCATGATTAATGTACAGTCTGAGTAAATTCATTTCCTGGTACAGTTTGGTAGAAGCAATATTTTAACATTTTGAATGTTAAATTCGTTTTGGTCACACGTATTTCTGTATTCCTTTGTGGAGGTTCCTTTTATCTTGATTAGTTTTGAATGAATACAGTTTTAGCTTAACTCATACAAATCTTTAATGAGAAAAGCATTTGTGGTAAGTCTTATATGTGGTCCTTTTGCTAGTTACTATCGTCATAGACCTTGCTATTCTTCTTCTTGTCACGGTAAAAGTTTTCTATATCGACATCGAAACAAAATGAATCTGGATCACTCATGCGCAGTCTCATCATTTCACCTTATTTATTTTTTAACTTGTTGTAGTAGCATTCGTACATCGACAGTTTTGGTAACTCTAACACTGGTAAACTTTCATAAACTTGTTTCGTTAATTTGCTTGCCTTGTTTTTCAGACTGACTGACACTAAATCGTCGTAACTAATTGTTCTCCTTGCGAATAACAAAACTGTTTGGCATTTTAAAAGTCATTTTCAACTGCACATATTTTAACTGCTGTTGTTCTACTGAGAGTTTTCATTTGTTTAAGGAATAAAGCATTGTTTGTCAAATTGAAAAAAAAAATACTTTTTCAAAACCATTGTTAGCCTTTTCCATTAGACCCGTATTGAGATCAAAGTATACCATCGATGTTGATCAAACAAAACATTGTATTCAGTTTTAAACCCAAATGTATGCACAGTTTTTTTTTCGTTCAGTGTGCATACTTGTTTTGATACAGTTGGTTTTATACCAGATTACAAGAATCATTTATGAACTTCGTCCATAACTGAATAAAATAGGCTTTCTTTTACAGATATGTTTCTATCAATGGTGTATGTTTATAATTATTTGTGATTATATTAATCTCGGACAATATTTTACTCTTGCATACTCATGTCTTTAATCCTCGTTGTCACTCAAATCAAAATTTCGAAATATGATTAGCACGTCAGCATGTCTTCTTCTTTCTGTTTCTGTTACTCTAACCGGATTGATGTAACATGTTTCAACCATAAACATTTACTGATCTATGAAATTCATATTCTGTTTATAATTATTTGTGATTATATTAATCTTGGACAATCTTTAACTCTTGCATAATCATGCCCCTAATCCTCGTTGTCACTCAAACCAAAATTAGCACGTCAGCATGTCTTCTTCTTTCTGTTTCAGTTACTCTAACCGGATTGATGTAACATGTTTCATAAACATTTACTGATCTATGAAATTCATATTCAATTTTCTTAATATTTCCTATTCGTACCGGACATCAATAAAGCCAGTCTGGATCTATCTCAACTGAATTTTTATGGTGTTTCTACATGATCACTTGCATTAAACATAGATTCAGTAGCATACAAGAAACATTTATTATCTTTATTCTTTACGTTTATGAATTATTTTTGTCCTTCTTTCATTCAGGTAAATACATGTATGAGTTTCCTCTGAGTGCGTGATTCGTATCAATGTGCAATGATAAAAATATTAAATCCTGCCAAACATTCATCATGTACTTTTGCTTATTCCCTGCCCAAATTTAGTATGCATAAAATAACTAAAAAATGTTCAATAACATTATCCATTTAGCCTGTATCGAATATTTAGAGGCCGTGTTCTATGATAAAATGGTATGCTCAACATTTTCTCCTTCTTGCGTTGAGTTTTTCAAAACTTTAGTCTCATTTAGTTTTCAAGGAAACAAACTGTCGAATATTTCTACTGATGATCTTCTTGAAATACGGTCCAAAATCATAGAAAAATTGTTACAAATATTAATTGTTGCCACTGTAAAATCAATACTAATTCTAACACTTGAATCATCAGCCTTAATTCTTTCTGGTCAAAGGGGGCTGTAATGTTTTTCTTTTGTGTAAGCTTAAGAATGAGTATATCAAGCAGCGAAGCGTTCGTGTATGTATATATCTATCTATCTATCTATCTATCTATCTATCTATCTATATATATATATATATATATATATATATATATATATATATATATATATATATATATATATAGAGAGAGAGAGAGAGAGAGAGAGAGAATGTCTTTTCCTGCCTAAGTACTGGATATATTTCATCATGTGGTACAAAAGAAAAAAAGAAAAAAAAGGATATTTCTACGAGTGATGAAGTCACAATATATATAGTGTTTTGTTTCAGAAGATGAAATATTGCCTGTGTTTACGCAGGTAAACAAAATTTTCTTTTTATTATATACCCAACTTGCTGCTGAATCGAAGCTTTGAATATTAAACTCACTTCTGCACACCACCCACATCCCATTTTTTTAAGTTGACCTCACTTTTAATGGTATTCATAGACTAATCATATAAAAATATCATCGATTTAAGAGAGTGGTATGCTTGGGACTTAAGAGAATGGTATGCTTGGGACTTAAGAGAGTGGTATGCTTGGGACTTAAGAGAATGGTATGCTTGGGACTTAAGAGAGTGGTATGCTTGGGACTTAAGAGAGTGGTATGCTTGGGATGGCCAAAACTGTTGCAATAAATTACATTATCTTACATTTTGTAAACTATTGTACACCATCTGTCCACACTATATGACTACAAAGCAAGTCCGATTCAGCAATGCAGTACACTGGGTTTTTAACAGTTCGCATAGAAGCGAACGGCGTCGAGTCAAATGTCTTCGGCAAAAATAATTTCCATGCCTGAAAGGTAACGCAGTGTCCATTTATTAGATCTAGCTCATAAGTACTCGTTTTTTTTTGCTACAAGTATAACTTCTGTGCGCACACACTAGCATTCGATGGGAAATCTTGTATTTTCACATGTGAAAGTATATGAATTAAAAAATATTTCACACACACACACACACACACACACACACACACACACACACATATATATATATATATATATATATATATATATATATATATATATATATATATATATATATATATATATAATATTGACCTCGTTGTCTCTGACTTTTTTTATTGGCTAATGTTGATTTTTAACGTTCTCGTCTCATAGAAGCTGGTAATAATAAGACTTTGAATGGCCTAGCGATTTTTAAATTTGATTTTAGCGTTCTCTTATCCTTATACGAGATGGTAATATGCACAAATATGTGTGGTCCAGAAGTAAAAGAAAATAAAATTAATGAGAGTTGGCCCTATTTACAAGCATAAGATGTTATATATCTTTGATGGGACCAAGTACTAGTACCGATGCTATGAAATGTCCCTTCAGGCGGTACAAATGCGGAGGTTTACAGAAAAATGATCAAAGGGAGACAAATGCTATCGCTTATTTTTTAATTTCCTTTCATGATTACTTCCCGTTGGCGTGCATGAAACCAGTACGAACACAGGATATAGATATGAGCTATTTTGACGCATCATGCTCGATTCTCAAGATATATTAGTAAAACCGTATCTGATGTATCATTTATATCCGCAACTATTTATTCATCCCATTTTATGTAAGACGTGCTAGAGAAGGCCTTTGCGAAATTTGACATCGCTAGGTCAATGGTTTTTGTTTTGTTTTGTTTTTTATGCATATAATCTGCCAGCTTCCAAGTCTGTTCTGAAGAATATTATGATGAACAATTTGGTAGTATGACATTTTGCAGATTTACATTTAAATGTTATACCTTGCCAAATACAGAGCTGAGATTCTGTGGAAGTAATTCATTCTATATTGCTTCTAAAAATACCTAACATTGTAACAAAGCCTAATTGATTTCCCACAGCAAATAAATGATACACTATGAAATCATCTTTCAAAAGATGAATTTTATTATCAAACTAATACAGTCAATAGATGTTGTATAATACATGTGTATTTAATTAGTGTACATGTGTAGTGTTCAGTACCAGTACACTAATTAAGCTATGCATTACAATTAGGAAAGACATTAGCTTGTCAGCTAGGTTCTAATTTGCGAAATAATTGGAGTGTTTGTTTGTTCTGATATGAATTCTGCCTGAAAAAGACCTAATTAGTCAGTGGGTAGAATAAAGTATATTAGTGTAGATCTCTGTTCTGTTCTGAGGGCACGCAACATTACAATTGGCGGCAAGGATTCAATTTTGTAAACACGAAATAGGATAAATTCAGATGGTTTAAACTCTGAGGAAGAAAAGATGTAATTAAATTCCGGATGAATGAATTAAATTCCAATGGATGAATGAATTAAATTCCGGATGAATGAATTAAATTCTGTTTAAATTTTAACAGAGGATGGTAAATGAAATTTCAAGTGGATATCTTGCTATCTTAAATTTTCCCAATTTTCCCAATATTAATGCTACAGGTGATCAGACACGTTTAGCTCAGAGATGGGACAAATGATTGAAAGTTTCAATTATTTTGTTACTGGGTCTGAAGTTACAGAAAAGGTAAAGAAAAGAGCACTGCTTTTACATCTTGTTGGGCGAAATGGGCAAGAAGTATTTGACACTCTGAGGAATACTGGAATTGATAAAGACCGACACAGCTTTGAAAACGAGGACTACTTATTTGAAGCCAAATAAAAATATTCCGTTTGATTTATTTTAGTGGAAATATGTCAACATATATTTAACTATTTTGCACATGTATGTGTGTGATATTTGACATTTGTCATTTGTGTGTGTCTTCGTGTAATAGACTGTACAAGTTCCCAGTCACTGAATCTTACACACACACACACAAACACACACACAAACACACACACACACACACACACACACACACACACACACACACACACACACACACACACACATATATATATAAGATAAACCGGTTGTAGGACATTGTACAGATTTAAATAAAAATTTTGTTTAAAGGTTTTGCGGAAACAAATAATTATATATATCAATCATTGTCGACACGTAATATTGCATTCAGTGACTAAACTGGACTTATTATTATCGGGTCTGGACTCAGTCCATTTCTAAGGTTCATAGCATTCTGACTTTGGGTCAGCTGACATAGAACTGTTAGCTAACTAGAAATGTGTGTGGTCAAGTCATAACTTTCCCTTGAGAAATTCCAAGAAAGGGGGGGGGGGATGTAGTGTTCACTACCAGTACATTAATTCAATTTTATGACACAGCTACAGTGTCATTTAAGTGAATAATCCTATAGCGAAGTCTGGACATTGCACCTCTAATAATAGCTGCAGCAATTTTGATTGGATAATCATGTTACATAAATTTATATTAATGCACGTGTAAAAAGAACTACTTTGATTGACTACAAAGTTGTAAAATGGCCGACACTGCCACTTTCCCGATAGCTACAAATGTTAAAAGTGATGGGGAATATTAATCAAGAATAGCGAATTATTAGGAATCAATAACTGGTAGCATCTATACAGTTTTCATTGGGGGCTTTGACTTTCAAGCTGATATCTGGTATATTTTGCGTACCATTATGAGAAAATTATGAGTGATGAGCAGACGGCTGCGTCGGCATCCAAAAACAAAGAGAGCATACGCGACTTATTTATTCCTGAAGGTCACAATTTACCAGCAGGATTCTTTTTATTATTATCCCAATTAAACGTAGTCGCCAAATTAATACAAGAAATTGCTCCGTTTGTTACGCCAAAGTATTATTTAAAGACAGGTTATAAACAACGATCGATGCTTAAATGTAGAACATTGTAATTCTGAACAGTTGAAAATATACATTCTTTGTGAAAACAACATTGGAATGGAAAGATCTTAATAACTGTGTAATGCATATCAAGACAGCAGAGGGCTTCAGGGATGCCCTGCCTAAGTTGTCTAGTGTAACAACTCTCTCTCGTGTTTTTAAGCCGAAGAGGAAATTTTAGCGCTAGTTTATTCAAATATGAAAACCTGGTGTTTTATATATAGTTAATAATCATTTTCGTATATCTTGCCATCCTTAATCATTTTTTGACCAAATCTGCTCACAGTATATACCAATCAATTCCTTATATTCCAAAAAGAAATATTCAGATCTAGGAAAAAATACCTTATTTCTGGATTATCTGCCCGCATTTCGTTTATATGATGAAATTACTTTACCTATGATGAAATATCCGTTAAAATATGGAACATTATATGGTCAGTCTGTTATAATGAGGATGTTAAAATTAAACCACAGTGAAGAATTCAAGGGATACAGCAGGATCTCGCGCCTTCTAGAAAAAGCAATTCATGACTGTATATGTTATGCGGTTGAAGGCCAAAAATACAAGTATTGAAAGGAAACTTGATATAGCTTTTTATTTTCTTCCCCTATCCCCCTCTCCGAACAACAACAACAATAACAACAACAACAAAAAACACCATCCCTAAACACCGAGCGTCAATTGCTCCATTAGAAATGAAAAGGTGTTTACCAAACTCGATAACTGGCTATGCGTATCAAAAATTGATATATATGAGGAACAGTGGTACACAGGACAATTAACGAATCTCAGAGCAGATACTGTATATCGAAAAATTATAAACGCAATCCCAACTAGATGTTCATGTGTAGATGCTAACCTCTCCCACTAACTCGCTTTCTATACAAGTCGACAATGATTATATTCAGTACATTGTGCACCACACTGGTAACTTAAAGATGTTCATTTTCAAGGGCGACAACTCTATTGACTAACGAATCACATGCGTCCTATCATTTATTTTTATCACGACAATACCCCAGTAATGTGTTCAGGAAATAAAAATCAAGATCTGATTATACCCTACTTGAATCACCCTCATTAATTTTACCAGCATTGATTGAATTCCATTAAGCGGCTTTCGGGTTTATTTGCTCTCTCTCTCTCTCTCTCTCTCTCTCTCTCTCTCTCTCTCTCTCTCTCACACACACACACACACACAGAGAATAAATTACCATAGACCATCCTCTCCCTATGCCGATGGGATAACAGCCGGCAAACTGCATTGACCCTATTTCGTCCAAGGATGGGGATTTAGATCATAGATTTACGATATAGGTTGATATGTTCTGTATGTGTGTGTGGGTGTGTGTGTGTGTGTGTGTGAAGTGGGGAGGAGGGGGCATTGTTTATTGTATTGACAAATTATTTGTGTTTTTCAAGAAGTAGAATGCTTAATCACATCGATCTACAAATGTACGTAATAAGGTGATCTTAGCAGAATACATACATTGATATAAATAATATACCTGCAAACCAGGAAGACAGAATTATTGAATGCGCTGGGAACATAAAAAGCTTCTGAAAGATATTACATCGTGTAAATTAGGACACCGCAAAAGTGTTATTGAAAGAAGACAGGGAAAATAATTCCTCTGCTGCAAATAATCCTTGGAATATTGCCAAAATATAGGAGGAAGTGTGGCATTGATAGAAGCACCAAACAAATAAAGAAATAAACATGAATTTCAGTGAATATATGCTCGTTACCTCACTACCCTACCACCTCAGGCTTGCTTTAGTACGTCTTCTAAAGAAGCAAGTTTACCATTCGTAACTCTACTTTGAAGCTTACTCCACTTTGAGTGGAATATTCCATGTTTTGTTTACATAAATATTTATTTTTTGTTAGAGCTCAGAAGTTTGGTTGAATATACTTTTAAATTATACCTGTATGTGGTTTTGTGAGCTTACCTGAACACACACACACACCCACACCCACCCACCACCGCACCCACCCACAAACCAACCCACCCACTCACCCCAACACACACACACACACACACACACACACACACACACACACACACACACACACACACACACACACACACTGCATTAAGTTACTAGACACAAGAGTCAAGATAACTCTACAAACTAGGGCGGAAACAATGTGATTTGTCAATGTGTGCATCTTCAGGTGATAACTATAATATTTTGGCAATCCATCAAAACTGCGGGGCTAGTTGCGATAACGAGATTGTGCCTAATGGAAGGACAGACAGACGGATAGAAAACATACGGACATAAGGATTATTGCATGCATCCGTCTCTGCTGAGGTGAGGGTATAATTAACCTGTATCACCCGACCCGCTTAAAATTGTATGGCTATGCAATGAAAAGACAAACCAGAGCCTGAGAAAAAAGTGAACTTTTGGACGTTATACGGTGCAGAAAACGTTGACGAAGGTAAATAATGAAAACAAAGCATGCTAATTCACATATTTGAGATAAGCAAATGGAAAATCCATGTTGGTGAGAAAAATAAAAATGTTTAAAATCTTTTTTACTGTATATATGTATATTGTCCTAAATAAGTAAAGGCTCTTAAAATGTAAGCTTTAGCTACGAAATGGGTTAATTCAAGAAAATAATTAGTTATTTTTTTAATAAATAATTTATAGTATCTCCTTAGATTATTATAATTTGATTATATCAGTTACAGACTTTAATTAAGTATCGAAAAGTCTTACACCATTCATAATACAGTAGCTATAAATGCATAAATTACTATAATATAACCCTGCTAGACCAATTTATATCGTATATACTGGAAAATGCACGTTGATAAATTCGTATTTATTCCTTTATATATTTATTTAAAAGCTATTACTATAGAGTTAAGCCATTAACTAAAGCTATTCATACATCAAATTGTATCTTAAATTAATACAATTTAATTACTATTCACCTGAAACAATAAATAACCTACAGCAGGGGCTTCAACAATATGGCCCGCGGGCTGGATACGGCCCACCAGACTCATTATTTATTATTATTTATATCAAATCTGGCCCGCCATAGCAAATGAGTTTGACACCCCTGACCTACAGCTTTCATCACTATGCAATGGAAGGCGAAACCAGCGCTTGGGGAAAATAAAGCGCTGTCGAATGGAAATTAAATTTAATGATGAAACAAAGCATGTCAATTCCAACCTTTAAAATAAACGAAGGGAAAACCCATGTCAAAAAATGCTGTACGATCAATTTAGTTGTATTTTTGCCTGACTTCATGCCTGGCGCCATGCATATTATGATGTCATGATCTCAGCGATGTCAACAGTTGCCTAGGAAACGTGATCAAAAGGTGTCCATTTCATGTAAACAATCCGCAAGTGGGCGCAGATTTTAAAATATTTCCCTAGATTAATATCTGCACATTTGCTATGCAGTTACAGTTTAGGCAGGTCGAGACTAAGATAAAATATAATAAAACAAAACTCTCTCCCTCCCATCCATGCTCCCTAGTTTTACTTGTATTGATTGATTTAGTTATCTGAGAATTTAGTGGTAGACACGTAGGTCTCTGCAGCTAAAATATAATATGGCAGTCTTTAGAACTTTTACTAACAATTACCACCTATAAAGTCCATACGCCATACTACCTATAAAGTCCATACGCCATACTACCTCTAAAGTCCATACGCCATACTACCTCTAAAGTCCATACGCCATACTACCTATAAAATCCATACGCCATACTACCTCTAAAGTCCATACGCCATACTACCTATAAAGTCCATACACCATACTACCTATAAAGTCCATAGGCCATACTACCTATAAAGTCCATACACCATACTACCTATAAAGTCCATACGCCATACTACCTATAAAGTCCATACGCCAACAAGAATTTGATACCTAACTGAGTCATAGAGCACAAAATTATTTCTTCGTAGTTGATATACATAACATTCACCACATCCTGGTGTATTGTGTATTGCAAAAAAGTATGAACGGATCAGATCCTTTGTTATTTGTTAAAATTTGAATAAACACTTCGTGACAAAAATTTGAAAAAGCTAGATTGATGGTTGCGAATCGGTTTGTAGCAGGAAGAGAAAATGAATTGAAATAACATTACATATATAATTAGTTGATTTATAATCAAACACAAATGGGGAACGTGGGACAGGCTAACCGACGAATTTGGTTGAAGCTGGAGTATTGGAAATAGTTAAAAACTTTGTTTTAGTGTACTATACCAAAAAGAGAGAAAATTCAAGATTTTGTGCGAAGGGAAACTATGGGCGACACAATGAACATATCCGAAATAGATGACCAGGGCCTACAAATTGAACATCTAAACGATGAGAAGGTGTTAGAAAACATAGGTGGTATTATATTCGTCGGTCTTATGATGATTGTGGGTCTTGGAGGAAACTCCATTGCACTTTACGTGTATCTGCGAAAATACAAGCCATCTACTCACAGAACATTCATCGTTTGCCTAGCAATTGTCGATCTGGCAACATGTTGCGTGCCTATGCCCTTCATTTTATCTACTCTGAGATATCCCATTCAGTTCCAGAACAATGAAGCCTGCAAATTGCTTCAATTTTTGACATATTCCACGTGTATTGGATCCTCGTTGATTCTTTTAACAATTGCAGCGGAGAGATATCGCAAGATTTGTGTTCCCCATGGAGTACAGCTCTCCGAGCGCATGTCTAAATACATATGCGTTCTAGATGTTATATTAGGGATTTTATTTTCATGTCCTGCCGCTGTTCTATATGGAAACAGGACTTTTAAAACTCGCGTTGATAACATTGTCGGTACAGAATGCAACGTGAGCGACGACTTTGCCAGCACAAAATATCCAGTGTACTTCAACGCATTTTTACTGTTCATTTTCTTTGTATCATTCATAGCTCTTTCTGTCATCTACGCCTTAATAGGAAAGCAAATATTTCGTATCAGGAGAAAAATTTCTGAAAGGAATAAACCAAACTTTTCAGATAAAGACATGGTGGCTAAAACACAGACTACCGAGGTTGCTTCCTCGCAAGATTCTGAAAAGGAAGAAGAAACAAATACAGTAATAGTTCAAAATATCGGCAGCGATAGCTCTAACATCTCCGCAATCTCCTTCGAAGAAAACGGACAGGGCAAACATATGGTTGAGAACAAAAACAAAAAATATGTAATAAGTAAGGGAGATAATGATAACAAAGACAGGGAGTGTAAAGAAAAAAAGACAATTGCTGTTACACAAGTTTTGTTCATAATTACGGTAGTATTCTTTTGCAGCTTCCTCCCGCATTTGGCACTTCGCGCTGCCGATTTTCTAAACAAGAACTTTGTACCTAGTCTATCCTTTTCACAACATTCGGCCTACCAGACATTTCGATGGACCTTCTTTATTAACAACATGGCAAATCCAATCATTTATGGATTCTATGACCGGAAGTTCAGGCGAGAAGTCTGTATACTGTGTAGGTCTTGTTTAGCAACCTGCTTGGAGAAAAATCAAAGACGTGATGGTGGGTAGTAAAGTACTTTTTTTTTCCGACAGATGATCTTCTTCAAATATAGTTGAATGTCATTGACAAATTCATACAAATCTTGATTGCTACCACCGTATAATCTGTATTTATTCAAAAGTTTACGGAATAAATCTCTTTTCGTTCTAATTTTCTTTAAATTCCGTCTGTTAATAAATTTGAATTTCTTTCTAGCTTGGAAAGGTATTAAGGATGGTTATATTTTTATTCATACTTGTTTTTGTATTGGAATGCATAGATAAGTGTGAACTTTATAATTTTATTGCACATTACGACTTACTTGCATTTCTTGAGACTTGGGCAGATAGTATTGATCAGTCTAGTATAGTAGTGTACAAAACATTTGCATGTGTTAGACCTAGACGAAGTAATGCTCTTAAGAATTCGGGTGAATAGTATGTTTTTTGTAAACAATATTGTTGCAGCATCACCTAAACAATATAATATTGTCCTGTGGCTATAGCTCAACATTGTAAATATTGACATACCTTGTAGTGCTATACTAGGTTTAATATGCTATATGCCTAAATATTCATATGTTCACTTATAACAAGAGACTTTATCTATAGTTAAAAATGACATTGCAAGTTTTAAATCTTTGGATCCAGATGTTAGGTTTTTGTTAGGAAGGGGTTTCAATGCTTATACATCACAGGAAAATGACTACATACACTTTGATAAAACTGTTCACTTGTTTGAGAATAGTGATTATGTACTGACAATGTACCCCCAAGTAGGTCAAAAGTGGTTACAAGAGAATTCAATCAACATGTGTATGCTCTTTTAGAGCTTTGTAAATCCAATAGTTAATGGAATGTCTGGAATGGACAAAAACATCGGATCCTATGCATATTATTGTAATAATTCAGCTAATTATATCGATTATTTCTGGCAGATAGTCAACTGTTTGAGGTACCCAAATAATTGGATGAATTAGAGAAGTTAGAATCAATACATATGCCATTACATCTTACTCTAAATCTTAATGTCAAGTGTAGTCCAGAGGAAGAAAGTAAGGAGAATGGTAGTAAGTCAGAACAATACAAATGTATATGGTCACATGAGCAAGAAACCCATTTTTCTTCGGGCTTGCATAATCGCTTTTTATCCTTCTGTTATGATCAATATTTTGAAATAATTTATAATAGGAGCTTTGATAGAGAGGTAGACTCTTTAGTGCAAATTATTCAATCAGTTGCAGATATAACTGATTTGAAAAGAGTTGTCAAGAATTCCCCTTTTCGTTTGTCCGTGTCAGTACAAAACAGAAGTGGTTTGATAAGGAGTGTGAAAATGCTAAAAAAAATGGCAGTGACCGCTATAAGAAATTGTAGGTTTAATAGATCTTCCCAAAACTTAAAAAAGTTACAGGAAGTTAACTGCAGAAAGAAGAGGTCAACATTAAACTACATTACCACACAGGCTCGTTTTGATCTTACAAATAAAAAAATCTGTAGCTTTTTATGAAATTACTTAGGTCAAGATCATGTCATGGCCAACAACATATTTCAAAACTAAGATGATCTGAGCATTTCCAGAGTGAATTTAATCCTCATCGCCATGACTCATTTGATACACCATACTCTATGAATAATACAGCATGTGATGATCTTGATATAAACATTACTGCAAAAATGATAAGGAAAGCAATAAATGATTTGAAATCAGATAAAGTACCAGGATGTGATGATATAAGTTGTCAAATTTTAAAGCCTCTGAAAATGGCATTGTACCAATACTAAAATATTCATTTCATTCAATGTTTAATGCTTCATAGTTTCCAAAAGACTGGCATATAGCTACAGATGTTCCACTTCTTAAAATAGGAGACAAAAATGGCCCGAATAATTACAGGGGTATAAGTCTGATACCATTTATGAATAATGTTTTTACTAATATTCTGAATAACGGGCTCCCACAGTGGATAAAAAACAAAAGAAAACAAATAAACAAACAAACATACATACACTAGATGAAGAATAATAGGGATTTCGAAGAGATTAGAGTTCTGTATACACTTATCTGGAAATCTCGGAGGAAGAAAATGGGCAAATGTTATTGTACATGTATAGACTATGAGAAGGCTTTTGATAGAATTGATAGGAAAGGTTTATGGCGTAAGCTGAATGTGTGTAACTTGAGTACAAAGTTGATGAAAATGCTGCAAGCAATATATGCAAATGTCAGAGCTTGTGTAAGAACTTCGAGTGGATTAAGTGATGTCTTTCAATGTCCAATAGGTGCTAGACAGAGCTGTGTGTTGTCACCACTGTTTTTGTCACTTTTTCTAAATCACCTGCAAAGTACACTTTCTGAGGAAAACAGTGGTATTAATATAGAAAATGTATTGAAGCTTTTTCTTCTTCTTTATGCAGATGACCTCGTATTACTAGCTGATACAGCCAATCAAGTCCTAAGTGCTTTGTTCGTAGAGAATTAGGCGGTAACTATCTTAAATCTGTATACATTGTCCAACCTATCAAATATTGGTCGAAATTACTTGAAATGTGAGATAATCGATTGCCAAAATTGTTACAAAGTGCAACTCTTGGCTTGAGGGTAGAAATAGTAGCTCTACAATTTAGGGTCATAATGTTAAGAAATTGTTACTGAGTTATGGTATTGGTGAGGCATGGTATAACCAAGGGGTGAGGAATAAGAAGACTTTTATGAATATGTCAAAGACTACATACACAAAACTGCCCTGCAGAGGTGAATATCATAGATAAACTGAGAGTATATAGGATATTAAAGCCGTATTTATGTGTTAAAGATTATTTGCTTTGCTTAGGTAAGCCTATTTGTATGAGCATATTATATGAATGGGGTGGGTGGGGGTACTTAACGTTAGGCAGATACGTCCTATTACCGTTACTACTTAGAAAACATACCCCAAAAAGTTTCAGTTTACTTACTTTTTCATTTGTATGCATTAGTAATCAACGTGAGAGGCATTGGTCATGGTGTATGGGCTTGATTTCCGATCAATTCGTCCGCCAAAGTTTTGGGTATTCCGAGGTGACCTATAACGGGATGCGCACTAACGAGAAATACATTGACCGACTGCAGTGTCGGTGTGTGATATCGAAGTAAACAAAAATAAATAAAAGATCGGGAAATGTTGTGTAAGGGCAACACAGTCAATAAAATATTTCAAAATTAAATTCATAAATTTAATTAAGATCTTTGCATGTCCGAGTTATAGTAGATCCATTCAATAGTTATGATTTATGATATTCTTATATTATATTACATGACACATTTTTAGTTAACGACAATCCCCGTAAACTTAAATTGGCCCTATCAGTAGCGGCGCGAGGGTTCTAGGCGCCCTTGGGCATTGTTCATTAGTGGTTTCCCTAGCGAGGCTCCCGGGGCAATGTTCTGTAGTCGCGCCCCTACTTTGCAACAGAGAACAGTGTTATGTCAGTTGCCAAACTTCACCCCACCCCCCATCTACGCCCCGGTTACAGCTACAAAAAAAGAGCTCCCGACGGCGCCCCCTAGCCCGGCACCCGGGGGCAATTGCCTCCCCCCTCGCGCCGCCACTGGCCCCCATGTATAGAAGCATTTTTGTGAATTTGAAGGGAATGACAGGGTTCATTAACTTGCCTATATACTACAGATGTAAGAACTCACACTGAAACGATACTCACGAGTTGGACAATACACCATTGATAGACCTCCACAAGTTAGATAACAATATTTTATTGAATATCTTTAGTCATGTGACCAATGCAGTTTGTTTTGTTTAAATTGTAAAGCAGACGACTTGTTGACATTGTACTTTGCATGATTTTACGAATGAAAAGTAAACCAAAAGGGATTGGAAATGGATATGGTATTAATGAGATTGTATCACTTACCTAAATGTGGATATGTAGGGAAAATCTATTTATTTTTTTTTTTTTTACCATGAATAGAGTTATTCTTAAAATTTTTAATCTTCTCGGATGTGACGCATGATGATAGCGCTGAACGGAAATGCTCAAATGACGCGGTAATAGGAAGTGGCAGTAAAAGGTTAATCCAGGGCGTGTTGAGAAATTGAAATATGAAGATAGACTCGGTCGATACTGTAATCTTAACATTGTGGAATCAGAGTATTACTTTATTTCCTGTTGTCCAATATTTACAGACATTCATGTGAAGTAATTACATATGTTTGTGTATTTGAACCCACGTGAAGGGAAATATTTTGATGCCTTCAAAAGCAATAACAGAGAAACTATTGAATCAATTTGATAAGTCTGTATTCTTTGGCAGGGAAGAAGAAACCTATAATGAAAATGTAAAGCACTCACCTGATACTCGTTTCTTTGTTTAATATGTATGCATATCATTTGGGCCGGTGGCCTATATTACTGAAATAAAGTACTCTCTATCAAGTGTCAGTGTGTAAATTTTGGTTTATTCAAGTATCAATATATATATATATATATATATATATATATATATATATATATATATATATATATATATATATATATATATATATATTGCATGTGTGTTGGATAGTTGGATAGTCAGATAGAAAAAACGATAAAAGTGTTTGTATGATATGTAGAAAGACAGCAAGACTTTAAAGTATATTTCGGATCGGTGCTCTAACAAACAGCAAGAGCACAGTGTATGAAATAGTTCGCCATTCAGATTCATAACGAATTTGTTCACTCTAAAGATGAAACTCTAATTAGCATCAGCGTTCTTTACAAATTTCATGCATACTTTTTAACTTATGTCTAATAAATCGAATCTATACTGGCACCTTTATTCAGTTAGCATATTTTTTCAACCAGTTTCCAAATTCTTATAAACTCGTTACAATAATTCATTGAGTATTTTATACCATGTTGTTAAAAACAGTTAATCAATGAAAGTTGTAGTGTCCTACTAATTATTTTGAGTTCATAAATAATACTCTCCTTTGGACATCGGTTATATACAGCTTTTCTTTGATCACTGATTATAACCTAACCTTATTTCCAATTATTAAGATACAGATAACACCTTTGCATTTGCAGCAATGAGTATTATTCTTTCCTTATAATTTTTTTTACTTAATTTTGTTTTCTTCCTTACATCTCTAAGTTACGAAATTGTATTACTTTATTACCTTTCTTTAGTATAAGAACGAAGATGGACATAGGTTTCACAGCCGCGGACAGCGTTACCCTGGGGTGTATAGCTTCAGCCTTAGCTATTTCAAAATAGTGAGTTCGGTTCACCCACTGATGCACGCGCAAAGTGCCGGCGGTGATAAAACTCGAATTCTCTGGCCGTGGATATGGCCACTGCTAGGATACTTAAAGCCCAAATTCTCTCTGTGCCGTCATAATACAGGTGAGTATTGTCAGTTTGATGTCCACTTTACGGAAACAATCTAGTTACTGCGTATAATATAGTCTGTTTCAAGATATCCATTTTTATAGCTGAACAGACAAACTGAATTCAGTTATGTTGCATGCATTAAACGATGACCAATGTTTGAATTATTATAATGTAGTGCAATCATACTTGTCGGAGACAGATTCATGTACGAACGTGGTTATTATAATAATAATCTCGTACAGTCATTCTTATGAAATACTTTAATGCATAACGATGTCAATTCATGTGCGCGCATGCATAATTTGTATGATAGTATAGGTACTTAACAGTGTATCGTGTATTACACGGCTCAGTCCATGTAGTTTTAGTTGTTCGTAGGTAGACGAACTCTGGGGATTTGTGTAATCCGGATACTGCTGTCATTGGTGACGTTTGTTCTAAGGACGGGGCTAGTTGACTCAGTGTCTGGGGCCAAAGGTTCTGGACCAACGGGTTTACAGGATAAGGAGGCTCTTGAGGGATCCTTCGGCATGCTTGGAGGAGCGGACCACGCGAGAATGTTTATTCACCATTTGACGGGGGCCGTGGACTCGGAAATCTCTTGTGATCGTCGACTGGACACCATGGGTTAAATACCATCGTATATTCCATTACAAATCAATCAAATTCAATGTCATTACTGGAGTGAAAATCAAATTCGTTGTCACTATATGTGTGAACATCAATCAAATCCAATGTCACTATATGTGTGAAAATCAATCATATATCCATCATACTTGTTGATGAACAATACATTGTTCATATTTGTTCATAAAATCCATACATTTGTTCATATTTGCTCATAAATTCCATACATTGATCATACCTGGCGATAGATCCATATATCAGTCATATCTGTTGATAAGTTCCATAAGTTGATCATGTCCTTTTACATTCGAAATCGTTTGTGATTCATTTTTTGAAATTCCATGCTTTGATCAGTTCAGTTTAGGAACGATGTCATTTTCTTATATCCATTGTTGAACTTTGTGGGCATCATTTTGTTATATCCGTTGTTGGACTTTATCCGCTTGAGTAAGGTTCAGATTAATTCATCAGTCATTTAAATTATAAACAAACATCTCATTCAAGTAATTGTGTTAAGTGTTTTCGCTAGATCAAATCCGATCTTGCTTCATCCTGTTACATTCTGCTTTTGGCAATGTTTGTTGCTGGTCCTACCTCCAAAACTACACCTCCATCATTTTATAGTTATCCCTTATTCTCTCGTTCTTCCTCATTACAAATATATGGTATCGAGTCAGAAATTATATACTCGAATTCTATACAATTATAAATAAATACGATTTTGTTTTGTTGAAAAATACACGGTAAATAACTTAAATTGTTTTGTACTTGCAATTTTAAATGCGCAATCATGGACATGATCATTTATGCTGTTCTGATTTTGCTGTCAGATCGAACGCACAATTTACCATATCGCCCATCTTAAAAATGTTTTCGAAGCTATTCTAATTCGCTGTTTCTTATGTTGCACAGGTTGAACCAGTCTAATGCAGTTTTGAAAGTAATGTTAAACTCTGAAACGGACTTGTGTTAGAGTGTACAGAGCAGAAGGATAGTGGCATGGTCATATAAGATATGAAAACAAAAGAATGAGATTATGATTGTGCGTTCGCTACAAGAGTAATGTTGTATTTTGTACTTTAGTGTTGTTCTATCCTGACAAGAGTGGGTTGATACAACAAATTATACTGCGCTGAAATCCCATGAAAGTTATGCGATATTTTCCGTTACTTGGGGCATGGGTTCGATTCCTGGTCGAAACGAATTATAACTTTCTAACCTGTTTGATTATTTTTGTGCCATTATATATATATATATATATATATATATATATATATATATATATATATATATATATATATTGTTATGTATATTGAATTTATAATATGTGTCCGTGATTGTAAGTTATACTTTAGTCAGATTATGGTCCTTTTTGTAAACATGTTTACATAGCATTTGAGTTCAAGGCTGGTTTTGTTAACAGCTGTACTGTTATTTCCGTGTCTTGTTGCGACAAAAGTCATGTACACAAAGTAATGTTCCATTAAAACTACTCATATAGTGATGTGACATAGGTCATGTAGGCATGTATATTTATACAAAGATTTTGGTAAACAAGTTCAGTCCTATTCTAGAATTTCGGTTCTAAATGATCAGCCTGTAAAGAATCTATTTTAGTTTTGTTGCTGAAATCAAATATAATTCAGAGAGAGGAATTATTTATTTAAAATATTCATTGGAAATACTGAAGTGCTCATCGATTTTAGGACTTTTGTAGATTTATGTGAATTCATTAAAAACATTCCGGATTACACCATTGTGGTACATCAGAACATTCAAGACTTGTGGTACATCATGACATTCAAGGCTATTGGAATTCGTTCGGAATATTATATATTTTTAGACTTGTGATTAGGACACTTAGGATTATTTGGATTTTAATTCACGTTATGGTAAGTTGGTAATTGTCTTTTGAATTATAACTTTAATTGTCTAGAAATAGATTTCTTATTTTTTTACATGATTTTGTTGGTTTTACTTTCTTTTTGTTACATATTTTTAGACAATAGAATCGTAACAATATATATATATATATATACATATATATATATACATACATATATATATATACATATATATATATATATATATATATATATATATATATATATATATATATATATATATATATATATATATATATATATATATTGCTTGTTGATTTTACTTGATTTTGTTGGCTTCACGTTCTTTCTGTTACATATATTTAGGCCATAGAGTTGTAACAATACATCCATCCATCCATATATATATATATATATATATATATATATATATATATATATATATATATATATATATATATAGTCAAACCTGTCCAAACGGTTACCTTTACTCAGCGGGCACCTGTTCATAAAGGCATTTTAATTTCCCTCCGGCAAATTTCCTATATAAATATCCTGTATGTAACGATCACTTGCCTCCTGCGGTCAGCGGCCATGTGTTTCCTAACCAAACAATGGTTTCTCCCTGCCTTAAGTGGTCACTGGCGCATCTTACAGTGACCACTTAGTTTATGTAAACTAAAATTTTGCTTCATGAGCAGGTCATTGGTTAGATAAAGGAATATCATGTGAATCAATGTGCAAACATTTCTTGTCTGGCTTGTACTCCGTACTCGCCACGTTGACAGTGTAACTCAAAGGTGTCAATATGTCATAATCGAAAGCGAGGCAGTTTTTATTATTAGGGTAGAGCATCGAAGCAATTCGTTTTCTGGATGGTGGGCAAAGTAGTCATATTATCGCAGCAGAAATGGTAGTCGCCTTTTGTGCCAGTGTGACTGGTATAGTTCCATATCTTCATCTACTTGCCGGTGAAATAAAGCTTTCTCTGAAGAAAAAATTCGTCTTGGAGATGAGATACGAATTTTATATCCCTGTGAGGATTATATCAGCAACGTAACGTTTAATCAAGAAACAGGCAATTTATGTAATACTTAACTTAACATGTAACATATTGTAGTCATAAAATTGAAATGATGGCTATAGTGATTTTTGGTTTAAATCACTTAATAATTATGCAAGCAGGTAGAATTTGTTTTTACAACAGATCAAGAAATATTGTAAAATACATGGATGGAAAGGATAACTTTGGAATTGCCACGGAGTGAACCGTACGTCATATTCATATGCTTTTGAATCTTCGGCATACGTTTTCCTTTTTTCATGAAGAAGGCGTATTGGTTCATTTCCAAGATAGCAAGCTTACCTTTAGCTGATGTTGGAAGAATGAAGAATTGTTTTATTGGGCATTCTTTGGGGGGGGAGGGTTGTCCTGACTCAATGTAATTATGCTGATCAGCGTTTGCCCACTTGATTGGTCGAACGCTGTATAAATATTATCTATCTAGCGTTGTATCAACTTTTAAAAAAATATTGTTATTGGCCTATATTTGATCTAACGTTGGCCTATTAAATTTAAACGATAGATATAACGATGACCCAACTTTAGAACAATGTCATCTAATGGTTGGCTTATATGGTTGCGAGATTGTTGGTAAACACATCTTTGCAGGCAGCTCGTCTTCAAGTGTAGAAAGCAAAGTTTATCAGACACCAGAAGCTAGTACCTAAATACATCCCTCGTATCGCGGAAACGTGACATCTAGATTTAATTACATCAAGTAAGTTTGTCTTACGAGTTGGAAAATTTAAGGAATGTATTTAAAATAGTAAAGATATTTTTTTCAAAGCAAGGCATCGACTACACATTTTAAGAAAAAGCTAACTGATACTGCGAAAGTGTTTTGTCTATCTTTTCCTGTAGAATATTGCACACAAAAAATACGACTATGATTCCATGCAGATTCTTAATTGATTATGTTATGTCCAAACTATAACATTTCCATGAAATACAGTCATAAACGACATCAAAATCAGTAATATTGGCACATGACATAACAAAACATCTCCTACTGGTCCTATTTTACACGCGCGCCTTCTAGTGATTAGGGGAAGGAAGATAACTCTTCTACGGCTGATAACGTTATGTGCAGAAAAAACATATTGAACCCCTCTACTTTTGGCGCTCAGATGCTTTGATAGAAGCAGCTATCTTAGACTGATTTCTGCCCCGTATAATTCTCAATAAGGCGGTTACATTTTATACAGCTATGAACAGAAGATCTATACAAGCCCACTACCAGTATTAATTCTGAAATAACAACACAAACACAAATAGCGGATTAGTCTGGCCACATAAAATGGAAGCCCGATAGTTCAATACCGTAGATCCCGGGAGACGAACTAACACGACTACACTAATGTAACAGGGCATGCCAGTGTCCCTTTGGTGACAAAGGCGACCAGTCCTCCTAGGTCCCAAAGGTCGGACGGGATCTGATATAGGTTCTGCAACTGCTTGCTCATGCCCGCCCAAAACACCTGCCTCCTTGGTTACTCTTTCTTGAGATTTACAATGGTAGGCAAACTCCCCTCTGGTACCAGAGGTAGAGTGGACCCTTCTGGTGACACGAAGTAGACCCGTTTTACCACACCATTCCTTCCGTCCTAATGCACACTAGGTAGGGTTATATGCAGGCACAAGCCAGATAAGTTCCAAGATCCATAGTCGTCTCCCTGGATCAAACCAATCCAGTGGGTTTACACCCTTCACCATCGGCTAAAATGAGTGTGTCTATAATACACTCCCCGCCAAGTAACTGTCAAGTGGTTGTGCTTCAACTCTTATTTGTACATTGTCAATCACTGAACAAACCAATTTGAGCCATACACAGGTAAACTTTGAAATTGCAATGATTATTACAGAGTACTCCTTGCGATAATGCATATACATGTAGACATATGTATCTGGAATGTGGCGCAGGAGGTCAACTATAGGGGATTGGCTTGGAACTGTGCATACTGTATTCTGGTATATTTATTCCATGTTCTAATAATGGTACAGTCCTCTATTTTCGTATAAAAAATTTTGATATTAAATAATTATAAAATATGTATAGGCTGTCTATGTATGAGTCAGCTCTGATAATCTGAAAAACAACTGTCATAATCTCTGCGCAATAAAATTAATGGAAACAAAACCAAAACCAAAATAAAACAAAACAAAACAAACAAACAAATAAAGTAATTTAAAAAGCAATATTGTATCGAATACATACATATAACCCTAAATGACTGCCTAATATGCACTAAAATCATGTTACCCTTTAAACAGGCGATACTTGGCTGCAGTACCACTGGTAGCATCATTTACACACTGAGCTGTGGATACTACAAATGGAATTCCACTTAGAGTTAGCTTAGGCGCTGTACACATCAATCGTAAGGCATATTACCAAATTAAGAACAAAACTTGCATATGAATAACTTTCCAAAACAATAACAATCTCATGATAACCCAATTATCAAAAGTCTTTTTTCCATCTATTTGAAGTTCTATTACTGCATAAATCATACAACGAGCATGGTGATGTCCTATAAAGTTGGAAAACTTTACAGTTCTATTGCATACATTGGATATTGTATACTGGATATTCTTCTTAAATATTTGCAGCCATTTTTTATATTTTGTTTATTTTTAGTTGAATGTTTGCAATTCAAAATAATGCTTCTGATAATATCTTCCACAGCTACAGAACATTCATGAACCAAATCGATATCTTACTCAAATTAATATGGTCAGTTTTACTGAAATAAGTCTTTCTGCAGTGCATCAATACATATGATGTAGCACCAAACTAATCAAGATCAAGATAATTACAAATTTATTTATTATTCCTATTATCTGGTTTTTTTTGTTGTTTTTTTTTTTAACCGCAATTATTATATCCTACTGCCGAATCTTCAGAGAGGAAATGAGCCAGTATGGCGAAAGGAAAGTCGCTTGATAATTATGTCAGCTGTTTACTTTTGCATATGAGTGAACAAATATAATTAATTCGAGCACTAGGTTTTGAACCTGTAGGAACCAGTCTGATGAATACAGTTATAAATGAACATTATACAAGAGTGTTGGGAAAATATATATTTTCGCTAGATTAAATCTTTTGAATATGGAAGCGCTAAGCGGCCATACATTTCTCCTTCCTCCCCTCCCCCTTTTTTGTTTTGGTGGTGGTGGTGGTGGTGGTGGTGGTGGGGTTTTAAATGACAAACACTGAATTTTCCTTGCTTCTTGTGTGCGTGTGTGTTAGCAAAGGACATCCTATTGAATTTCAACATGTATACTCATACGTTTATATTACTAACCCAGAATAAAACCTATTCACAAATGAATACCCCTGACTAATTAATCCTGCCTCGTTTCACTAGAAAGTAGTGTTGCACTATTTAAAAACTCCCGGCAAGCCAGCCGAAAGACTCAAAGAGGGAATTTTTTTTTTATCTCGTCACACACACGCACACACACACACACACACACACACACACACACACACACACACACACACACACACACACACACACACACACACACTCGCATTACTTTGCAAGAATTAAAGTACAAATCGTACAGGTCATGTAGGCGTTCGGTACAGATTATTTCAGCAATAGATATCATTTTGAGAATTTGATTACACATACGATTAAATTGACGTTTATTCAATTTATTTCGCTCCTCCTCTATAAACATTCCTTGAAAGATCATACTATAAAAGCACTGAGAAATGCATCCGATAAAATTTTAAAGTACTTGGACATTTTTGGACGAGGTCAAGCAAGAGGTATGTACTAGTATAAACCGGATTGAATGTCGCGCTATGACGTCACAATGAAAACGCCGCATGTTTATAAAATTCCTTCTGCCCTGCATTGGCAATATTTAGACCGAATGTCCTCTGTTCATGACACAGTTAAACCCATAGCTATCAATAATTTCTAACTAAGGTGCGGAGCATTCAACAATCAGGAATGAATAGGCTTTGGTTAAACTATATTAGTAAAAAAAGAAACATTAAAGTAAAAATTTGCACAATTTATATTTCATTAAAGATCTGTAAATGCACGTACATAACCACGTGGATGTATGCCATAATCAAAGCAAAACAAAACTTCAAAACAAAAACTTCCAAGTTATGCCAACCAGAGACGACAAAACAAACCGGAATTAGATCGTGTACATTTCTTGCTCTTGCAACAAACGCAAACCACTAGTTGTCCATTATTAGGGCATTTTAAAATTACTATTCGGGCCTCTACTGACGCTATAATTTTTTTTTTTTTGTCAGATTGTGTGTGTGTGTGTTTTTTTGGGGGTTGGGGGTTGGGAAATGTATAAAACAGACAAATTAATGGATACACATAGGCCTAACGTAACAGATTATATGAACGCATAGATTTATTGACACATCACTAGCAGTGTAGCATTTTATGCATTGAAGAGCTACAAAGGTCGGAGGTCATTCGGAGTAAAACAGTCTCCGTTTAGAAGGAATTATGAAACTTATATGTGTAAATAATCCAGATTTTATATACAAGTTGTATGTACTGTAAACTGGGATGTAATAAATGCTTGCGTTTTTTTTTTTTTTTTATTAATATGAATTCAGCATAATGTAATTCTACCTTGAATGACCCGTGACCTGACGCAAAGGGAAGGCACTCGTAGAAAGTGTCAATAGGTCTATACGCATTATGGTATTTTCTACAAAAATTTAATTTTTTTTATTTTTTATTCTTATTATTATTATTATTTTTTCTTCTTTCTAACCCTTATGGAGCCCGCAATTCCAATATTTCTCGCTACTTTATTCGGTGAAATCCAGGCCACGAGAACGGAAAATGTCGCAGTGTTTTCTCCAGATAACTCTTCAACATCTTCTTCATTGTGATTACGGTATTGAAACAACCATCCGACAACATAGTTTCACCGCCAGATCCAGTATTCTGCCTTGATCTATGATTTGCAGTCTATAGTTTGTCAGGCTCACGCAAGCCCTCTTGCCGAATCAATTTGACCTGACAGTGATGGTCTAAAGGTGTAAATCTAAATATGCACATTTTCTTGGGCACGAAATATTTCGTCAAAACGTCCTTCGTTCCCCCGTACGGTTCGTCCCTTTCTACCTTCCCGCTTCGTTATACGCCAGTGTTTCATATCTGTCGTAAATATGTCCACAGGCACAAGATAGTCATTTTCTGTTGACATCGGTAATGTTTATACACATAAGCAAATTTTCGAGTCTATTTACCCTTTTCTTCCAACGCTGTGCTGCGTTTGTTCTCTCTGCATCGCAGTCAAAGGAAGTAAAAGGCGATAAGGTCTCTGTAATTTTAGAATACTTCCAGTGACACTTCATGAATCTAGCACGTGGCGAGAGCTTTGATTCACATAAATATCCGTACCCCCCCCCCCCCCCCATAAAGTATTGAAAAGATCAAAACTGTTTGACATGGTGTTATGACGGTCCTCTAAAGCCTTATCGCCATTGTAATGTTTCTTTAATTTCGTGTTAACACGGGGAACATGCACAGAATATGGAAAATTTGTGCATGCCTTTCACAGCATCCATCATGGAACTGGTTCAACCAGTCGGATGCCCTAACGCAACAGGGTTACAACCTCAGACGCCTTCTTTGTACCTTGTACACTGGGTTACCTCCCTTATAACAAAAACTCGGCAATATACCGATGTTTTCCATGCCAGCCAACTTGTGCACCCCAGAACACACAAAATAATCTTGACTATGCTGCCTTAAACCCAATTATCATTAATATGATAATTGTTATTATGGAGTAGATTGACAACTTGCATAAAATACGTAAAAGGACGAAAGGATCAATAATAGTATTTCGAAGAAAAATACACCAATTTAGTCACACTATTTGATATAGAGTTTGACCTAAGCTAAACCCTGCACAAAGAGCATATCTTGTTTACCACGTTTAAACCCAGAAGTCCACTAAATTTATACACAAGTAGCACAAAAACAGTCGTTGACCTTCTCGTGCCCCTCTATAAGACACCTGGTGCACAAGGGTGCAAGGTTTAGCTTTGACACATCGGTATGTATTGCATAGATATTTTTATAAGTGGCTTATATATTTTTTATTGGTAGACCTGTAATAAGTTATTTTAATTACTTAATTAATTAATTAACACTATTAATTAGAATTGATTCTTCATTCAGCTCGTGTAGAGATAAAACAACACTAAAATAAAAAATAAAAAATATACGTTACACTGACGCAGTGTTGGTTTTATTAGACAACTAACTCGTGTGAGGAATACGATATTTCTTCAGAAGACATCGTCTTCAGCGACAACACTAACATGAAAAAATCAAGGCATTCATGGTGCACAAATGCAGTGAAAACATAATAACAATTTAAATTTTTACTAACGTAAATAATGGCACAAAACGTATGTAAACTGAAATTAGAATTGTACAGAGAATCGATAGAAATATTTCATGAGTTTAATGTGAAAGGAACAATGTCAGTATCAAGAGATAATGCCTTTTGGTTACAACTTTGGACTTGATAAAGGTGTACTCAAAGTTACTTGTGTTAAAGAATAATATTGACGTGAATACAAACGTTAATTTGATGATTTCAAATATCCTGAACATATACTCAAATAGTTTAGAAAAGATGCAGATATACATGTTACATTTAATCACGATAAGATGAAAATCAACAACATTAACTATGAAAGCAGGAAGGTTAATGTAATGCAGTATGAAGAAGGAAGAAATTACATACTTGCTGTGAGTAAATATACACATGTATTGGGCTAAATTTACAGTAGAATTTTAAGATCTCGTAAACTTTTCATGGTCAATTTGCAAAGATTCAGCAAAACAAAAGTAGAATTTATGGAATTCAAGTTCGATTTGTGACAACATATGCTGATTCAGTATATGAAATAGCTGTTATAGAAACAACCACAGGAAAGGTCATATTTCACTAAATTTTGTTATCGTTCAAACGAAGCCCAAATTTATTGTCTAAAATGTTGAAAAATATTATCCATTTCACCTCTATTGTATATATTTAGACGCCTTGTTGTATCTTACAAATTTCTAAACGCTACTTTTCTTCGTCTTGTGTGTCTTTTTCATAAGTCTAGTATTAAGTCTAATTAAGGTTTCACACAACCTAATTGTACATTTTATCTACTGATGATCTTCTTCAAACATTGTTCAATATTAATGACAAGTTTATTATAAAAATCTTCATTGTTGCCACCGTAAAATCTATATTCATGCAAAGATTTACGAAATGAATATCTTACTCTTTTCGTTATATTTCTGTTTAAATTCTGTCTAATAATCCTCCTTAATTCTTTTATAGTTGGAACATGTATCAAAGGGAAATATAATGGCTTTCTTACTTTTTTTGGTATTGGCATATCAAGCATCGATGTGTTCACTTCATTTATTTAAGTGGAAATATGGCAACATATATTTGATTATTTTGCACGTGTTGTTTTGTGCTCTTGGACATGTGTGTATGTCTGCGTGTAATAGACTGTGCAATTTTCACAGTTATTGAATCTTTCGTCTGTTTAAAGAATGGGTGTGTAATTTTTAATAACGGACGGTTATGGCACATGCACCTGTTTGAATTGTAGAAAAAAGAGAAGACAAACCTGCGTTTCCTACTTCTGTGTTGTATTTTGTCTAGAAGCTTATGTAGAAAGCTCGATTTACTATTCCCATGTCATGTAACATTACATTTAGTCACTAAACAAATAATAAATAATAATACACCTCCATAATACTTGCAGCAATTTTGATTGACTAGTCGCGCTGCACAAAATTTACATTAATGCACGTGTAAAAAGAACTACTTTGATTGACTGCAACGTCTTAAAATGGAAAACACTTGCACTTTCTCGATAGTTACGAATGTTAAAACTGATGGGAAAGATAAAGCAAGAATAGCGAATTTTAAGAAATGAACAATTGGTACTTTTGTATTATGCTATATATTTTCAGATGCGATATAAATTGTAACGTAAATTTTGAATATATGATTACCATAGATAGAAATAACAATCACTAACTCTCTCACTCCCACTCTCTCTCGCCGATCTTTATTGGTGATTTGTATGTATAGTAACTGTAAGGGAGAAGACCATAATGTTGTGATAACGTATGGTGAGATCCCATTGCCATTCTGTACAGGAAACAATACAATGTTTTGAAGGATAAAAATATGGATATACATCTCACATTGTCGTTATAATACAATGTCATAGAAACCATTCAGTAATTTTTCATCTGATCATTCATTTGGCAGATGCAGATTCCACCCAACCCCTCTAAGTTGTTAGATAGCCAAATCACCAGCACAACAAGAGTTACGATGTGCAGGTGTTCAATTGGCAGTGTTTATGTTTCTTTAGGGAGGATATAGGTTGATAAATTCTCTCTCTCTCTCTCTGTGGCGGGCGTGGAGGGGGGCATTGCATGTTGCATTGACGAAATATTTGTGTTTTGCAAGACGTAGAATGATGAATCACATCTATCTACAAATGTACGTAACAAGGTGAGCTTAGGAGAATACATACATTGATATAATTAATATACTTGCAAACCAGGAAGATATAATTATTGAATGCTACGCGAACATACAAAGCTTATGAGAGATAATGCATCGTGTCAATTAGGAAAACGCATAAGTATTCTTGAAAGAAGATGGGAAAATCATTCTTCTGCTGTAAATCATAGTTGGAATATTGCCAAAATCGAGGAGGAAGTGTGACATTGATAGTAGTACAAAATAAATAAAGAAAAAAACATGAATCTCAGTGAATATATCCTCGTTACCTCACTAGCCTACCACCTCAGGCTTGCTTTAGTACGTCTTCTAAAGAAGCAAGTTTACCATTCGAAACTCGACTTACTCCACTTTGAGTGGAACATTCCATGTTTGTTTAGATAAATAGTTGTGTTTTGGTAAAGGTCAGGATTTTAGCAGAAGTTACATTTTAGTTATACCTGTATGAGGCTTTGTGACATAACCTGAACACGCAGACAGACAGACAGACAGACACACACATATATCTGTAAATCAGGAAGACAATAACTGAATGTTATACGAATGTTAAGGCTACTGCATATCGTATTTCATACAGTGTCCTATTGGGCCAGAATTTTGGATCTGCCCTTCGATCAGGCGGCCCTTCCCTTTTATTACCTAAAATTCAGTGGCCAATCATCCCTAGGAGAGACTGCGAGATGGGCCAGTCGACATTGATTCCATGCAAATGCAGGCATGAAAATCAATTAAGATATAGGAAACGGTTGCTTCTAGATTTTTATAATCTATAATAGCTAACATTATGTAGGCAGAAATGTGACTCTATAAGAGGCAACATGATTTGAAATTCACCCTTCCCAATCGCTGGCAGAGTGTTGAGTTTAGTTTCATCTATCTTTATATGAACACAGTGTATGTTGACTGGTGTTCCTTTATAAGTGTTTGCTAACTAGACCGTTTATAGCGCGAAATCGTCATACAGGCCAAACCAATTAATTTTTGCAACATACGGTGTTATCGATGCATCACACGCCACACTACAGTCAGTCCATAATAAGAAAAGGAAAGTAATTGAAATGAAAAATCTAGAGGAATGCTGAGCAATTTGCTCACATAAAAATGCCCACCTGTCCTGCACCACACCCCTATTACGTGATGGAGATGAGTCTATTGTCAAAAAAGAGTATAACTCTTGTGAAAATAGTTGGAATGCAGTGATTGGTCAACAGGCATATCTGCTGATCATTACCATAATATTCCTCAGTAATCCATTAAAACTGTCAGAGTATTTACACAGACAATAGTATGTCATACATTGCATCCAGCTGTAAATACGAATTCTAAAAAAAATTCAAGGGAGCACAAAGATGTCTCAACATCTGCATCTTTAAACGATGACCATACTATGTACCAAGTTTCAATTCAGTCTGAAAACTGAATGACAAGTTGTGTTCACAAGATTCTGCCTTACACTGCATTTAGCTCCAATTGTAATAACCCTAACAAAAATCGATGGAGCAAAGTGATTTGTCGATATATGCATCTTCAGGTGATGACCATAACATTTACCAACTTTCATGGCAATCCATCGGAACCAGCGGGACTAGTTGCCCTAACAATATTGTGTCATGCACTGCATAAGCTGCAAGACAACAAGGGCAAAACTCTAACAAACATTGCGGAAGCAAAGTGATTTGCTGATATGCGTATCTTGAATTGATCCCCCTAATATTTGCCAAGTTTCATGGCAATTCATCACATCTGCGGGACTAGTTGTGCTAACGAGATCGTGTCATACACTGCATTAGGCTACAAGACACATAAAGCAATAATTCTGCAAAATATGGCGGGAGCAAAGTTATTTGTCGATATATGCATCTTCAGGTGACGATTGCAATAATATTTACAAAATGTCGTGTCAATCCATCAAAAACTGCGGGGCAGATGCGCGAACGAGATCGTGCCGTACGGATGGAGGAAGGAATGGACAGATGATACGAGAATTATTATATGCCCCCGTCTCTGCAGAGGCGGGTTTGTAATTAGCCGATGTCAACCGAGCCGTTTAAGCTTTTACCGCTATGAAATGAAAAACCAAGCCAGAGTCTGGAAAAATAAATGAATACTGGGGCACTAGACGGCACTGTGAACATTGAGGAAGGTAAATTAAATTAAATAATGCAAACAAAGCACGCCAATTCCCCTCTTCGAGATAAACAAAAAAAAAAATTCATGTCAGTCAGAAAAAAATGTTTAAGATGAATTTAGTTGTATATTTGTCTGATGCCTTTTTGACGCCATGGTCATTATAGCGTCACAATCTCAGCGATCTCCAACTTTGCTTAAGGGTTAAGATCAAAAAGTGTCTGCTGTATGTAAATCCGTATTTAATGTATTTTCCCGAGAATGATATCTGCAAATTCTCTGTACAGATACAGTTTGGGCAGGCCAAAAGGAAGAAAATATACAATAAAACTCTCTTCCTCCGATTCATATTTTTAGTAGTACAGATTGGTTTAATTACCTGTGATTTCGGTGGAATACATGTACGTCTGTGTTAGGAACCGCGTTTGCTCAGTTGGAAGAGAGTCGGACTCGTAATCCAACGGTCGCTGGTTCGATATCCCACCCAGGTCAGCGCGGATCGGCTACCTCAGTGTGTCCTGGGAAAGGCACTTAGCTCCCATTTCCTCGGCAAGATATAGCCAATTCTGTGTTCAAAGTGCCGTTAACCCCCCCCCCCCCACACACAAACACACACAAAGAAAAGCCTCTGTAGTTGAAATACAATACAATTGTCAGTCTTCAGAACTTTACCAAGGTATTACTGTCCACAAAATCCACGCGAAAAAGTATTTTTCTTGATAAACAAAAATGCTATTGAAATATGTTATATTTCTTCCTACTTGAGTCATAAAGCACAAACTGTTTATTTGATATTGATGTACATAAAAATAAACAGCTGTACAAGAAAAAAAAAAAAAAAAAAAATCCGAGAGTAATTTGTACTTCATAAATATGATTCCGTCAATTGTTTCGTTGTTTTTGAAAATGTAAAAAAACCCAACTTCCTGATAAAAATAAATTATTTGAAAAAGCATGCCATATTGTTTTACGGAAAATCTAAGTTATTCCGGACACCAGTTGAACTCGGGCGGTCTGTTTCGTTTGTACAAGGAACCTTCATTTACCTATTTTAGCCATTAGGTAGAGCCATATGCGCTGTATGTTTGAAAGCACATAACATAAATGAAAATAATTGAAATCTTTCGATGCTTTGCGGACCTGTGTAGATGCAAATTTGTCACGCTAAATTGTAATCAGTGACACTTATCAATTCCACATCCGCGTGCTAAATACGATAACGGATATTTACATTCATAGTATGACGTCTTCAGGCAGAAATACGTGGCCTAATGGACTAAAAATGTTGACTAAACTACATGACTGTTGAGTATTTTATTTAGAAATGTAACCTTTAGTAGGCTCAGAATTTTTGACAGAGTAATATATGTGGTCTGTATGTAATTATTTAGACAATAATAATAATAATAATAATAATAATACTTATACAAGAGACTTATACTAAGATTCTGATAATAAAATGATTATGTAGGTTCTTATAGTTGTTAATAATAATAATAATAATACTAATGATAATAACAAGAATAATAATAATATTATTATTATTATCTTGTAGGGAGGGGCCCATGTAATTTGTTTTATTTTCATATATATATATATATATATATATATATATATATATATATATATATATATATAATCACTCCTGACTATTAAATCTAAAAAAAATATATTTAATACTGTTGGCTTCAGAGAGAAGTTTTCTTCTTTAATGCGATTTCCTGGATTATCTGCAATATAAAATCAAAACTTTTCGTATTTAAATTAGTTGAGAATAAGTACCTCATGTCCACTATAATTTGATGTTATCCAAAATTAAGGCAAGAATGTATTATATTGCGAGATCAGACAAATGTTCAATATTGTTTCTATATTGCATATCATTAAAGCAATACGTTTTATTAAAATTAGTCTTTATATTTTAAATCTTAACAATGTTTTCAGATACACATGACTGCCTTATGACTTTCTTAAAATACAAACACTGTATACTCCTCATTTCTAAATTTGCGTCGAGCCTATATTCGAGGTAATAGGAAACATCTGAGTATTTCGTACTTCCGCTTCCGTTGCTGCAGTAGTCAAGCGATTTATCAACACGTGTACATGTGTTATTATTGCTCGATAGCAGCAGAATTCGTATCCAGAGCAGATTGTTAAGAAAACTTAAATGTTAATTGTTTACGTTTACTACTTGAAATCTTTTTATATTCCCATCAGTACCCCTCCACAAAATCACTTAGCATATAGATAATAACTATCCTCCATAATAGTCACACCTTCTTATCGTCTGTTTCCTGTGATTGCGAATAATGTTCAATGATCACATGATTCACATACAGTTTTGATAACTGTGCTCATCTGAACGTGGGGGAGATATTTTAAGTTCAAACAATTATTTCCTTATCCATCAAAGTAGATCAGGAATTAGTAAAGGTGTGGGAGCGGTCACAATTTATAGTGAATTACGTCAGAAGATGACATGCACACATTCTCACTTTATCTGATAGTAAACCCATTAACAGTTTAAATATTTTAAAGCTGATGTATGACCCTAATGTAGGGTTTACTTAACGAAATATGTAGTAAATGTGCACATGTTGCCATTCCTTTTGCAAAACATAGCAAAAATGTCGAGAGCTGGTTCGATGTGTTAATATACTTAATATAGCTCTCCATCGTTATAACAGAGTAATCAGGTTCCAAAACAGTCAGACGCGTTATGTATCGAATAGCGTTATAGCGAGAAACACAGTATGTAATAAACCGCGATATATGACAAACAGCGTTATATACCGAACCGCGCTATAAGGGATATAATCTTTTTTATTATAGTGTTTTGAAAAGAAAATAAAGACATGACACTAAGCTTTACGTTGCTTCCTTTCAACCATATTATTATACATTAGTATGATTTGGTCATAGGGTCCATAGTGGTACCGCATTATATTAGAAATCTCGTTATAACTAAGCACGTACCGTGAAAGTTGGATTGGTTCCCCTCTTTTAAACAAGATATAGGAATATAAGATCGAAAATGGAAGATCTTTTCTACACGGTCGGAGTTTCGTAGCTCGAGAACAATATTTTCAAGTATCTTGTAACCAAACTTAATATATGGAATCATATCAGGAAGACGCGCCATATCTGTAACTGATTTATTTTTGCATTATCACACCTAGATCACTGTCAGGAGGGTGGAAGTTGGAGGGATGAGTTTTGGCATATGGAGAGGGTGAAGATGGGGAGGTAAGTTTGGAATATGATATTTCATTTATAATGTTTTTCTCGCAAGATAGCTGTTTAAAATGACGTGTCAACCGACTGCATGGACAGATAGATGTCTCTCAGGAAAAAATATGATGTTCTACATACTGATATCATGAATAGCGATGAAATTGCTCTGTAAATGTGAGATTATTTGCTGCATATTTAATACCGTGCATAAAGTATTCATTTCGTTCACTCCGGAAACTTCAAGATGTACCTTTTGTTTTACAATAATGCTTTCTTGGAGAATACGGCAGAGATTTACAAAGATGAGTCCAACGATATATATAATTTACTGTTTTACAGGAAGTTCGCAATAGGAAACTATTATATATATATATATATATATATATATATATATATATATATATATATATAAAATTAGTTCTTCTCTCTGGAAATATGGTAACCGTTTTCAAACTTGAGTGAGAAATTGTTGTGTACTTTTCACAGAGTTCTCAAAGAAAAAGAAACAATTGGATGTTTTGATAACTACATGGTTACTGATTATGTTCAGCAAGTCCCACAAGAAAAGTACGTAATGCATTACTGTTTGCATTGCAACTATTTAAAAAAAAGTTTTTAGAATTACTACTAGTAGTTCTAATGTGTTAATGATCCTGAGTATTTACTCCGCATTTTTACTTTTTTTTTGCATATAAAATTATTAAAATATTTCAATGTAAGATAATGTTTATATTCATATTATGTATAAGTTTACAAAATAGTATCAGGTTTAACTGCCTGACATATTTGTTTTTAAAAGTTTCCTCTATTGACTGAAAGTATAAACTAAACCTAGCTTTTTATAATAGAAAATCAGATACTTATTGTCAAAAATCTAACTCACAGGATATGACAGTTACATCAATAAATTAAGGATATATATTGCTAGACATTAAAACAAAACAACTTAAACAAAAATGTAAGTACTCAGTCAACCGGAAATATTTAACTACAGATTAAAAATATAACATAAAAACATATTTCTCTATTGTGAGCACAACGTTCATTATATATCGCATAGATATATAATGTGGATTTTTTAGATGTTTTGTACTTTTTGTTTCTTTTTTGTGGTCATTCATAGTCAGGGTATTTTACATTTAAATAGGAATTTTAGCAAAATTCCAAACGGAATGTTGAAGAGCTTTTCAAACTGCATGACTACAATGAAATGAATTTCGTTTTATATATGTGCATTACACGTATTACTAGAAATACCACTATATTGATCCATAGTAATGAAAAACACTCTCTTTTTGGTATTATCTCTCTACCTATCGTAGTCAACAGTTATGAAAATTACAGAATACAGATTAATGTTTCTCATAAGTATCAAGTAAGCCTCATTGTATTTTATGTCTGTACTTGTATCAAATACGATACATTTAGCCATCATCGAGGCCACCCTTAAATAATGAGCACCTTTTCGAAAATTAGTCCACAACACTGTTTGCTTATGAGTTCCCTCACGGTACAAGTTAGCGGTACAAACGTTCGCGTACGCGGGTCTGTGCAAATTCAAACAGAACATCCTCGTCTCTATTATGATGCAGTTATTCGATTGTCTGAAAGAGACTCTGATGTATTCCTTGTGATACATCACAGATTGGTAAGTTTTTGGCGTACAAACATTCGGCTAGATGTGCAAAGAATATATCTTCATGAAAAGATACGTGTTGAACATATCAATCGACGATGTTTAAACTATCAATGAAATTCCTGTACAGTTAATTTTTACTGTTATTCCTTCAAGTTTTAAGTGAAAAAATTTAAAAATCATTAGGTTTCAATGGACTCAAACTAGTACTTACGTTGCTATTAGTGATGACATGTCATCGTGCAGTTGTGACGTCAATAAAATTATTTTGAGTTAATAAAAACCACGGGCTTGGGGGCATTTCAAAATGGACACTATTTACATGCTAGGTGTCTTACTATTATGGTACGGAAATGGCCGAGGACGTTCCGATTGTTGCAGCATGCTGGGTTTACTCTTCCGTTTCTCAGAGTGATAGAGACTAGGGAAATTTTACTTTGACTAATAGAAGTGACACTCGTTGCTTTAGACTGTTACAGGAGAATATATGCATCAAGTCTCTGTACCTTTTTTGCAGTAGTCTGAGTGGTTTGCCATTTCTACTTAATAAATAACATGATAATAATTATTACAAAAATTATAAAAAGACACCAAAAGATATAAACAAACAACCAAAAATAGAACAAAACAGAAAAAGACGACATGTTTATACAAATAAAAAATGCCCCAATTTCCCCACCCCATTTTCTTGAAGTGGTTTATCTTAACACACTCTCTTTTCCTTAGGTAAATTCTGTCGAGTTGTAGTTCATCTCTCATCTCGAATAAATCGAACAACCGTGGCTATCTGCAAGACAAATATGCTTCTGATGTATATCAGCGCAGTAATTGACAGAAAAATTATACATTTGTCCGCACGAAATTCTTCGCAGAAAAGAAACCGCAATCGATTAGGACCACCTCCGCTATTTCTGAGATTGGATTGACCGTATGATTGCAAAATAGTTGGATGCATTATCAACTTTTCTGTCAATCCTTGTTTCATAAATAGCCGAGGTGGTCCGAATGGCAGCTCCCGGCGTACATTCTAGGCATAATCCGTACGATTAACCTTGATTTTGGAACATATAACGCATCAATCGGAACATCCCATTCTTCGCGGTGTGAGTCGAATAACTTTAACTCTCGGAAAGATACTCGGAGGTAATCGTTGTTGATAGGTGTTGAAAATGACCACGTATCAATTATCAATGAAATAACTGTACTTAAAATATCTGATGTTATTTCTGCTACTTTTTAGTGAAATAATTGAACAAAATCATTCGGTTTCAATAGCATTGCTTACGTTTCTATTAGTAATAACATGTCTTCCAGGCGTTTTGACGTCAGTGGAGTTATAGTACTGTAATAACAACTGTGAACTTAATAGCAGTTCGAAGTGGGCGATTTTTACATCCTAGGTCTAAAAGCGATACAAGACGGTTATTTGTACAATTGTAACGGACTGTCTGAGATCTACTATCGAAATAATCTAAATTTCTTCCTAATGAAGAATATCAGAAGCATGAAAAACGTGTGAAAAAGAAAATAAAAAAATCTCTGAAACTTGTATAATAATAAATGAAGAAAATAAAAAAGTAAATACGTACAGGGCAATTATAACTCAATCGTTCAATTGATCAAACAGGTTTGAAAGGAATCCTTAGTAGGAATTTAAGATAGATCAAAGTATCAGGTGCACTGGACCCTCCCCCCCCCCTCTCGGCATCTCAGTTTAAACATACCTAAATATTGAACTAGTTCCATGCACACACCGACCCAGGCACCCAGAGTTTATGACCTAAAGTGTACAAGACATGAAGTAAATGGATAATTCAATCTCTCTCTCTCTCTCTCAGTAGCTGAGCTAGTAGAGTGTCGCATTCTTAATTCAAGGGTCGCGGATTCGATACCTGCTCAGGCCAGTCCGGATCTGCTGTATCGGTCTCTCCTTGCACACGGCACTTTACTTCCATTATATAACCGTCATGCTGTAAAACATCAGAAAAAAATCGTCACTTCCTCTCAAATTATATCATTCTAGATCGTTTAATAGATTTCAATCAGCATTCATATATCCTATAATTGTTGTTATGCTTCTGCTTCTTTGTCGTCTCCATCAACACGACAAATATCATCAATCATCATCAGCATTGTTGTTGATGCCATTAATATTATTATTATCATACTTGTTGTTGTTGTTGTTATTTTTGCAACTGTTGGAATTTACCCCTCATCTGTATGAATTTGCCCTGATTGTCAGTTCATCAGTTGTCCTGCAGCTATTTTGCATATTGTATTGGAAATTTATATTTTGAAACAATCACCAATTTGAATGACAGAAATCCAATTGAAAATGGCAAACATCGCAGTCACCTGGACAATTATGCTCCTGTGATTCTGGTCAGGAACGTACGAGGACACTTGAAAGAATAATCGGAAATAACCAGGACTTCCGTTAGTCAAGCGGTTTGTAGCCAGAAAAGATAATAAACTTATATAACATAGTATATATAAAGCTGACTCTAGCATAATCACTGTTTTCCAATCAAACACACAGAATGAGTAAGTATGGCAAGCTAACAGACCTCTTTTGGTGAAGCTGGAGGATCTAAAAGAGTTTAAGACTTTTTTTTAGTGTACTATATGAAAGGGACAGAAATTAAGACTTGGAATGGAAGGTATGGACAACAACGTGAGCATATCCGTGGAGGATAATCAAGACTTTAAAATTGAACACATAAACAACGAGAAAGTCCTGGAAAACATAGGCGGTATTATATTAGTCAGTTTTCTGATGATTGTGGGTTTTGGAGGAAATTTAATTGCCATCGTCGTGTATATGCGAAAATACAAGCCATCTACTCACAGGACTTTCATAGTTTCCCTAGCAATTGTCGATCTGGCAACATGTTGCGTGCCAATGCCCTTCATTTTAGTGACTCTGAGATATCCCATCAATTTTCAGAACGGTGGAGTCTGCAGATTGCTTCAGTTTTTGACATATTCAATGTGTCTCGGATCCTCGATCATTCTTTTAACAATTGCAGCAGAAAGATATCGTAAGATTTGTGTTCCCCATGGAGTACAGCTCACCGAGCGCATGTCTAAATACATATGCGTTCTAGATATTATGTTAGGGATTTTACTTTCATGGCCTGCTGCTGTTATGTATGGAAACAGAACTTTTAAAATTGGCGTTGATCAAATTGTCGGTACAGAATGCAACGTGAACGACGAATTTGCGGACACGAAATATCCAGCATACTGCAACATCTTTTTACTGTTCGTTTTCTTCGCAACATTGATATCTTTCGCATTCGTCTACGGTTTCATCGGAAAAAAATATTTCATATGAAGAAAGTAATTTCCCCAAAAAATGAATCTCACGTTTCAGAAGCAGACTTGGTGACTAAAACACAGATTACTGAATTTTCTTCTTCTCAACAATCGCAACAGGAAACATCAAAGAGAGGAATAGTTCAAAACATCTGAGAGGATAAATCTAACATTTCCTCAATATCATTTGAGGAAAACGGACAGGGAAAACAATCCGTTGAGAGTAAAAACAAAAAGTATGTGTTTAAACAGGGAAATACTAATAAAAAAGAGAGTGAGAGGAAACAAAATAGGACTGTTGCTGTTACTCGAGTTTTGTTCATCATCACGGTAGTGTATTTTTGCAGCTTCTTTCCACATTTGGCACTTCGCACTGCTGCTTTTCTTAACAAAAACCTTCTACCTAGCCTCTCCTTTGCAGGGACTGCGGCCTACCAGACGTTTCGATGGACCTTCTTTATTAACAATATGGCAAATCCAATCATTTATGGATTATATGACAGAAAGTTCATGCGAGAAGTTTGCACTTTGTGTAGGTCTTGTTTAGCAACTTGCTTGAAGTCAAATCAAAGACGTGATGATAATGTGGCTTAAAAAATCATTTGTTTTTGAAACATTTGTTACGAATTAAAAGGTAGCTCGTGAGAATAAATACAATTGAAAACGCCACTATTAACGACAGTAATAAGTACTGTACAGATATTTTTTTTCAGCCATTAGTCTAGAACAAGTGACAATGGAAAGGTAATTTGTCCTGGTCAATTTGTTACTTGTACCATATTTCATTGTGTTTCATTTTTGAAAATCTAATGTCTCGAATGCTGTTTAACGACAACATGTGTAATAATGTGGGTATGATTGCATTGCACTCTTTATTATGAGTACTAGATTATTTACTGCAATGTAATGTAGCTATGTATTTTATGTGCTGTTTTATATGTATGCAAGTTATGTTTTAAAATGCCTAACCGGTATATTTAGTTTTCGTTGCCTGTTTGGCAGAATAACGGCTAATTTTGTTTTGTTAAAATTATCAAACATTAAATGAAGCTTCTTATCTTATCCCTCTACATTCCTGCCCCCAAAATTGAACAAAATAGGGAAAAAAACCCAACAAAACTTTGTATATGCCTAGTTACCAACCGAAGCAAACTAGAACGGTGGAGAATCAGACGGAAAAGGAATATTGCAAATAGTGTCCGACAGGGAGACAATTTAGGTTCCCGGGGCTTTTATCGCCTGGGATATACCAAATTTGTATCTACATCTAATACGATTCGTGAATGTACTAGACTAAATATCTTAGATCGGTATGCCAACGGAAAAAATGTCCGCCTCCACTATGATCCCATCATTGAGAGATAAATACATTTTCCTTAGGATATTTTTCGACCATTATCCAAATTCTTACAATCTCGTTACAATAACTCATTGTTTTTTAACACCACGTTGTTCTAAACAATGAATAAAAAAATTATGTTATTTTCGTACAAGTTTTTTTGTTTGTAAATTTTAAGTTCACAAATAACATTGCCTTTTTGACATTTGATATATGCAGTGGGTTTTTTTTTTCAATACCTTTTATAACCTTATTCAGGTATGTTTGTGCAGATAACACTTAACATTTACAGCATCGATTATACTCCTTTCCTCTGAACAATTTTCTAACATTTTTTTTCATTGTTTTAAAAAAATCTCTTGTCTTCGGTAATAATTGCTGATGATTGTAGCTTCTTCTCTAGCCTGCACTCATTCTCTCGTTCTCCTTCATTCTTTTGTTTTCCCTTTTCCCCCGTTCATCGTCGCTGTTTTAATGTTCGGTGCGTCTTGTTTTGTGATTTATTCACTTCTGATCAACCTCCATTGGTATAGTAGCTTTCTTAAGGTATTATATTAATCACCTTTCAAATTTCTGGAAATGTTTCTATTTGTTTGGTTTTGATAATTTTGTATCGACAGGCCCTTAAATCTTCCTTTCGTTTTTGAAACTTGTCTTCTAAATACATACTGTTACGACTCTTAAAATAATGTAATGGAAAGAAAGTGAAACCAACAATGTAAGTAAAATCAGAAAGCGATTTATTTCTAGACAATTAAAGTGAAAATTCAAAAAGACACTTACAATAACGTGAATTAAAGTCCAAATAATCCAATAATCCTAAGTGTCCTAATCACAAGTCCTAAATATATAATGTTCCGAATGAATTTCAGTAACCTTGAATGTCCTGTTGTGTCAGTAGTCTTGAATGTTCTGATATGCCTAAATGATGTAATCCAGAATATCTTTGAATACATTCACATAAAGCCCAAAGTCAAGTATGAATCCAATATGAGAATGAACACTTTTAGTAATTCCAATGAATATTTCAAAAAAAAAAAAAATATCTCTGAATTTGCTCTGATTTTCACAACTGTAACATCTGATTACAAAATTAATTCCTTAATAGGCTGATCTTAATAATATGAAGTTTAGTATAGGAATGAAATCTTGTTTACCAAACCTGTATAAATATAAGGATAAGTCACCTGACAGAATATTCTAGAATATGAGTAACTCTAATGGAAACTTCCTGTGATTACCTGACTTTTCTCACATCAAGATATGGAAAATTCCAATCTAATTGTTAAATGCTATGTAAACAAGACTGACCTTGAACTCAAATGCAGTAAATATGTTGTTTACAAAATGACTAAATTACAACTTACCTCATGGACACATATTATAAATTCAATATATATGTATAACAATACTAAGCCCCATAATCAGTCTAACTACTTTAGATTATTGTCTTATTGATTGAATCTGAAAATAATTTCTAATATGTAAACTTCCCAAATACTTGTTCATTGTATATAACTAGGACAGAAAATTGACCTTGTATAAAGGAGAAAATTCTCAATTGGTGAGTATTGATTTATCTGAAGTCATGAGCGACAAATCAGCTATATAGTACACATATACACATACATTCTATTTTACTTGATAACAAAATATTCTTGGATACAAAGTAAACATAAAAAAGTGCTGTCTGTCTGATTATATTAACGGATTTACGAATAAATCATAGAGCTACATCATCCATCTTAAAAATGTTATTGAAGCTAGACTAATTTCAAGTGTAATTGTTACACAATTTGAAACAATCTTGATGCTAATGAGATTATTGAGAAGTGTGATTAAAACTCGGAAGCGCACTTGCGCTAGAGTTTGCAGAACAAACGGACGGCTCCGTCATCCGGCACAATTAATTAAGGTTTGAAAACAAAACTTTCAGCTTACTATTTCATTTTCGCTGCTCTAGCGCGCAAGTAATTTTTTATTTTTTTATTAATTTTAGTATTGTAGTATCTATACGGGTGGGTTGTAGCAAAATATTATACTGCACCAATGTGGCGATATGTATATGAAAGAGAGAGAGAGAGAGAGAGAGAGAGAGAGAGAGAGAGAGAGAGAGAGAGAGAGAGAGAGAGAGAGAGAGAGAGAGAGAGAGAGAGAGAGAGAGAGAGAGAGAGAGAGAGAGAGAGTGAGTGAGACAGAGGGACAGGCAGGCAGAGAGAGACAGAGAGCACTGAAATACGATATTTATGATGTGAAGCTTAAGTGTCTTTCTGAATGAATGCTCATACAATACAACAAGTTCAGTGGCAGCGGAACAATAGTGCAGTAGATTAGGATTTAAACACAAAACAAGCATAACAATAACCTAACATTTTCTGTGTACTCATGTATCAGTCGAATGAAACTACAGGCAAGTATGCATCGTGTAATAATATGTCACCTCAGTATTAAACAAGGAAGAATAGACTTCTATTTAAGTGGGATAATTGTGATATTCCTCAGAATGCATACACGTACACAAATTAAACAGCATAAAAGCAGGCAGTCGTGTAAGATTTACGACTTTAATATCAAACAGCTGATATTCTCACCACTGAGAAAAAAAAATATGTAACCTGCTTTTTGTATAGCGACATAGATTGAGGCCTTGAGGCCTAAGAGCAAAAGTGTATACATCAATTTAAAGACCAATTATGTCACAATGCACAACATTCAATAAAGCAGCTTAGTAACGTGTACTATTCATGAGTTTCTCAAGTTTGATAATAATACATGCACAGATTTTAGACACGACAATGAATGCCAAAACATAATGTACTACTCGAGAATGAGGAACAGATCAGCTGTAGCTGTGAATTTTAATAAATAAACAGCGATGTGTCTAATACTATCCTAGATATATAACATAGTTTAGTCATAAAAGCACGAGAGCGCAGATTAGAAGAAATATCGCTGACAGGCATTGACATCTCTGTACCTTCTTCTGTAGGTTCCTTTCCCAAAAAGCAAGTTAAAGTTAGCCGACGTTTGAACAATATAGTGTTATGCATGATGTTTGCATTCTCAACTTTTGTTTATGATTGTAAGTTGTATGGATATTTGAAAATACATACTTAACTTTTGTCCATGCTTGTAAGATGTGACATGTGTCAGCTAGGCGAGTATTTTCATAGGCATTTCGCAATTAGACTTTTGTAAAGTAAGCCAGTATTTTTCAATTAGAATGACTCATATTCTGATGTGACATATGTCATGTTGGCATGTGTATTTATATACAGATTTTGGTAAACAAATTCATTCCTGTTTTAGAGTTCCGGTTCAAAAGATCAGTGTAAGAATCTATTTTAGTAATTACAGTTGTGTTTGTTGAAATCAGATATAATATGAGAGGAATTATATATTGCAAATAATCATTGGAATTACTAAAGTGCTCATGTACTTTTGGATTAATATATGATTTTGGGATTTATGTGAACTGATTCAAATACATTCTGGATTACATCTTTGTTGTAAATCAGCGCATTCAAATCTATTGGAATTCATTGGGAACATTCTCTTATTTTGGACTTGTGATTAGGACATTTAGAGTTATTTGGAATATAGCTCAGAAATTGTAAGCGTCTTTTGAATTTTTACTTTAATTGTCTGAAAATAAATTACTTGATGATTTTACTTAGATTGCTGGTTTCACTTTCTTTATGTTACATATTTTTCAGAGCTAGAGTCGTAACATAAATTGGTGGCTCGTCCGGGATAGAATTTCTTTAAAACATATTAGAGATGATAAAATTGCCTTTGAAATTTGCATTGATTTTGTTTCAGAATTTTCATTGTCCCTAGTAACGATTTAAACTGTACACTTTTGAAAAATCTTTAGTGAAACCAACAGGCATTCACATTGGCATCGAATGTCGAGAAATTTGTTTCAGATCCGACTCAGGAGGAGTTAGAGTTATGAAAAAGGATGAGTTGCTTGAGCTGGCCAAATATTATGATCTTTCTGAAGCGATAGCATCTTTAATAAAACAAGAGTTAAAGAATATTTTGATTCCATATATGCTGGGAAATGAAAATTTGGATAATAGCTCTTTGGGTTGATCGGAAAGTCTGTATCTGGTTTGGATAGGAAATTAAGGAAATTAGTGCTAAAGTCTAGATGGAATTTGAATTAAGAAAGTTTCAGTTTCAGAACAAAATGATGGAACTACGGATGCAAGGAGAGGCGAGGGAAGTACAGATTCAGAGAGAGAGAGAGAGAGAGAGAGAGAGAGAGAGAGAGAGAGAGAGAGAGAGAGAGAGAGAGAGAGAGAGAGAGAGAGAGAGAAATGAAGAGAGAAGAAAGGGAAATGCAATATAGAATAACAGAATTGGAACTGGCAAACGGAGCACCCCCTATCCTTTACACATGGGGTGAGGTTTTGATGTTACCAGATATATCAGGTTAGTATCCCCTTTTTCAGGAATAAGAAGTAGATAAATACTTTCCTCACTTTGAGATAATTGTTGAAAACTTGAAATGACCAAGCATTGGAATTTGGTACTACAAAGTGTACTTATTGCGAATCTTACATGTCACTGTCAGTACAACAAAGTACTGATTATGATGTGCTTAAGGAGTACATCTTGAAGAGTTATGAGTTGGTACCTGAGGCATATCGACAAAGGTTAAGGAGTTATAGAAAAGAAACTGGACAAACTCATGTCAAATTTGCACTGGAAAAAGAACAACTATGTGATAGGTGGTGCTCAGCCAAGAAGGTTTATCAAAATTACGATAACCTCAGACAGATCGTATTAGTTGAAGACTTCAAGTGGTGCATCCATGTTTATGTCAGGACCTATCTTGACGAGCAAAAAGTGGAAAATTAGGAAAATTATGTTCGCATGGCTGATGATTATTCCTTGACTGACACAATTTTATTTGTCAGTAAGTCTTCTTCTCAGCAGTTTTCTGGTAAAAAAAATCATATCAGTCTCAAACGAGTACTTTCAAATTTCAAAACAGCACAACTGGTAAAAATCAAACAACTGATAAGACTGATCATAAATCCTAATCTCTTCTTATGTGTACTTATTGTAAAAGAAAAGGTCACGTGATTTCTGCTTGTTACAGGTTAAAATATAAGCAACATAATAAAGACAGAGCTATTCCAAATGCTCTTATTTCAAAGAGGTCAAGGTCACGTTCTTGTATTGAAGCAACACAATTTTTTTGTCAAACAAACCCCGATCTGATTATATGTTTGGAGACTTATGAACCATTCATGTCAGAAAGTTCTATATCCCTTATTGGTGATTTTGCCAAAACTATCCCTTTTAAAATATTAAGGGAAATAGGAGCTTCTCAGAGTCTTTTCTTATCAGGTACTTTGCCTTTGTCTGAGACGTCTTCTTCTAGTGAAAGTGTTCTAATTCAGTGAGTAGAGTGCGACTTTGTAAATGTTCCTCTCCATTGTGTCAGTTTGGTATCAGACTTAGTTTCCGGACCTGCGACTGTTGGGTCAGTGACTTCTTTACCCATAGAAGGTATTCATTTATTACTAGGCAATGACCTAGCTGGAGATAAGGCCGTGGTTAATTCACTTGCAACCGAGAAGCCTTTTGTGGATCAAAAAGTTGATCCTACTGAGATTGAAATCCCCGATTTGTATCCTGCTTGTGCAGTTACCAGAGCTATGGCAAAAAGAGTTCTTTAGCTGACACATTTATTGGTCAGTCTTTTGATGAACTTATCTTTTCTCCTTGTATTGGTCAATCAACACGTATTGATCACAGTGATCCTCTTTTTTACAACTCATTCACACTATTGTAATCAGAGTGACAAAAGACAACCAATCGTTGTCGAACAGAAAGCAAGATTCTGAGATCTCCTGTTTGGTTCAGAGTGCTCTAAGTGAAACTGAAGCCACACAAGTCCCAGTGTGTTACTTTGTAAAACATGGGGTCCTTATGAAAAAACGGAGACCACCCGAAGTACCCCAGCTGGAGTCAAGTGGTCAGTGAGCTATCAAATTGTCGTTTTTAAGTCGTATCGACAGGAAATTCTTAGTCTAGCCTATGAAACTCCCTTGGATGGTCATTTAGGAGCCAGTAAGGCTTATCACAAGATCTTGAATCATTTGTATTGGCCGAACCTCAAAAGTAATATTTCTAAATACTGTAGATCTTGTCACACTTGTCAAATGGTAGAAAAACCCAATCAGAAGATATCTACGGCTCATCTGCAATCTATTCCTGGATTTTACGAACCATTTAGTAGAATAATGGTAGACTATGTCGGTCCCTAACCTAACACAAAGTCAGGCAACCAATACTTGTTGACCATAATGTGTGCGTCTACACGATTTCTAGAGGCAATTGCTTAGAGAAATATTAAAACTAAAACCATTGTAAAAGCTTTGATAAAGTTTTTTCACTTGTTGACCTTCCCAAATCTGTTCAGTCTGATCAATGGTCCAATTTGATGTCAGGAATTTTGCAACAAGATATGCATGAATTAGACATCCAACAGTTTAAATCTTCTGCCTATCACCCTGAACGTGAAGGGGCTTTGGAAAGATTTCATCAAACTTTGAAAAATATGATTCGGTCATATTGCTTTGATACAGGAAAGGATTGAAATGAGTGTCTTCGTTTGCTGTTGTTTGTTGTTAGGGAATCAGTTCAAGAGTCGTTGGGTTTCAGTCCTTTTGAACTGGGTTTTGGACGCCCTTGGAAAGTAAATGACTTAATTATATCATTAACACTCCTGGGAGGTGGAAAGAGAAACAACTGTGTCACATAAAGGAGTATTTTGACAGAGATATCCCAGTTAATTATTCAGTTAATTTAGTTGTACCTGTCCCACACAGTGAGGATGTAAACGATGGAATACAATCTGACTGTAGTTATTCTGGTTTAAAGAACCTTCGGAATTCAGAAATATTGAATAATCTGGACCATAAACGTCACATCTACAATAACAGGAAATAAATGAACTAAAACAGCTATTACATGAGTATGAGCAGTTGCTTCCTAATGTTCCTACAAACACAAATAAAATCTATCATGACATTGACATGTAGATTCTACACATGTGAAACAGCATCCTTACAGGATGAATCCTCTCAAACAGGAATATTTGAAGAAAAAAAATCAATATCTACTGGAGAATGATTTTATAGAACCAAGTAAAAGTAACTGGAGTTCATCATGTAATCTTGTGCCTAAGCCAGATAAGACATTCCGCATGCGTACTGACTATAAAAAGTCAACAGTATCACCAAAACGAATTCATTTCCAATGCCAAGAATGAATGATTGCATTGATAAAATTGGAAATGCGAAATATGTCATCAAGTTTGACCTTTGAAAAAGATTCTGGCGAATTCTACTCACGTAAAGGGCAAAAGAAATTTTCGCATTTCTGACTGCAGATGGGCTTTATCAATATAAAGTGATGCCTTTTGGTATGAGAAATTCTCCGGCAACATTCCAGCGTCTTATGAACATAATAACATCTGGTCTTGATAATTGTGACGCTTATATCGATGACGTCATTATCTACAACAACATCCGGGAAGATCACTTTGAAACCATTCGGAAATTATTTGATCCACTCAGTGATGTGAATCTGACAATTAATTTGAGCAAAAGTGAGTTTTCCCATTTTTGTGTCATATTTTCAGGACATATTGTGGGACGAGGTCAAGTTAAACGTATTGAAGCGAAGGTCAAAGCTATGTCTCAATTCTCTGTGCCTGTTTGTAAAAAGCAACTGATGCGAGTTTTAGGTATGGTTGGATATTATTGGAAATTTTGTTCAAATTTTTCCATAGTTGCAGAACCTCAAAAATGTGTTGAGTAAGAAATCCAAGTTTCATTGGTCTGACCAATGTCAGAAATCTTTTGATAAATTGAAGGTCCTGCTTAAGAATACACCAGTTCTTTCAGCATCAAAATTCAGCCAATGATTTAAAATGCCTGTTGATGCAAGTGATGTAGGGTTTGGTGGAGTATTGATTCAAGAAGACAAAAATGGTGTGGATCATCCAGTGTGCTATTTTTCCTAAAAAATCTAAAGAAGCACCATACAAATTATTCCACAATTGAGAAGGAATGTTTGGCTTTGATATTGACTTTACAACATTTTGAAGTGTATGTTACCTCGGTTCGTTTTCCAGTTATTGATTACAGTCATCACTATACCCGTACTTTCATCAACAAAATGAAAGATAACAAGCGGAGATTGTTGAGATGGAGTTTAATACTGCAGGAAGATAACATTGACATTCGACACATCAGGGGAAAATACAATCTGATCACAGATGCACTCTCACGTGTATAGAAGTGATAATTTGCTTTATTTTGTTTAATTAAGTTGAGTGTCATTTATAAGACATTTTCCTATGTAACTTTGATTATGCATATTCAAAAGAAAGCTTTATTGCATACATCCTTCTTTTTCCTCATGAGGGGAAGTGTTATGTATATTAAATTAATAATATGTGTCCATGATTGTAAGCTATACTTATTCAGCTGATGGATTTTATGACTTTTTGGGATTTATGTGAATTCATTCTAAACATTCCGGATTACATCATTGTGGTACATCAGGATATTCAAGACTTGTTGTACATCAGGACATTCAAGACTTGTGGTACATCAGGACATTCAAGACTTGTGATACATCATGACATTAAAGGCTATTGGAATTCATTCGGAACATATTTTTGGACATGTGATTAGGACACGTAGGATTATTTAGACTTTAATTCACGTTATTGTAAGTGTCTTTTGAATTTTTCACTTTAAATGTTTTGAAATAAATTGCTTGTTGATTTTACTTGATTTTGTTGCTTTCACTTTCTTTCTATATATATATATATATATATATATATATATATATATATATATATATATATATATATATATATATATATATATATATGCCGTAGAGATATAACAATGGTTTGATGTCCAAACACCTAACGAAGTTCGCAAGGCTGATCTTTTGTTTCTCCCACTTGATCGGGTACACGGACGCGTATACAAATACGAGTGAACCGTCGTGGATATAGCTAGCAGATACAAGAAAGCGGAGCCACTGACCTCCGAAGATTCAGCTGGTGTCGCAGATTTACTCGAACGTATATATCCAGGTGGACAGTTATCTTGGCTACTATTTTATTTAGTATCGCTTTTTAGCGGGTGACCCTTGGGATAATCACTGTTGTCAAATTCATTCGCGAGTGTGTCCGATACGATATCCGCGTACACATCGTCGCTGGTTATATGCATCAGCAGCGAGTTTGTGTCGGTGTAAAGCATCTTGACACAGTCGCGGTCAAACGGTTTAATGTTGTCATAGTAAAACTCATACATGACCACCTTTGATCTGTTTGTATGTCCACATATGCGGGATCTATCCACGAAATCCACCAACGGGCAACTGCTGCATCATCGCGCAATCATAAGATAGTTGGTACAAAGATACATGATGTAACTGTTTGGGAGAGCGGGGTCATATCCGTCTACGCGTGGGTTGCCCGCGCGAACGCGACGATGACTCACCATTGAAATCTCACCGTGAATACCACGCTCAATAAACAGATGCATGTCAATCTCGGTGAGCAGTTCAAACTCGTTCTTGGTTTTTAACAGCAACGGATCCCAGTCCATTCCCAGTGATGTGAAATAGTACTCTGGGCGCGATGGTACACACTCATGACGGTATCGCGAAACGCTTCAAAGACATCCCCGAGCAGCAACTCATCGATGCGCAGATACAAATCGTGATAGTCACCGAGTTTGAGTTTTTTAGATTCGAATGCGGAACAAACCGCGTTTGCGTGTTCATAGTAGTCGGTGGAAATACCTTCGCGAGTCAACGACGAATAAAATGTCTCGATCGGTGTTAACTGAGTTTCATCAAACTTTAACCAGTCGGTCATGTACTGGTACGGGTACACTCCTTTTCGCGTTATCAACTTTGACTTTGCCCATCAATGGCACCATATCGACTGGTGATTTTGAAGCTTTTCACCGCAAGGTAGCTAACTAGCTTTTCCAATGATGAAGGTATAAACTGCTGCGAATCAATGAACTGCAATTGACTCACCGAAAACGTCATGTATTTTTCACTATTGTTGTGGATGATGCTTATTGGCGCATTTGACGCTGTTGCGATTGCCTGCATAATGAAGAGACTATCATATCCGCGCAAGTTTTGAAACACCACAGAAATTTTTATTTTCTCTGGGCAAATCCGCAACTGTAGATTGCATGCGTTGTGTGCGGTTTATATCTAAGCGCCAGTGATATGACAGTGGTCGCGAAGTTTCGCATCAGTAGAGCTGAAAGCACCATCGCAGATCCAGCAATGAGTTGCTGTGATAAACTTATTAATATCAGCACGGGTAATGATCATATCTTCGGGCGAGTGGAGCTGTTTCAGATCCATATTCTGGTAAACTCGAGTGATTTAAGAAACACCCCAACCGAGTTCTGGACACGAAATAATATTGGTGGCTCCACTACTCCGTCGCATCTGACGACAATGTAACCAAACCCGCACCGGATTCGTTCAGCAATTTGTGTTGTATTTGTGTTAACCTCAGGATCGTTCACCGGAACATTGAAAAATTCAAAATCCGCATAAATCACACATGTAACTTTTCATCTTTCGTTGCACCGCGGTGAATTTCAAAATGTTTTTGCCGGGTTCTAGCATAATCGTACGCTGAGGTCTTCCACTAATTCCATCGCAGTAAAAGTCATGCTCGTCAATCCCCTCTTGGGTGGTATATAAATGCCGGCAACGTTTGCATGGAAACGTCGTACCGTGATGCTTACTGTGTCGGTTAACCAACCTAGAAAGATTCTTTATCCATACGTAATGCGATTACGACCCTGAACCTTTCATGCCTTCTTATCAACAGAAAGATTAATCTTGGTCCGTCCATGCCAATTTTTGTTTGCACATGTGTGAAAATTTCAAGCGGATAAAAGCCTTTGTCCCAAGCGAACAAATTAACAGCGATACCGGGGTTAAGTTCTTCAAAATTGTTCAATGTGGCCTTGGTAACCTGCACCGGAAATTCAATGTTGCCAAAACAGAGTTCACCTAATTATTGCTGGTATTTCCGCAGCTGATTTGTATTGCCACGCGCGGGATGTAACGCGGACGTGATCGCCCATTCAAAACATTTTACATTCATCACCGAACGCGGCGGAACATAGTCTGGCATTGGTATGTAATTAGATCCACGAAATGACTTGTTTGGGGACATATGCACTTGAACTTCCGTACATCTGTCATGAGTACATCCTGAACCGGCTCTGGTGAATATTTCCAGCATGTGGAGAGTCTTTTCAGTACCTGCATCGATTGCTTTATTAATATCCTCGACGTCTTTGCGTTTCGCGATTATAAGTGGACAACCATGAAGCCACACGGTTGTGGTCTTAAATCCATCCTTGTCTGATGACTTGCGATTAAGTGGCATAGTCAAATGTGCATTGACAACAATATCTGCATTAGTACTGGGGGTGTTGGAGCATTGCAACGTTGATACGTTTCCCGGGCCCATATTCGATAAACGTTCTATCATGCCTTTGCTTCTCACGTACGTGTTTGGAATAACCGCACGGTAATGTACATAATTGTCCTTACACTTGAGTGACTCAAACTCGGGGCTTCATGTTCGCGAACATCCGCAGCAGCCTCCTCATCGATAACAGTCGCGTTACGACGGTTGTCTTCATGAGTATGCTCAACTGCCTCAGCGTCGATAACAGTCGCCGTACGACGGTGGTCTTCTTCTTGAATATGCTTTGCTTCCTCAGCTGCGACAATCGACGGTTTTCCTTCTCCGCAATTATTTTAGCAATTTCCGCACGCTTAACTCGTGGAGGAATTTCGATATTGAATCGTGCTGCTTTTTCACAAAGCTGTCTCACAGTCTGGTGCGGTTCGGCTACAATACCTAATAACACAAGTATGTTAGCTTTTCTTGCAACTCACTGTATTAGTATGTTGCAATCGCGCGCAAATTGTCTCAGTTGCCGTACCGTTGCTGATGCGGTAACCGGTTGTTGCGGTTGCGGTTCAGTTACAGGTCCTAATCCCGTAAGTATGTCAGATTTCCGCATACGACTTGTTATTCGTATCCCACGCGTCCGCGAGAGTTCTTTTAGTTGAATTACAGTCGGCATACTATTATATAAGGGAACATCTTTGTCTAATTGTGAATTCCGTCAAAAAATTTTTCAAGAATTGTTTTACATTACCGTGCTTGGAAACGGCAAATGCCGCAATTGTGGTTATGATTTAATTTACTTCTGTATCGCCTTCATCAACCTCGTCGGGAGTGTTAACGTTGAGTATTTCCGCAATTGGCTCCGCAATTGGTTCCGCTGCTGTTGCGCAGGCGGATCCTTGACGGCGTGCACGATAATACTCGCGAATGGATCCGCATGGTCGGCAAAGCTGATTACGAGACTTTACTCCGATACCACATCGAAGACGTGGTCGAGCACTCGGACCAAGACATAACGGGAGCAAATATCATTTACAGTATTCGTAATGGCATGATCTGACACATAGTTTACGTTTTCCAAGGCATACACCTTTGCATTGATTTCGTCATAATACCATTGAACTTCTTATATATTTAAAAATTGTATTCTCTAGTAGAGATAATCATCAGTGTTTTCGATTGATGGCATCCATATATTCTGACGTATGTGCTCCCCATCCTTATCGTCGCCGGTAAATGGTTGCAAAGATGCTCGCAATGGATAGTATTTGATTATACGATCATTCGTTGTAAACGACTTTTCATCAGTCATTGTAATTTCAAAATTCTCGACATCGGTTTTTAATCAAAACCGGTCACCAGGCGATATCGACTGAGGATCAAACTCGAATAAATTTTTCTTCAATTCGCATACTCAAATCTCATACATTGTTACGTTCGCTTAGAATAATGGCATCTCGACCGTCGCTTAGAATCTTCCTCTTCTGCTTTCTTTTCAGCTGGAGCTTTCTGCATCTTTCTAGCATTTATTCTATCACAAGCCTCTTTTAGCATTTGTGACCACCATTTCCTTTTTTCTAAACATTCTTCCGCCCATTTCGTATTTCTGATAAATCAATTGCGGTTTATAATTTCTTGCAACTCATCATCATCAAATGTATCTAAAAACTCGTCATAATTCATTTTTGCGGACATTTTTCTTTATTATAATACCAAAAGCATTTTTCTAATTAATTTCTTCTTGGTGATCTTCAAGACTACTAGAATAACCGCTCAATTTTTCGGTGTCGTTGTCGTCGTCGTCGTCATCATCGTCATTGTCATCATCATTGTAGTATTCGCTAGTTTTGCTATCTGTACTAGGCGGTGCAGCCAAAGTCAGCGACGATATTTTTTCTTGTACGATTTAAAATAATGTTTTTTTTAGCCTTTTTCTCATAAGCTTGACCAAGGTAACATCGTTGTTGTTCGAAGATAACTTCTAAGTTGACTAATTTATCACGATGCTTCGTATACGTATTTGAAAAATCATACAACATCTTTTAAGACTCTTTGATAAATCTGTATGATGCATTTAAGCAAAGCAACGACTTAATATTTTCTGCGACGTTTTGTAGACTCCAATGATTTGGTAGATTAACTCCAGACTCGGATATTTTCATAAATTCTTTTAGAATACTATATGTATCGATCTGTGGATTTTTTGACATTTTTATATATACCGGGATAAATGTTTAATTAATTAATTAACACTATTAATTAGAATTGATGCTTCATTCAGCTCGTGTAGAGATAGATGAACACTAAAAAAAAATATGGTGGACTGACTAACTCGTGTAAGGGATACGATATTCCTTCAGAAGACATCGTCTTCAGCGAAAACACTAAAGTAAAAAATAACAAAATCAAAGCATTCATGCTGCACAAACGCAGCGAAAACATAGTAACAATTTCAATTTTTACTAACGTAAATAATGGTACAAAACGTATTTAATCTGAAATTAGAATTGTACAGAGAATCGATAGAAATATTTCATGAGTTTAACATGAAAGGAACAATGTCAGTATCAAGAGATAATGCCTACTGGTTACACGTTTGGACTTGATAAAGGTGTACACAAAGTTACTTGTGTTAAAGAATAATATTGACGTGAATACAAATGTTAATTTGATGACTTCAAATATCCTGAACATATACTCAAATAGTTTAGAAAAGATGCAGATATACATGTTACATTTAATGACGATAAGATGAGAATCAACGGCATTAACTATAATATCAGGAAGGTTAACTTAATGCCGTATGAAAAAGGAATAAATTACATACTTGCTGTGGGTAAGTATACACATGTATTGGGCTACATTTACAGTAGAATTCGAAGATCTCGTAAACTTTTCATGGTCAATTTGCACTGATTCAGCAGAAAACAAAGGTAGAATTTATGCAATTCAAGTTCACTTTAAAACAACATATGGTGATTCAGTATATGAAGTAGATGTTATAGAAACAACCATAGGAAAGGTCATATTTCACTCTGTTATCGTTCAAACGGAGCCCAAATTTACTGTCCAAAATGTTGAATAATATTATCCATTATCTATCTATCTATCTATCTATATATATATATATATATATATATATATATATATATAAGATTTCAATATAAATTCTGTTTAAAGTTTTTGTGGAAACATATAAGTCTATATTGTTTTTTAATATACCAAACATTGTTTACACATAACACTACATTCAGTGACTAAAACAATACTAAATCATAATAAACCTCTATAATACTTGCAGTAATTTTGATTGGAAAGTCGTGTTGCACAAAATTTATATTGATGCACGTGTAAAAAGAAATACTTTGATAAACTACAAAGTCTTAAAACGGCTGACACTTGCACTTTCTTGATAGCTACAAATGTTAAAACTGATGGGAAAGATAAAGCAAGAATAGTGAATTATAAGGAATCAGCAATTGACACTTTGATATTATGCTCTATATTTTCAGATGTGATATAACTTTTAACATAAATTTTCAACAAATGATTACCATAGATAGAAATAAGAATCACTCACTCACTCACTCTTATCCCCATCTTTATTGGTGATTTGTAAGTAGAATAACTGTCAGGGAGAAGACCATAATGTTGTGATAACGTATGGTCAGATCCCATTGCCATTTTGTACAGGAAACTATATAATGTTTTGAAGAAACGAGTGTGGATATACATTTCATATTGTCATTATAATACAATGCGATGTAAACCATTCAGCAACTTTTCATCTGATCATTCATTCGGCAGTTTGATAGCCAAATCACCAGCACAACAAGAGTGCCGCACTCACGATGTGCATGTGTTCAGGCAGTGGTTGCGCTTCTTTAGGGAGGATATGGGTTGATAAGGTCTGTGTGTGTGAGAGAGTGCGTGTGTGTGTGGTGTGGAGGAGGGCATTGCATGTTGCATCGAACAAATATTTATGTTTTTCAAGACGTAAACTGTTTAATCATATCTATCTACAAATCTACGCAACAAAATGAGCTTAGTAGAATACATACATTGATATAATTAATATACCTGCAAACCAGAAAGACAGAATTATTGAATGCTGCAAGAACATTGAAAGCTTTTGAGAGATAATGTATCGTGTCAATTAGGAAACCGCACAAGTGTTCTTGAAAGAAGACGGGAAAATGACTCTTCTGCTGTAAATCATCCTTGGAATATTGCCAAAATATAGGAGGAAGTGTGACATTGATAGAAGTATAAATATAAATAAAGAATAAACAGGAATCTCAGTGAATAGATCCTCGTTACCTCACTACCTACCATCGGAGGCTTACTTTAGTACGTCTTCTAATGAAGCACGTTTACCATTCGTAACTCGAATTTGAAGCTTACTCAACTTTGTGTGGAACATTCCATGTTTTGTTTAGAGAAATAGTTGTGTTTTTGTAGAGCTCAGGATTGTAGCCGAAGTTACGTTTAAGTTATAACCTGTATGAGGCTTTGTGACCTAACCTGAACACACACACACACACACACACACACACACACACACACACACCCCCCAATATATCTGTAAATCAGGAAGACAATTACTGAATGTTAACCGAATGTTAAGGCATATCGTATTTCATGCAGTGTCCGATTGGGGCAAAAGTTTGGATCTGCCCTTGGATCAGGTGGCCCTCTGCTTCTATTACCAATAAATCAATGGCCAATCATCACTAGGGCAGACTGCGAGATGGGCCAGTCCGACATTGATTTCATGCAAATGGAGGCATGACAATCAATTAAGATACATGAAACGGTTGCTTCTAGATTTTACGATCTATAATAGCTAATAGGAATCGTCATACAGGCCAAACCAATTGATTTTTGCAACACAGGGTCGATATACATACATTTCACGGCATACTACAGTCAGTTCATAATAAGAAAAAGAAAGTAATTGGAATGAAAAATCCAGAGGAATGGTGAGCAATTTGCTCACATAAAAATACCCAGCTGTCCTGCACCCCACCTCTATTACATGATGGAAATGAGTCTATTGTCAAAAAAAGGAGTATAACTCTTGTGAAAATAGTGGGAATGCAATGATTGGTCAACACGCAGATGTTCTGATCATTACCATAATATTCCTCAGTAATCCATTAAAACTGGAAGAGTATTTACACTGACAAAAGTATCTCAATCATTGCACGCAGCTGTAAATACAAATTCTAGTAACTCTTACAAAAAGTTCAAGAGAGCACAAAGATATCTAAATATCTGCATCTTTAAACGATGTCCATAATAATAATATGTACCAAGTTTCAGTTCAGTCCGAAAACTGAATGACAAGTTGTGTTAACAAGATTCTGCCTTACACTGCATTCAGCTCCAATGGCAATAACCCTAACAAAACAAAAACAAAAAAAAAAAAAAAATAAATAAATAAAAAATAACCGATTGAGCAAAGTGATTTGTCGATATATGCATCTTCAGATGATGACCATAACATTTACCAGCTTGCATGGCAATTCATCGGAACCAGCGTGACTAGTTTAGCTAGCGATATTGTGTTATGTCGATATGCGTATCTTGAATGAATTAAGCTACAAGACACATGATGCAATAAGTCAGCGAAATATGGCGGGAGCAAATTGATGTGTCGATATATCCATCTTCAGGTGATGATTTACCAAATTTCGTGCCAATCCATCAAAAACTGTGGGGCTAGTTGCGCGAACGAGATTGTGCCTGACGGATGGAGGAACGGGCGGACAGACGGACACGAGACTTATTATATACCCCGTCTCTGTACAGGCTGGTGTGTAATTAGCTGTTGTCAGCCGACCCGCTTAAGCTTTTGTCGCTATCAAATAAAAAACCAAGCCAGAATGGAAAAGAAATGAATATTGGGGCACTAGACGGCACTGTGAACGTTGAGGAAGGTAAATTAAATTAAATAATGCAAACAAAGGACACCCATTCACCTCTTCGAGATAAACAAAAGGAAAAATGTCAGTCAGAAAACAACTGTTTAAGCTGAATTTAGTTGTATATTTGTCTGATGCCTTTTTGACCACATGCTAATGAAAGCGTTACAATCTCAGCGATCTGAAGCTTTGCTTAAGGGTTTGGATCGAAAGGTTTATGCTGTATGTAAATCATCAAGGGCGCAGAGGTTTTACTGTATTTCCCCGAGAATGATATCTGCAAGTCCTCTGTGCAGATACAGTTTGGGCAGGGTAAAGTGAAGAAAATATAAAATTAAACTCTCTTCCTCCGATTCATATTTTTAGTGGTATATATTGATTTATGTATTTACATGTAATTTTGATGGAATACGCGTACGTCTGTGTAAGGAGCCGCGTTAGCTCAGTTGGAAGAGAGTTGGACTCGTAATCCAAGGGTCGCGGGTTCGATATCCCACCCAAGCCATCCTGGATCGGCTGCTTTGGTGTGTCCTGGAAAAGGCACTTAGATCCCATTTCCTCGGCATGATATAGCTAATACTGTGTTAAAAGGGCCAAGGTAATACCGTCCACAAAATCCACGGGCCAAAAAGTATTTTACTTGATAAGAAAAATTCCATTGAAATATGTGTTCTATTTCTTCCTACTTGAGTCAGAAAGCACAAAACTATTTATTCGTAGTTGATATACATAATAATAAAGAGACGTACAAAAAAAAAAATGAAAAAAATAAATAAATGTAAATGGACTTTGAATCAACACCCGAGATTAATTATTTATTTCCATTCCAGAAATATGATTCCGTCAAACGTTTAGATATTTGTTAAAATGTCAAAAACACTTCCAGATAAAAACGAATCATTTGAAAAAGCATGCCATATTGTTTTAGGGTAAAATCCGGGTTATTTCAGACATCGGGTGAACTCGGGCGGTGTGTAAAATTTGTACAAGTATCCTTCAATTACTTATTTTAGTCATTAGTTAGAGCGATATGCGCTATATGTGTGAAATCATATAACAGAAACGAAATTGATCGAAATCTTTCGGTGTTTTGCAAACCTGGGTAGATGCAAGTTTGTCATACTAACTTTTAATCATTGAAACTTAACCATTCCACATCCACGTGTTAAATACGATGACGGATATTTACATTTATAGTATGACACTTTTAGGCAGTTGTACTTGGCCAAATCGACTACAACTGTTGACTAAACTACATTACTGTTGAGTATTTTATTTAGAATTGGTATCTCGAGATGTAACCATTAGCGGGTGATCTTAAAAGGGTTGAGAGGGTAGGGATGTAATTAGAAGTCTGCAGGCAGGAAATATATTTGAAAGGCTCAGATATTTTGGACAAAATACTATATCTCTGGACTGAATCATTTAGGCTGCCATCACATTAATAATAATAATAATAATAATAATAATAATAATAATAATAATATTATTATTATTATTATTATTATTATTATTATTATATTGTAGGGAGGGGCTTGTGTAATTTGTTTTATTTTCATATATATATGTATATATATATATATATATATATATATATATATATATATATATATATATATATATATATATATATATATATATATATATATATAATCACTTGTGACAATATTAAATCTGAAAAAATATATTTAATACTGTTGGCTTTAGAGAGAAGTTTTCTTTCTTTATTACGAATTCCCAGGTTATCTACAATAGAAAATAAAAAATTTATTAGCTTCAGGGATTAAGAGTTTTGGGGTTTTCTCATTCTTTCTCTTTTTTGGAAGGAGGGAAGGGGGTCACAATTTAGTTAAGAATAATTACCTCATGTCCACAATAACTGGATGTTATCCAAAATTAAGGCAAGAATGTATCATATTACAAGATCAAACAAAAGTTCCATATTGTTTCTAGATTGCATATCATTAAAGCAATACGTTTTTAAAAAAAAATTAATCTTTATATTTTAAATCTTAACAATGCTTTTAGATATACATGACTGTCTTATGACTTTCTTGTCACACAAACACTGCATACTCCCCATTTGTAAAGTTGCGTCGATCCTATATTCGCGGTAATCGGAAACATCTGAGTGTTTCGTACTTTCGCTTCCGTTGCTGCAGTAGTCAAGTGATTTTTCACCACGTGTAGATGTGTTAGTGTTGCTCGATAGCAGCAGAATTCGTATCCAGAGCAGATTGTTAAGAAAACTTAAATGTTAATTGTTTATGTTTACTACTTGAAATCTTTTTATTTTCCCATCAGTACCCTCCACAAAATCACTTAGTATATAGATTGCTTCCTTTCAACCCATAATATTATACATTGGTATAATTTGGTCTTAGGGTCCATAGTGGTACCGCATTATATTAGGAATCGCGTTATAAGCGAGTACCGTGAAAGTTCCCCTCTTTTAAACAAGATATAGTGATGTCAGATCGAAAATCGAAGACTGGCATATGGAGGGGCGTGCAGGTGGGGAGATAGGTTTGGAATATGCTTTTACATTTTATACTGTTGTTCTCTCAAGATATATGCTTAAAATGACTTGTCAACCGACTGCATCGACAGCTAGATGTCTCTCAGGAAACAGTATGATGTTCTACATACTGCTATCATGAATAGTGATAAAATTGCTCTGTAAATGTGAGATTATTTTCTGCATATTTACTGCCGTGCATAAAATATTCATTTCGTTCACTGCGAAAACTTCAAGATGTACCTGTTGTTTTCACTAAAATGCTTCCTTGGAGAATATGGCAGAGATTTACCAAGATGAGCCCAACGAATGTATATAGCTATTGTTTAACAGGAAGTTCGCAATAGGAAACTATTCTCTCTCTCTCTCTCTCTCTCTCTCTCTAGGTATATATATATATATATATATATATATATATATATATATATATATATATATATATATATATATATATATATTAGTTTTGTTGCATTTAATTAGTTCTTTGCTCTGCAAATATGGTAACCGTTTTCAAACTTGAGTGAGGTAATTGTTGTGTACTTTTCACAGAGTTCTCAAAGAAAATTAAACAATTAGATGTTTTGATAGCTGCATGGTTACTGATTCTGTTCAGCAAGTTCCACAAGGAAAGTACGTAATGCAGTACTGTTTGCTTTGCAAATAGTTGAAAAAAAAAGTTTTTAGAATTACTACTAGTAGTGCTAATCTGTTAATGATGCTGAGTATTTACTCTGCATTTTTAGTTTTTTATTTCGTATAAAATTATTGCAACGTTTAAATGTAAGATAATATTTATACTTATATTATGTAGAAGTCTTCAAAATAATATCAGGTTTAACTGCTTGACATATTTGTTTCTAAAGGATTCCTCCATTAAACTAACCTAGCTTTTATCATGTCAAAAATCCAACTGACAAGATATGGTAGTTACATCAATAAAGTAAACATTAAAACAGAACAATTTCAGCAAAAATTTAAGTACTCAATCAACGGAAAATATTTAACTACAGATTACAAATATATTTCTCTAGTGTGAGCACAACGTTCCTTTGTATCACAGAATATAAAGTGGATCTCTGGATGTTTTGTACGTTTTGTGTCTTTGTTATGGTCATTCATGTCACTCTTGTCATGGTATTTTACATTTAAAATAGGAATTTTGGCAGAATTCCAAACGGAATGTTGAAGAGGTTTTCAAACGGCATGACTATACTGAAATGACTTTCGTTTTATACATGTGCAATACATGTATTGCTAGAAATACTATTATATAGATCCATAGTTATGAAAAACACTCTTTTTGCTGTTATCTCTCTTCGCGTCAATAGTTATGACTATGAAAGAATACAGATAAATGTTTTTCATAAGTATCAAGTAAGCCTCATTGTATTTTATGGCTGTAAAAATATCATTATATTTAATGTTTAAATAATTCGCAAATACTTTTCCGTCCTCCAGTACTTGTATAAAGTACAATATTTTTAGCCAATATCGAGGCCATCTTTAAGTAATGAGCACCTTTTCGAAAATTAGTCCACAGCACTCTTTACTTATGAGTTCCCTCACTGTACAAATCAGCGTAACAAACTTCCACGTGCGCGGACCTGTGCAAAATCAATCAGAACGTCCTCGTCTCTTTTATGATGCAAGTCATTCGACTTTCTCGGACGTAATCCTTGTGATACTTCGCAGATTGGTAAGTTTTTAGTGTACAAACATTCCGCTAGATGTGCAAAGAATATATCTTCATGAAACGATAGGTGTTGAAAATATAAATCGACAACGTTTAAACCATCAATGAAATACCTGCACCGTTAATGTCTGCTGTTATTCCTGCAACTTTTAAGTGAAATAATTGAGAAATCATCCGGTTTCAGTCGACTCAAACTACTACTTACGTTGCTATTAGTGATGACATGTCATCGTGCAGTTGTGACGTCAATGAAATTATTTTGAGTTAAGAATAATCACGGGCTTGAGGGCAGTTCAAAATATCCACTATTTACATCCTAGGTCTTTTCCTGGCATGTTACAGAAATGGCCGAGGACTTTCCGATTGGTGAAGCATGCTGGGTTTACTGTTCCGTTTCTTACAGTGCTGGAGACTAGAGAAATGTTACTTTGACTGATATAAGTGATGCTCGTTGCGTTAGACTGTTGCATGAGAGTATATGCAATATGTCTCTGTACTTCTTTTGCGTTAGTCTGAGTTGTTTGCCATTTCTACTTGATAAATAAGTTGATATTATTTATAAACAAATATATAAAAAAACGCTAAAAACAAATAATAATAATAATAATAATAATAATAATAATAATAATAATAATAATAAAAATTAAAACAAACGAAAGCATAACAAACAAAAAAGGATGCGTTTATAAAAATAGAAAATGTCCGAATTTTCCCTCCCCATGTTCTTGCAGTGGTTTATCTTCCGACATGCTCTATTCCTTAGGTAAATTCTGTCGAGTTGTAGCTCATCTCTCTTCTGGAACAATCGATTATCAATAAAATACGTGTACTTTTAATATGTAATGTTATTTCTGCAACTTTTTAGTGACATAATTGAAGAAAATCATTCGGTTTTAATAGCATTACTAATGTTTTTATTAGTAATGACATGTCATCCAGGCGTTTTGACATCAGTGGATTTATTGTAATGTAATAACAACTGTAAACATAATAGCAGTTCAAGATGGCCGCTTTTTACATCCGAGGTCTTTTTTAAGTATGTGATCGAAAAGGGAAAAGGCTGGGCACGTTCCGAGTGATAGTCGGGCTCTTGGTACTAACTAAAAGCGATACAAGACGGTTGTTTGTACAATTGTAACTGACTGTCTGAGATCTGCTATCGAAATAACCTGAATTTCTTCCTAATGAAGAGTCTAAGAACATGAGAAACGTGTGAAAAAAATCTCGGAAACTTGCCAAAAATGAATGAAGAAAATAAAAAATAGTAAACACATAAAGGGCAATTAAAACACACTTTCAAGTGATCGAAAATATTGGAAAGGAATTTTTAGTAGGAATGTAAGATAGATCAAAGCATCAGGTGCACTGGAAATCTCTCTCTCTCTCTCTTTCTCTCTCTCTGACTGTGCATCTCAGTTTAAAAATACGGAAATATTGAACTCATTCCATACGTTTAAATCAGCACCATTTTTGCTGTTAATGGTCTTCGTGCGCGCTCACACAGATACACGCAAACACACACGCACACCAAGGCACATGAATTTATGACCTAAAATGTTCAAGTGGATAATACAATTTCTCTCTCTCTCTCTCTCTCTCTCTCATTAGCTTAGCTAGTAGAGTGTCGTACGCTTAATCCAATGGTCTGAATTCGATATCTACCCAGGTCCGCCCAAATCAGCTGTATCGGTCACTTTACTTCCATTGTATAGCCCTCATGCTGTAAAACATCAGTAGAATGACATAAATCCAATTGAAATTAGCAAACATTGCAGTCACCTGGATGATTATTATGTTATGTATACAGAATTTATAATATGTGTCCTTGATTGTTGGTTGTATTTTAATCATATCATGATCATTTTGTAAACAACATATTTACATAGCATTTGAGTTCAAGGCCGGTTTTGTTAGCAGCTGGACTGTTATTTCCATGTCTTGTTGTGACAAAGGTCAGGTACACAAAGTAATTTTCCATAACAAATGCTCATATTTTTAGATATGGTAGTGGTTAATCAACTTGTAACTGATAAGCCATGCTTCAATCAAAACGTTGATCTTATTGAGATTGAAATCCCTGATTTGTATCCTGCTTGTGCAGTTACCATAGCTATGGCAAAAAGAGCACTTGAGAATGATGTTGATCAGGAAATTAGTCCTTTAACTGACACATTTATTAGTCAGTCCTTTGACGAGGTCACTTTCTCTCCTGATATTGATCAATCAAAAGATATTGATCCCAGTGATCCTCTTTTTACAACTCATTCTCTCTATTCTAATCAGGGTGACAAAACACAACCACTGAGATCTTCTGTCTGTTTCAGAGGGCTATTAGTGAAACTAAAGCCACACAAGTTCCAGTGTGCTACTTTGTGCAAAATGGTGTCCTTATGAGAAAATGGAGACCATCTGAGGCACCCGCTGGTGACGAGTGGTCAGTAAGATATCAAATTGTCGTTTTTAGGTCATATCGACAGGAAATACTTAGTCTAACCCATGAAGCTCCCTTGGCTGGCCATTTAGGAGTAAATAAGACTTATCATAAGATCTTGAATCATTTTTTTGGCCGAAACTTAAGTGTGATATTTCTAAATACTGTCGATCTTGTCACACTTGTCAAATAGTAGACAAACCGAATCAGAAGATATATAAGGCTCATTTGCAACCTATTCCTGCTTTTGGCGAACCATTTAGTAGAATAATGGTAGACTGTGTCGGTCTCGTAGCTAAGACCAAGTCAGGCAACCAATACTTGTTGACCATAATGTGAGCGTCTACATGATTTCCAGAGGCAATTCCTTGAGAAATATTAAAACTAAAGCATTGTAAAAGCGTTGATAAAGTTTTTTTTCACACTTGTTGACTGTACCAAATCTGTTCAGTCTGGTCAAGCGTTCAATATTTTGTCTGGAATTTTCAAACAAGTTATGCATGAATTAGGCATCGAACAGTTATTTCCATGTCTTGTTGTGACAAAATTCATTTACACAAAGTAATATTCCATGAAAATTACTCATATTCTGATGTCAGAATTCTCAGGTACACACACACACACACACACACACACACACACACACACACACACACACACACACACATATATATATATATGGGCTTAGAAAACAAGAGATCATTCGGGTTCTACAAGTCTTGTTCTAAAGATCAGTCTGTAAAGAAGCTACTTAATAATAAGATGCTACAGTTGTGAAAGACAGTTATAATTCAGAGAAAGAAAAATTATGTATTTAAAATATTCATTGGAAATACTAAAGTGTTCATAGATATTAGGACTTTTAGGGATTTATGTGAATTCGTTCAAAACATTCCGGATTACATCATTGTGGGACATCAGGACATTCAAGACTTGTGGTACGTCAGGACATTCAAGACTTGTGGTATATCAGGAGGTTGAAGGGTTTTGAAATTCATTCTAAACATTATATATTTTTTGGACTTGTGATTAGGACATTTAGGATTATTTTGGAATTTAAGTCACACATTATGAGTATCTTTTTAATTTTCCCTTTAATTGTCTGGAAATAAATTGCTTCTTGATTTTACTTACATTGATGGTTTCAATTTTGTTCTGCTATATATTATTTTAACCTAGAGTCGTAGCAATTACAATAGCCTTTCAACATTAAGCGCCTGTGATTCTAGTCAGGAAGGTTCGAGGACACATGAAAGAAGAACCAGGACTTCCGTTAGTCAAGTGGTTTGTAGGCTGAAGAGAAAATAAACTGAAATAACATAGTATATATAAAGCTGACCCTCGAATAATAACTGTTTTCCAATCAAACACACAGAACAAGTAAGTATGGCAAGCTAGCCGACCACTTGTGGTGTAGTTGGAGTATCTAAAAGAGTTTAAGACTTTTTAGTGTACTATATGAAAGAGACAGAAATAAAGATTTTGTTCGCATGGAAAATATGGACACCAACGTGAGCATATCCGTGGAGGATAATCAAGACTTTAAAATTGAACACATAAACAACGAGAAAGTCCTGGAAAACATAGGCGGTATTATATTCGTCAGCTTTCTGATGATTGTGGGTTTTGGAGGAAATGCAATTGCCATCTTCGTGTATGTGCGAAAATACAAGCCATCTACTCACAGAACTTTCATAGTTTCCCTAGCAATTGTCGATCTGGCAACATGTTGCGTGCCAATGCCCTTTATTTTAGTGACTCTGAGATATCCCATCAACTTCCAGAACAGTGGAGGCTGCAAATTGCTTCAATTTTTGACATATTCAATGTGTCTCGGATCCTCGATCATTCTTTTAACAATTGCAGCAGAAAGATATCGTAAGATTTGTGTTCCTCATGGAGTACAGCTCACCGAGCGCATGTCTAAATACATATGCGTTCTAGATGTTATGTTAGGGATTTTACTTTCATGGCCTGCCGCTGTTATGTATGGAAACAGGACTTTTAAAACTGGCGTTGATCACATTGTCGGTACAGAATGCAACGTGAGCGACGAATTTGCGGACACGAAACATCCAGCATACTTCAACATCTTTTTACTGTTCGTTTTCTTCGCAACATTGATAGCTCTCTCGTTTGTCTACGGTTTCATCGGAAAAAAATTATTTCATATGAATACAATAATATTTAAAAAAAATCAAACTCACGTTTCAGAAGCAGACTCGGTGACTAAAACACAGACTACTGAATTTTCTTCTTCAGAACAGGAAGAAAAATCAAAGAGAGTAATAGTTCAAAACATCGGCGATGATAAATCTAACATCTCCGCAATATCATTTGAGGAAAGCGGACAGGGAAAACAATCAGTTGAGAGTAAAAGCAAAAAATATTTTTTTAAAGAGGGAAATACTAATAAAAAAGAGAGTGAGAAGCAACAAAATAGGACTGTTGCTGTTACTCGAGTTTTGTTCATCATCACGGTAGTGTATTTTTGCAGCTTCCTTCCACATTTGGCACTTCGCACTGCTGCTTTTCTTAACAAAAACCTTTTACCTAGCCTCTCCTTTGCAGGAACTGTGGCCTACCAGATGTTTCGATGGACCTTCTTTATTAACAATATGGCAAATCCAATCATTTATGGATTATATGACAGGAAGTTCATGCGAGAAGTCTGTACTTTGTGTAGGTCTTGTTTAGCAACTTGCTTGAAGTCAAATCAAAGACGTGATGGTAACGTGGCTTAAAAAATTCATTTGTTTTTGAAACATTTGTTACGAATTAAAAGGTAGCTCGTGAGAATAAATACAATTGAAAAAGCCACTATTAACGATAGTAATAAGTACTGTACGGATTTATTTTTCAGCCATTAGTCCAGAACAAGTGAAAATGGAATGGTGATTTGTCCTGGTCAGTTTGCTACTTGTACCATATTTCTGGTTCATTGTGTTTCATTTTTCAAAATCTAATGTCTCGAATGATGTTTAAGGTCAGCATGTGTAATAATGTGGGTATGATTGCATTGCACTCTTTATTATAAGTACTAGATTATGTACTACAATGTAATGTAGCTATGTCACTTATGTGTGATGTGCTGTTGTATATGCATGCAAGTTCTGATTTAAAATGTGTAACTTGTAATTTTACAGTTTTTGTTTCCTGTCTGGCAGATTAACGGCTTATTTTGTTTCGTTAATCTTATCAACCATTAAATGAAGTTTCTTATCTTATCTCTCTTACAATCCTCTCCTTAAAAAAAAATAAAAAAAATAAAAAGAAATAAAAAATAAAAAGAGCTTTGTGTATTCCTAGTCACCAATGGAAGCAAACTAGAAAGGTTGAGAAGAATCAATCGGACGGAAAAGGAATATTGCAAATAGTGGCCGACAGGAAGAAAGTTTATGTTCGGGTGGGTCTTCTCTACCGGTACATATCACATTTTTGTTTGCATCTAATACGATACGTGAATGTACTAGACAAAATATCTTAGATCCGTATGCCAACGGGAAAAATGGCCGCCGCCATTATGATCCCATCATTGAGAGACAAATACATTTTCCTTAGGATATTTTTCGACCATTATCCAAATTCTTACAATCTCGTTAGAATAATTCATTGTATATTTTATATCATGTTGTTTTAAACAGTGAATCAATAAATTTTGTCATTTCGTACACGTTTTATTGTTTGTAAATAATAAGTTCACAAATAACATTGCCTTTTTGACATTGGATATATAGAGTGCTTTTTTGCATCACTTCTAAAAACCGTATTCAGAATTAATTAGATTTGTAGGCATGTTTGGGCAGATAACTCTTAACATTTACAGCATCGATTATTCTCCTTTCCTGTGAAACATTTTCTAAAATTTTTCTTTATTTTGTTTCTGTTTTTAATCTCTTGTCTTCGGTAATAATTGCTGATGGTTCTACCCTCTTCTCTAGCTCTCACTCATTCTATCTTTCTCCTTCATTCTTTTGTTTTCCCTTATTCCCCAATTCTCCGCCGTTGTTCGGTGTGTCTTGTTTTGTGATTTATTCACTTCGGATCAAACTCGTTTGTATATTGGCTTTCTTAAGGTATTAGTTGAATCACATTGGAAATTTCTGGCAATTTTGTATTTATTTCATTTTGATAATTTTGTATCAACAGGTCATTATCTTCCTTTCGTTTTTGAAACTTTTCTTTTAAATAAACACTGAACTCCATAATCATCTTCCTATTTAAGATTATCTTCCTACTTAAGAGTATCGTCTTATTCATTGAATCTAATGAGCTAAATAATTTATAATATGTAAACTTCCCAAATAGCTGTTCATTTGATATAATTAGGACAGAAAAGTGACCTTGTATATTTGAGAAAACTCTCAATTGGTGAGTATTGATTCATTTGATTTCATGAGTGACAAATCATCTATATAGTACACATATACCCATACATTCTATTTTACTTGATAACTAAACATTCTTGGATAAAAAGTAAACAGAAAAAGCACTGTCTGCTTTTATTAACGGATTTACGAATAAATCATCCATAGTAGTAAGAAATCGCGAATGGTAAAATAGGCACAGAGAGAGAGAGAGAGAGAGAGAGAGAGAGAGAGAGAGAGAGAGAGAGAGAGAGAGAGAGAGAGGGGGGGGGGGCGGGAGGGAGACTTAGACTGAGAGCACTGACATACGGTACTTATAATGCGAAGCTTAAATGTTTTTCTGAATGAATGCACATACAATACAACAAGTTCAATAGCAGCGGAACAATAGTGCAGTAAAATAGAATTTAAACACAAAAACAAGTTGAACACAAATCTAACATTTTCTGTGCACTCATGTATCAGTCGAATGAAAATACAGGCAAGTGTGTATCGTGTAATAATATGTTACCACAGTGTTAAACAGGGAAGAATAGACTTCTATTTAGGTGGGATGACTGTGATATTCCTCAGAATGCATACACATACACAAATTAAACAGCATAAAAAGGCAGTCATGTAAGATTTACGACTTTAATATCAAACAGCTGATATTCTCTCCACTGAGAAAAAATATGTAACCTGCTTCTTGTACAGTGACATAGATTCAGGCCTAAAAGCAAACGTTTATACATCAATTAAAAGACCGATTATGTCACAATGCACAACATTCAATAAAGCAGCTTAGTAACGCGCACTATTTATGAGTTTCTCAAGTTTGATACAAATACATGCAAGGATTTTAGACACCACAATGAATGCCAAAACTCAATGTGCGACTCGAGAATGAGAAATAGATCAGCTGTAGCTGCGAATTGTAATAAATAAACAGCGATGTGTCTAATACTATCCTAGATATATGACATAGTTTAGTCATAAAAACATGAGAGCGCAGATTAGAAGAATATCGCTGTACCTTCTTCTATAGGTTCCTTTCCCAAGAAGCAAGTTTACCTTTAGCCGACGTTGGAACAATATAGAATGTTTCGTAGGGCCATCTGGGAGATGATATTGACGCAATGTAATTATGTTGATGAGCCCAACGTTTACCCAGTTGATTGGTCGAACGCTGTATAAATATTATTTATCTAGCGTTGTACCGACTTTAGAAAAAAATATTGTTCTTGGTCTATATTTGATCTAACGTTGGCCCATTAAATTTAAACGATCTATATAACAATGACCCAACTTTAGAACACTGTCATCCAATGGTTTACGTATTTTGTTGCGAGATGGTTGGTAAACACATCGTTGCAGACAGCTCCTCTTCAAGTGTAGAAAGCAAAGTTTATCAGACACCAGAAGTTAGGACTTAAATATGTCCCTTATATCACGGAAACGTGAAAGTGCACTTCACAAGTAACATTTAGATTTAATTACATCAAATAAGTTTGTCTTACGAGTTGGACAATTTAGTAAAATGTATTTAAAATAGTGAATATGTTTTTTCAAAGCAAGGCATCGACTACACATTAATATAAAAACCTAACTGATATTGTGAAAGTGTTTTGTCTATCAATCCATTACAAGCACTTTCCCTGTAAAATATTGCACAGAATAAATACGAGTATGATTTCATGCAGACTCTTACTTGATTATTGTATGTCCAAACTATAATATTTGCATGAAATACAGTCATAAACGACATCAAAATCAGTAATATTGGCACATAACATAACAAACCGTCTCCACTGGTCCTATTTTACGCGCGCGCCATCTAGCAATTAGGGTAAGGAAGATAACTCTTCTACGGCTGATAACGGTATGTGCAGAAAAAGCATATTTAAACCCTCTTTTTTTGGCGCTCAGATGCTTTGATAGAAGCAGCTATCTTAGACTTGTTTCCACACCCTATAATTCAGAATAAGCCTGTTACATTTTATACAGCAATTATTTAGTAGATTGATGCCAAGTCAGAGAAGACGCAAAAGTGGGTAAAATTGTTTTTTATTACAACGACTTTGCAATACAGTACAACTTGCATAAAATACGTGAAAGGAAGAAATTATCAATAATAGCAATTCGGGGAAAAATACGCCAATTTAGTCACACTATTTGATATAGAGTTCTACCTAAGCTAAACCCTGCACAAAGAGCACATCTTGTTTACCACGTTTAATCCCAGAAATCCACTAAATTTATACACAAGAAGCACAAAAACAGTCGCTGACCTTCTCGTGTCCATCTAGAGTACACCTGGTGCACAGGGGTGCAAAAGTTTAGCTTTGACACATCTGTATGTATTGCATATATATTTCTGTAAGTTGCTTATATATTTTTTATTGATAGCCCTGCAATAAGTTATTTAGAATTAATTAATTAATTAATTAACACTATTAATTAATTAATTAATTAATTAATAAACACTATTAATTAGAATTGATGCTTCATTCAGCTCGTGTAGAGATAAGACACAACTAAAAAAAATAAAAAATATATGGTGGACTGGGACAGTTTAGTCTTTTTTAGTCAACTAACTCGTGTAAGGGATACGATATACCTCCAGAAGACATAGTCTTCAACGATAACACTAAAATCAAATAACAAATCAAAGCATTCGGTTTACACAAATGCAGCGAAGACATAAAAACAATATACATTTTTTAACTAATATAAATAATGGCACATAACTTGTTTAAGCTGAAATTAGAATTGTTCAGAAAATCGATAGAAATATTTCATGAGTTTAACGTGAAAGAACAATGTCAGTATCAAGAGATAATGCATTTTGGTTACAACTTTGGACTTGATAAAGGTGTACACAGAGTTACTTATGTTTAAGAATATTGACGTGAATACAAACGTTAATTTGATGATTTCAAATATCCTGAACATATACTCAAATAGTTTAGAAAAGATGCAGATATACATGTTACATTTAATGACGATAAGATAAAAATCAACAGAATTAACTATGATAGGAGAAAGGTAAATGTATTGCAGTATGAAGAAGGAATAAATCACATACTTGCTGTGGGTAAACATACACATGTATTGGGCTAAATTTACGGTAGAATTCGAAGATCTCGTAAGCCTTACAAGGTCAATTTGCAAAGATTCAGCAAAACAAAGGTAGAATTTATGGAATTCAAGTTCGATTTAAAACAACATATGGTGATTCAGTATATGAAGTAGCTGTTATCGAAACAACCACAGGAAAGGCCATATTTCATTAAACTTTGTTATCGTTCAAATAGAGCCAAAATTTATTCACCTCTATTGTTAATTTTATCTACTGATGATCTTCAAATATTGTTCAATAGTAAATAACAAGTTTATAAAAATCTTCATTATTGCCACTGCAAAATTGATATTCATTCAAAGATTTACGAAATAAATATCTTACTCTTTTCGTTATGTTTTTTTTTCTGTCTACTAATCCTCCTTACTTTTTTTCTAGTTGAACACGTATCAAAGGGAAAAATAATGGCTTTCTTACTTGTACTTCTTTTGGTATTGGCATATCAAGCATCGATGTGCTCACTTCATTTATTTAAGTGGAAATATGTCAACACATATATGATTATTTTGCACATGTATTTCTGTGCTCTTGGACATGTCTGTATGTCATAGACTGTGCAATTTAAACAGTCATTGATTCTTTTTTCTGTTTAAATAATGTGTGGATAATTGTTAATAACAGACGATTATGGCACATGCATACGTCTGAATTATTGGCAAAAGAGAAGACAAACCTGCGTTTCCTACTTCTGTGTTGTATATTGTCTAGAAGCTTATGCAGCATGCTCGATACACTTTTCCCATGTCATGTATATATATATATATATATATATATATATATATATATATATATATATATATATGAGATAAATCTGGTAGTACGATATTGAGCAGATTTAAATATAAATTCTGTTTACAGTTTTTGTAGAAACAAACAATTCTCTATTGTTTTTTTATATACTAAACATTGTCTACGTAGTATTACATTAAGTGACTAAACTAATAATAAATGACAATAATTCTATATAATACTTGCAGCACTTTTGATTGGCTAGACATGTGTATATTAATGCACGTGTAAAAAGAATCATTTTGATTGACTACAAAGTTGTAAAATGGCCGACACTTGCACTTTCCCGATAACTACAAATGTTAAAACTGATGGTGAAGATAAACCAAGAATAGTGAATTATACGGAATCAACAATTGGTACATTTGTATTATACTCTATATTTTCAGATGTGATATAAATTGTAACATACATTTTCAACAAATGATTACCATAGATAGTAATAACAATCACTCACTCTCATTTTCCTCCCCATCTTTATTGGTGATTTGTAAGTCGAATAACTGTAAGGGAGAAGACCATAATGTTATGATAACGTATGGTCAGATCCCGTTGCCATTTTGTACAGGAAACAATATAATGTTTTGAAGAAACAAATATGGATATACATTTCACATTGTCGTTATAATAAAATGTCATATTAACCATTCTGTAAATTTTCATCTGATCATTCGTTCGGCAGATGCCGATTCCATCTCACCCCTCTAAGTTGTTAGATAGCCAAATCACTAGTACAACAAGAGTGCCGCACTCACGATGTGCACGCGTTCAATGGGTAGTGATTGAGTTTCTTTAGCGAGAATATTGGTTCATAAGCTATGTGTGTGTGTGAGAGAGTGTGTGTGTGTGTCGTCGAGGGGGGCATTACATGTTGCATTGACAAAATATTTGTGTTTTGCAAGACGTAGAATGTTTAATCATGTCAATCTATAAAAGAACGTAACAAGGTGTTAGCAGATTTCATACATTGATATAATTAATATACCTGTAAACCAGGAATACAGAATTAATTGTTGAATGCAAAGGGAACATACAAAGCTTATGAGAGATAATGCATCGTGAAATATTGGGAAACCGCATAAGTGTTCATAAAAGAAGACGGGAAAATGATATGTCTGCTGTAAATCATTCTTGGAATATTGCCAAAATATAGAAGGAAGTGTGACATTGATAGAAGTACAAAATAAAAATAAAAAATAAATATGAATCTCAGTGAATATATCCTCGTTACCTCATTACCCTACCACCTGAGGCTTGCTTTAGTGCGTCTTCTAATGAAGCAAGTTTACCATACTTAACTCAGATTTGAAGCTTACTCCACTTTGTGTGGAACATTCCGTGTATTGTTTCGATAAATAATTGTGTTTTGGAAGAGCTCAGGATTTTAGCCGAAGTTATGTTTAAGTTATACCTGTATGAAGCTTTATGATCTAACCTGAACACACACACACACACACACACACAAACACAATATATATATATATATATATATATATATATATATATATATATATATATATATATATCTCTGTAAACCAGATGACAATCGCTGAATGTTATCAGAATTTTAAGGCTACCGGGATATCCTACTTCATGCAGTGTCCGATTGGGCCAAAAGTTTGGATCGGCCCTTCGATCAGGCGACCCTTCTCTTTTATTACCTAAATATCAGTGTCCAATCATCTCTAGCGCAGATTGCGGGATGGGCAAGACCGACATTAATTTCATGCAAAATGGAGACTTGAAAATCAATTAAGATACAGGAAACGGTTGCATCTAGCTTTTCATGCTCTAGAATAGTTAACAATATCTAGCCTGAAATGTGACTCTGTAATAGGGAGAATAATTTTAAATTAATTCTCCCCGATCGCTTGCAGTGTGTTGAATTTAGGGAGATTTGTGTCAGTCAGAAACAAATGTTGAAAATGAATTTAGTTGTATATTTGTCTGATGCCTTTTTGACGCCATGCTCATCACACCGTCACAATCTCAGCGATCTCAAACTTTCTTAAAGGTTTGATCAAAAAGTGTCTGCTGTATGTCAATACGCAAGGGCGCACAGGTTTTACTGTATTTCCTCGAGAATGATATCTGCAAATTCTATGTGCAGATACAGTTTGGGCAGGCCTAAACGAAGAAAATATAAAATTAAACTCTCTTCCTCCGATTCATGTTTTAGTTTTTTAGATCGATTTAGTTACCTGTGATTTCGGTGGAATACGCGTAGGTCTGTGTAAGGAGCCGCGTTAGCTCAGTTGGAAGAGCGTCGGAGCGTAATCCAAGAGTCGCGGGTTTGATACCCACCCAGGCAAGCCCGGATTAGCTGCCTCGGTGTGTCCTGGGAAAGGTACTTAGCTCCCGTTTCCTCGGCATAATATAGCCAATACTGTGTTCAAAGTGCCGTTACAATTTTGCAGTCTTCAGAGCCTTACCAAGGTATTACTGTCCAAGAATCCTCGCGCCAAAAAGTACTTTCCTTCATAAACAAAAATGTCATTGAAATATGTGTTATATTTCTTCCTACGTGAGTCATAAAGCACAAAACTATTTATTCGAAGTTGATTTACATAATAATAAAGAAATGTACAACAACAGAAAAAAAAAGAAAAAAAAAAAAAAAAAAAAAAAAAAAAGCAAACAAACACAAATGGACTTTGAAAGAGTAATTTGTATCGCATAAATACGATCCAGAGAGAGAGAGAGAGAGAGAGAGAGAGAGAGAGAGAGAGAGAGAGAGAGAGAGAGAGAGAGAGGGGGGGGCGGGAGGGAGACATAGACTGAGAGCACTGACATACGGTACTTATAATGCGAAGCTTAAATGTTTTTCTGAATGAATGCACATACAATACAACAAGTTCAATAGCAGCGGAACAATAGTGCAGTAAAATAGAATTTAAACACAAAAACAAGTTGAACACAAATCTAACATTTTCTGTGCACTCATGTATCAGTCGAATGAAAATACAGGCAAGTGTGTATCGTGTAATAATATGTCACCACAGTGTTAAACAGAGAAGAATAGACTTCTATTTAGGTGGGATGACTGTGATATTCCTCAGAATGCATACACATACACAAATTAAACAGTTGGATGATTGTAATATTCCTCAGATTGCATAGAAAAATTAAACAGCACAACAACAGGCAGTCGTGTTAGATTTACGACTTAAATATCAAACAGCTGATATTCTCACCAATGAGAAAAACATAAATAACCTGCTTTTTGTACGGTGACATAGGCCTAAAAGCAAAAGTTTATACATCAATTAAAAGACCAAATATGTCACAATGCAGAACATTCAAAAAAGCAGTTTAGTAACGCGTACTATTTATACGTGTCTCAAGTTTAATAACAAGAGCGCAGATTAAAAGAAATATCGCTGACAACCATTGACACAGCTGCATCTTCCTCTATAGGGTTCCTTTCCCAGCAATGCCATGTAGGCATGCCGTAATAGCACAATGACTCTTGAAAATAAAATACATTAGTTTTATTTGCGTTTACAATATTTGAAAATTACCCTTATCTTTTTTTTGCCAAAACGAAGAAGCTGGCCAACGTTTTCTTTTCTATCCTATATATATATATATATATATATATACACATACCTGCTGTGTGTAAAAAAAACATAGTATCCACAGTAATTTGAGATACTTTTCAAAAGGTTTATTTGTCACTCCATCATAGGTGTAATTATTACATGTGTGTCAGCCCACATACAATATATAGCTAAGTTTCTTTCAGGGACCAAACAAGCAGAAGAGAAAGGATCTTGTCAAGCTATATGGACTTAAATGAAGAGAAGACAATCAGTGAACTACTTGATCAATCGCTTGGCTCATCGGTGCTCCACCAAATAATACTCTTATACTTCTCTCTATTATCTTTTGTACATCTTACGTGGATCCGGGGCTTTCTAGGGGCCTTTCAGTATATGTTTACCGTCTTCATGTCTAGCCTGTACTTTGTAGTGCATTTCTGAGGGTTCGCTCTGTCTTGTTGATGAATTGAATAGACGCAGAGCTGTAAGTGTACAATTTCTATCGCAGAAGACGTGTTTTCTTAACTGTTTATCATTCAGCCATTGGTAGAATGTTTGCTCATCGTCTTTCGTTTGTAGAAACTGTGTGTTTCTACTAAAGTAAACACAAGGCTGCATTTGGCAGGTATATGAGCGCTTATCTGGAGAATCATACATTTTCTGATATTTATTTGTCTATACGAATCAAAATGTTTTCCACCTTTGATGAAACGAATGGGTCTCGCTCATCCGTGTAGATAAATTCTGCCTCTTTGTACAAACTGCCATAATGCATTATTGCTTCGTTTAGCGTCAAGTCATCTCTCATATCTGAGTTTAAGGCTTTGCCCATTCAGAAACCAGGATCCACGCGCAGTGTTCGGTTGAATTTGGGGAAGAAAGCAGTGACGCACATAACAAAAACAAAAACAACAAAAAAAAAAAAAAAACAAGTAATTTTTTTCAAACTACATAGTGAAAGAATATACTGTTAAAGCTAATGGATAAATTAAATGTAAAACACGACTTGAGTAAAAGAATAACAGTTAAAACAGGTACAGATTAAAAAATGTTAAATACCCCGAAGATCTATCATTTACCCAGAGAAAAAGTATTGATGATGACATACAGTGGATTAACAGTGTTAGAGTTCAATTGTTAACGCACTAATTGTATTTATCGAGAAACAAATACTGTGATAGACTGAGACTACTGATTGCAGTGATCCCGGAATCGTGCGTGACTCTGAGAGATGTAAGCGGACTGAGAGTCTGGTAAAGATCTGTACAAATGTTTCTTACCGATAAGTGTCACTGATATCTTTCTTTTCTTTCCTTTTTTCCCGAAAATACAGCATCTATAATGACATCATAATATGGTGGCAGCAGGTTGGACGCTCAGAGTGTGCAGTTCTTTTTCTGTTTTTTCTTATATCCTTTTTTGTTGGTCAATACGAGAGTGTTGTGGTACAAAAGGATACAAACATCTTGTGTTATAGTGGATTAATTTCCTATGATATATCTACACTCAAAATGACGAATGCAAAAGATTCTGAGATAGGGAATACTGTTGTTAGACGAAGCTGACAGGGTCAATCCCGGAGTACTGCATATGTGCAGTTACCTGGTCATCAACAACAGAAGCGTGCAAGACATCGAGAAATTATACAGGTCCTGCAGGTGAGATCATGTTTTCCAAAAAGATGAATAATTCCAATCTTTAAGCATTTATGACAAAATGGAATCAATTTTTGTTTGCTTACAAAAACAGAAAACCGACAATGACAGGCTTTTGAAAGCGGAGCAGGTTGTCAGTGCAATTCATGCAACAGTTGATGCTAACTCGGAGAGAATCAGTGTACTCCTTTACAAGCCGCTTGAGGTGAAGACCCACCAGAGACGCAACAATCGTATGTTCTTTGGTATACCCGAAATAGTATTTGAGGATTCTATGACAGTCCTTACTGAATTCTTGCATGACAAACTATTTCTAGACCCAGATTCTCTCTCTCTCTCTCTCTCTCTCTCTCTCTCTCTCTCTATATATATATATATATATATATATATATATATATATATATATATATATTGACAGAGCTCTCACATAAATCGGAAGACGCCTGCGTTCAGATCGTCTTAGAGTCAGTCACTCAGTCAGTAAACATTTCGCACAGGTCTTTCGTTGCTGCATTCCATGACTATCAGGACTTTGAATTTATCCTTTCCAATGCAACACAACTAAATGGACGCAATTTGGCATCGGCCGTGACTATCCGGAAAAAATAGTTCCTGCCCGAAAAACTTTACAGGCCGAGAAGAAAATCTTGAAGAGGAAACAGTCTATATCCAAGATCATAATAAAATACCCAGCAAAACTGACGATTGCTGGACATGTGTACAAGGATATGTTTTCTGACTGGCAGATGATTATGCGACACAATCACCTTGAAACAACTGAGCCCGGGCAGATTCAAAATAGATCAAACCCGATGCTTACAGTGATATCGCTGTTCATGTTAACCCTGGCAACCCTGTTCGTAGTTCGACATCAGAAATGATCTGAATCCTGACACTTCAGATATTGATATGAATGACGCGGAGAACAATTCATCCAATGGTGACAGTTCGATTGAGACCAACACAGAAAGTAGCACAGAATGCAGAGCAAGAACTGATCGACAGTCATCATCTACAGGCCTGAATGTGACCACTCTTCCTCTCGAAGACGTGGCGACCACTCTGAGCACACCAGGTATAACCAAGCCTGTAGGCGATACCACCTGTTAGACTTGTACAACATATACTGAGGACGTAGATCAATTGTCTTAACCACCCGACCCGACCGACGCAAGTAACGATTTGGCCAACACATCTGATGTATAGAATTCTGCGGAGTGTTCATTTTACTGTGGAAATTACTTCGTGATTGCAAACAATAACAATAACAAGAATAACAATAGCTACAACGAAAATAATACCTCAAACCCGAAGAATAACAGGTATATTAATTCAAACAAAATCAAATGAGGGTCATGAAATGTATGAGGCCTTAAACGTTGATCTTGTACAAAATTATTACTTTTCCTGCTTGTACGAAGTAAAAATTGATAATTTTGACGTTATTAATCTACCAGGAAATGATAATTTTTCTAAAAAGGAAACACAAAAATATATCCGAAAAATTCGGAGCATTGATGCATTTATTATACATTTTATCTCCCCTCATGTAAATATCGTTAATGGTTTAAATTTAATAAGTATATCGTTAATATTGATGAAGACCCTGTTCTTGGTGCGGTGTATGTGTCCGCGGCTAATTCTCTATTTCATAACCCAGATGAAGTTACTATGTTTGAAATACAAATGACTTATATGTGTATCTGAAAAAATATGTATTTCTTAAAGGAGAGTTCAATGCTAGAATGCTAGAACTCACACTGAAGATGATTTCATAGACCTAGATGGTCTTTTCTCACTACAATTTGACTTTGGTTGTACTGTGAGTGCCTATTTTGGGATTTCATCAGCACTATCGATATAATCTTGCCAATCATCGCATTTCGCACGACGCTGTGATTAATAATGAGGATAACAGGGATAACAAATAACTTGAAATTTGCAGAAGTAATAATCTCTTTATTTTGAATGGGAGATGTGGGGAGGATATGAACGTTGGTGCGCCAGCATGTTGGAATATCTTTATTAGTTTATTCATTAATTTCTACATCTGCTTTAACATATATTGGTAATTTTAGCATTTTGGAATTAGACCCAATCTGTATAAACAGACACACATTCTTAACAACAATTATGAAATTTAACAATAAATCATACGCTGACCAAATATATTTCCAAGTGAACGACCATGTACTAGGCCAAATTGGAGGTAAAAAAGGGTTCGATTATTGAAAATATAGATAAAGACAAAATAAATGGGATGAACGCAAGTATAAGCTACGCTCAACAAACATAAATGCATTAAATAAGGGAACAATCAATAATATATGTAAAACAATATCTACACTTTTTTCATTAAGTCAGCAGGAAAAACATTTGCATGGACCTCGGGGTAAGTTAAAACATTAAAACTAAGGCTGATAGCAAACTTTGGTTTGGATTAAAATGTAAAAATGCACACAAAAAGTATATATCTAGAATATAAATTACACAGTATGAATCCATTCGCAAACGACAAAGGCTAATCTTAATTAAGCTGCTAAAGTTATAAGCGGATCATGAATCACTACATTAATAAATACAACCACATCACTCGTGAAAACCTTAGAAAACATGAGAGCGAAAATCTGAAAGAATTTTGGAAAGTTATAAATATTTTGGAGCAAAATATGGACAATATAAACACCGAATTGGACACCCTGTACATATTTTTTAATACTCTTAGCCAATATACTGACGATGATGAAAGAAACTTTGTTGACGCATTGATAGTGAACATAAACAATGACGATGAAATTCGTAACTCGCCCATTACTGGGGCCGAGACTTGCTAATTTATAAAGGCATTACAAACTAGAATAATAATATAATCATTAATGAGCATAGTAAATCCACCCCAGACATGTTGATGCCAATTTATGTATATTCGTTCAACATGATAGTCAATGCAGGGATTATTCCGAACTCTTGGCTTGAGGGCATTATACGACCAGTTTACAAACACACTTGGAATTTCACTTAACCCGAGTATTACCGCCCAACAACAGTTTTAAGTTGTTTCGGCAAACTATTCGCCGCTGTCTTGAATCTTGGACTTAATACTTCTTTAAGTGAACATAACATTTTAGATAAAAAAATCAAGCGGGAATCAGAGCAGGATTCTCAACAAAGGAATACTGCAGCAATATCAATGTACTGGAATAAACATTGAATCTACTAGTCATGATGCTGTAATACATCTTAAATTGTTAGTCCTTTTATATCCAGATGATACTTTTATCCTTGGTACGGATGCAAATTCTTTCCAGCAGAATTGAAACACTTTTTATGAGTATTCTGTATTTTGGAACTTGAACATAAACTAAAATTATGATTTGCGATGTATAAAATAATGATCGATATGCTTTGAAACTTCGTGGGAATATCATATATATTGTAATGAATTCAAATAAACAGGGTCTTTTCTTTCCAAGGAACCGCAGACTTTTTTTTAAGATAAGAGACATAATGTCAAACATGCCAAAGAAGCAATGCATCTTTTATACAAAAAGATACGTAATTTGTATATTTCAATAGACTTAGAGCTACAGCTCTTCGATTAATTAGTGCTGCCAATTCTGCTTTCTTTGTGTAAAATCTAGAGTTTTGAAAATATCAAAATTATTGAAAATCTGTATAATGAATTTCTAAGAAACATCACAATATCAGAAAAAGCACTCAAATATGCATGTTATGTGATGAGCTAGGAAGAATTTGCATTTCAATAATAAATAAAAAAAAAAAAAAAAAAAAAAAAAGCAACTGTAAAATCTGTAAAAAAATAGAAATATATGTCATTTTTATCTAACGATTCAAATTATTGTTATAACTATAAATGGGTTTCTTGCATAAAAGAACATTTTATGTATGTTGGTTGATACGCTTTTTTTAAAAACAAGATTCAATCAGTAACCTTAGAGCCATCAAAGCCACAATATTGTAAACACATCGAATGATTTGTATATACAAATATGCAATGTGAAACCATGTGAATCGTCTTCGGGAAAAAACTATTATACTTTCAAACAAGACATACATTTTGAAGATGATCTAATACCGCTACAGAAAAAGATATACATTCTCCTACTAAAATTTAGGAATTGTAACCACCAATTACTTCTTGAATCATAGCACTAGGAAAATATATCATGCGAGGATAGATTTCACTATTTGTTTATCTGTCCACATTTTTACGCGATAGAGTCGCTTACCTGTACTCCTATTGTTTACATTAGACCAACTATGATGAAAATTTCGGGAACTACTCTCTACAAGAAATAAATCAAAACTGATGAATTTATCTAAACATTTGTTAAAAGCACTATCAGTGTATCCGCATGACTAACGTAGACAACATCCTTCGTTTTAAGAATGGTAGTTTGGATTTGTTTTATTCTTTATAACGATGTTCATTGTTTGCACCTGTCTAATCACTGTTTCTTTTTAATAATATGCCATTTTTATCTAAATTTGTTAAATTGAGCGACAAAACCTAAAGAATGCGCCTGTTATTTTAATTTCGTTATGGCACTTTCTCTTTATGTTGCTTATTATATATCTGGAATTGACACATACCTACCATACACAGTCGAACGATTTACTATATAAGGAAAGCATATTGTTATATCCCATAAATGAATAAATAGGTTTCAATAGTTCTCACAGGAGAACTGAATGTCCTTCCCATTAAACGAGCTTTGTGGAATAATTCAACAAGTTTTTTCATCTAAAGCAAAGACTTAGACAATGTCTATACAGGAATATATTTTAAAAAAATGAATTTGAAAATCAAAATGCACAAAGATTGCTTATTCAATTTCAAAAAAAATTACCGTGAAATAAATGTAATTAGAATGTACAATTATGAGCTGTATAACATACAAATGAAAATGTTGACAACGTTAACACGTTACGTCGAGGACACGTAAGAAAACTACAGTAAAAGGCAAACTATTAACACAATGAAAGTTTGTTTTCTTTGTTATTTTGCAATGCGTCTACAATTTCTCCCTTTATTTCATCTGGAATAATGTGGTTTTCTTCAAGCTCAGATCTCATTGCTTTTCGTTTTTTCCTTGCTGTAAAACATTTTCACAAGTCGCGTATTTTCTCTGAAATATTTATAAGTCTATACGACAATCCACACATATATTTCAAAATAGCTACTAGTAAAAGATAGTTTGGTTATGTTACTTTCTTTTGTCCAGATTGCCACAGTCAGCAATCATAAAATGTTAATATGTTTACCTTGGCAAACATAAGCCAGTAACTCTAATAATTTATCTAATGTATCTTCATGATCCAGGAGGTTACTTTCTCATTTTTGAGTAACCAGTTTAAATTGTATGTCTTGCTGATCAAAACGTCTGCCATATAATAACGATGTGATAAAACAGGCTCCGTATTCAGTCTGTATTTGATTTAGTGCAACATAGACGTTCCACAATTAGTCACTCCGCAAAATATCGTGTTATCAGGCTCTTTCGACTACATTTATTTAAAACATAGTTGTTTATGCTGGTTTATATCTGCCTGAGTATTCGATATAACATAAATATACAGTTTACAGACGTCTACATTTACGTCAATGTTGATGTGAAAGAGAAAACTTTGTTGATATAAGACCACCATGATGCATTATGTTTGTCTGTTTACTTCTCAAATCAATTCAGACACAATACTTTTAAGGTTACAAATTGTTAGTACATGTGTTACTGAGTTATTTTGCAAGTTTTATGTTAAAATTGCAATCTTGGGGAAAGCAAGATGATAGAGGAGTAAGTGGTCTGTTCGTATCTGCAAAACTTATAGCATTCTAAACGTTTCACCATAGAATGCGAACTGAATAGAGTCCTTGCTAGTCTTTTCGTGCATTACCCGCTCTTTATTGCATCTTCCTTAATTCTTCATTCATTTTATCTTGTTCAATCAAGTTTTTACTAACTGAATCAGGTAACTACAAATCTTTGTATGTCATGGAAATGCTGCAGTCATTCAAATTAAAACGATCGTCAATTACATATAATATAGTGATGTATTTCACGAGTATTCTATCTTAATTGTTTCCCACAGAGTTAAAATCATCTCTTTTCAGCTTCATAAAAAACGACACGAAGAAACTGCTAGGCACAATCATAATGGTTGGATTAGCTTTAATATATTAACTTATAAAGTTTGTTCGTGTTTGATATTTCATGAGTGTATGTGATACAATGATACCTAGATATCTTTACTATTTATTTTGCTAAAAACATGTCGTGTTCCAAAGGTGGACATTTTACAAAAACTTGTAAAAACTAAACACACTAACACCCATTACAAATGTAATAAATATGTCACGTATTTTTGTTTTTGAAGTTTTATAATTTCTTCGAGGTGAGTAAGAGCGTCATCCAGGTTAAACGAGTACTGAATCACCAAATCTTGTTTTGTCAATCCTTCATTTATTCAAATAATCCAGTGACTTTGCTTCGGTTTCGTTGAACTCTGCATATTTTGTCTGTAATTCTTCCATGACGTCGTCGTGTTCTTATTTACTCTTCCAGTTCCATCTGGATCCCATAATTTAAACTGATATCTGCTTTCTACAAATGCTAGACCGTTAGTTATTGCTCCACCAATCATTTATTGCTGCTACTGTCATGTATTCGTAGGTAAAACTTTGTTATTTATATGCTGAAAAACACAATAAAACCTATGCTTTTGGAGACATCATTTTATTTTATGTCAAGTGAAAAGTCATTCTAATAAAGAGTAAAACATTTGCATACTGCTGCCAGATTGTATTTGTACATCCTGGATCATTAAAGAATCCTTTTTTGTGTTCAAATTCAATTATTAAACATTCTTCTGTTGTAGATAGTATGAACCTGATTCTTTTGCATTGTACATATCAGGTTCTTTCTCGAAAGATTATTTAGTAAGTGTTAATAAGTAAGGAAAACATTAGTTGTTTGCCATTAATCTAATGTAAAAGTCAAGAAACATATAATGCCCTGCAAATTGTACAATGTGCAACTCGTATTCAGCATAACGTGATGGAGCATAATTAAATTCTCAACTGTTATCTAATGTATGGGATGAAATTTCAGACCGAAAATGTCTAATAACCCTAACTTTGTCATAAGTTGAATACATAATCATAATCCGAGGTATGTTGTCTTAATTTTGAACGACAACTTTGAAGTTCACAACTAAGTTAATGCCATCTGGATTCTTCTTAATTGGTACAAGGAGGAGAAAATCGTAAATCAATATGCATCCCGATATTAGTTTCCTTTATTCTTCAGTCTCCTGTTCGTTATTACCGATGTCCTTTTTGAATTCATCCATTCTAACACATAATGCAAGACTTTGTATGCCCTTTTGTTCACCTCATGTCTCTGTTTATTTCAATTTAACTATATCAATTCCACCACTTAACGCGAAAGTCATTATGTCCATTTTAGCTTCAACGATATCTATCATTGTTGTAAAATTTTGTTCCAAAACATGAAAATCTGATTTCATTTGTTTAATGCTCTTGTCTAATTCGTCAGTACTACCACCAACCACACCGATATCCTTAATCACTTGTCATTATCATTAACCACTTCTCCATCAACGTATTCTTTTGTGTATCTGTTTTGGATTGTTTAACCTCAGCATGAAATTTGTTGTAAAATTCAGTAAATGTAATAGCATTTTTGCTTTGATCGTTTCACCCAGATCTGCAATACATAAATCGTAAATAATGTTATTATCGTGCTTTCATAGACATTGGTTTGTTGATTTGTATCTTTTTTTTTCGGTGATATAATTTTCCTTTGCAACTCTGACCGAGTATTATTGTTTACTGTTATCTTGCTGTTGAAGTCAGTAATTTATGTTCTGAAATCATCCATTAGCTTTTGATTTCTTGATCACTTTGTTGGATTTCAGTCTTAAAATGTATCTAACTGTATCACTTTGATGGATTTCATTTTTAAAATGTATCTAACTGTTAAAGCTGTGATTGTAAAGTAGTATAGTCTTTAAGGGCTTTTTATCTCCCTTTGTATCACTCCACCAACAAATATCTCGGCGTTTATCCTCTGAACAACGAACAAACTGTAAATATTTTGGAATATTAAGCACTGACATTTGTAGTCTACTCCGTCTATTATAGCCTGCAATGTTGTTACAGCACTAGATAGGAATCTGATATTTTGTTAGCTCGTTTTTTAACACTCTGTTCAATAACTACTAATATATTGTCAACTAATTCTCTCCATGATTTAATATCTTTGAAATTATTATCCTCCAAACTTTTGCGTACTGGAATATCAGCAAATCCTTATACAAGTCGGCTTTTATCTGCATTAGTTAATTTAAGAGGATCACATACATTTGTAAGATGGTTGCTGTTGAGGTCTAAGTCAAAGTTAAATTATCAACTCTTGTCTAGTATTCATGGTCACTTTTTTTACTTCAGCGGTGAAAGCTAAATCTAAGTCACTAGCATCTCTCAGAGATATCGTAATTTGTTATTTATCAAGTGATAAAGGTTGTGTCGTCCGATGTGCATGCTATCATTTTATTACTTTCTATCGTTATCTTTAATGTTGATAGTCTGTTAATTGCACCACTCTGTAATTGCCTGTAATTACCATTAACAGTTTATGAATGAAAGTAACCGCTAAAAACAGCTATTGCGCGCACATTCTCTAGCTGGATCATTCAGGACCTCTGAGACCGTGCCGTTACCATTCCAGTAGCTTTTGTGTTACTGATTTGATAAAATATAAATATCTAAATTTTCGGTTTCAAATACCCACAAACTGTACCAGATTCAATAGGTGACAATAAGTTATATGACTATTGCATCCCAACAATTTGGCATTGCAGTTTTGTGATGCAAACTGTGTATTTTTATATATTGTAGAAAAACATCAGACATTTAAACAGTTTTTGTTAAAATCTTGTTTTTCGTCTAGTAAATTATATTATCCTTGAGTTCATGGGAAATATTGCGTCACCCAACAACCAAAGTCTATTCTTTGCTATGATATGCATTGACTGACATTCATACTATAAATTGGATTATTGAGACAGGCATATTCTGAGATAAAACAGCAAGCTTTCTATGCGCTGCCCTTTTAATTAGTATATAGCTCTCCATTTTGCGATAAAAAGTGTCTTTAGAGAAGAACACATTGTGTTCATTCGCTTATGCAAACCATTTATATCGGAGATATTCAAACAACCAAAATAATATGTTCTGTTCAATTTATATGCTTTGCTGCAATTGTGCTCTGCACATGTTACTTTTGAACTATGGTGATAGATTTTCTGCTTCTCTGTAACGTTTCCAAAATCTCTTTCTCTTCAATTTCGTCCCCTCCTCTAAAATGTTTTTTTTTTCTCATTTGTTCTATAGTCACCTTCTGGAAGACTCTATTTTCTTGCTTTTGTACTTTTATTTCTTTCTAATTTCGTTTTCTTTATCTCCGTTTATCGTTTGTACTCGTTGCTCGTTGATCAAGCTAAAACCTCATCATAGCTTATTTCATTGTCATTTTTTTCTTTGCTTATCATTTCATTATGTGGCAGATGTTACTATTTCATCATGTGTTATATATATATATATATATATATATATATATATATATATATATATATATATATATATATATATATATATATGAACGAGACAGCATGTACTGTATTGGAAGAACGCGTTCAGTTTTATTGACTTTACAATTGTTTTTGGTTGTAATGTTGTGTTTTATACATTTTCCTTCAGAAATGCTACGCAAATTTTCTTTTGCTTGCTTTTCAAAACAGAAATGCAATTATCGTTTGATCAAGAAGGACTCGTTTACTGTACCCGACGTGGGCACAATACAGTTTGATACCAAAGATGCAAACATGTATCAGTAGTTAAAAGTTATGCTATTAAATGTGTATCAATATTTGTTTAATAAAAGCGGAAGAGATATAAGGTAGTCAATTGTTAACTGACAAGAAGAAACCGGAATTATTGGATTCTATTGCTTTCTTCAATATCCATTTTTTATGGTAGTCCAATTATAAGCCTTAGTAGCTTTTCAAAAACTTGCTGTCGGAAACAGTAGGAGCAGAGTTAAATGGTGCATAATACATTGAGTTAATGATGTGTTTCGTTTTAGTCAGCATTTGTCTGCACGTGAAAGCTATGCTATTCATTAGCCACGAATTTGAATCATTTAGAAATGAAAGTTGTATCTTACTTATGCCTCCACAGTGTTAATACTTATGGCAGGTAAAAGTACATGTACTATCAAGTAGTCATTTGCGAAATTTCTAAACTGAAATCTAATAATTAGTTTTGCAATTTCTCCAATTTCCATGTTTACTAGTCGACCCATTGACATCTTAAACAATGTTTTCAAAAACATGCTGTAGGCAACTATGAGGGCTTTTTATTTTTGTTTGTGTTGAATATTGTCTGTAGGTAAAAGCTATGCTATTTATCAGAGGATAAAAGGTGTTCTTTCGCACACGCTATTTATTACATGAATCAGTCAAAGTATTTCTGCGATTGGGTTATAAGATACGGTCATGGTTTCATTTTGATGAACTTCGAACGGACCTTGCCGTTTTTCTTAAGAGGGGTTGATTTTTTTAATCTCTAACATTATGTCTTGTGCACTGTTTGTCCTTTCATCTGCTTTAAAAAAGAATCAACTTTGATTTGTTTACCAAATGAATATAATACCTAATGCAGCTACATCACCACCTATCTGACTATTAATTTTGTTTGACCAGTGTGAGATTTCCTCATTTCTTTTACGTATTGTGACTTGCATGGGAGGTGAAGTGTGTGACGTTTTAGAGTCTTCTTGTTCTTTTTTAAATGTTCATCTTGACTGTCGTGAATTTTCATGAACGTGTTCCAGTTGTTTACCTATTTTAAATCAATATGGATCTTTGTTTGTGAAGGAATTTTTCAAGCTCGGTGCTTACCTTGTGTTCCGTTCTATTTTTACTTTGTTCACATTCCGTTGATTTAGAAGAAATGTTGAAAGATTAGATGAATATAAATCTAAATCGAAACAAAGGTTAAATGAGAGCCCTATTTCAATGTTACTTTCAATAGTGCAAACTAATTTGGTATTATTGGGCAAATAAAAACAATGGATACAAAGAGCATACACAAAAATACGGGAAAAGTAATGGAGGAGATAAAACAGAGATCACTACAGGGAATGCATGCTACGAATATATTACAACAATGAAAATTGTATGGTAATCTCAAAAACAAAAAATGGATTTTTACAAGCATAAAGGAAAACTTAAAATCAGATACGATTTGAAAATGTTAGGTGTTCCATCTTTGATCGTACATTGCTAAACTTCAATAAACCTGATTGTGTTAATAACAACAATTTAGACAATGATCATATTATTCCATGTTCATCATTGCATTTATCAGATCCAGATCAATAAAAATTGTTTTAATCAATCAAACATTAGGTATTCGATTGCCAGGAAGGAAACTTTAAAACGTATTTCCTTGTCTATTTTCCCTGAAAGACTTACTGCATGGTATGCAGCTAATCTTCAACTATAATAACAAGTGTGATTAAAGGCACACGTGCATAAAAAAGCAGCCAGTATACCTTAGTTTTCAAGCATTTATTTCGTGTTGCGATATACACAGGCTTCACCGACCAGTTATGTAAAGGATCTGTCATTTTCTTCGTTGTCTCATATTGTCGTGCGCTGCAGAGTCCTTTTAAAAGTAATATGTTTGAAAGTAATCAAATTTGTGCAAAATTTAAATAACAAAAATACAGTGAAGTATATGATACCATTTAAAATTATGTAATCAGCTCTCTGTTCTTTATCCGTTTATTATGTTGCTAATCACCAATGTCGCTGTAAATGCAACATCTAATAATGATTAAAACATTTTATCATATCTAGCATTGACAAAGATTTCATGTCTTCTTGATTTATTTATCTTTCAACTTTTCCAACTCTTTCTCAATTACAATTTATCCGATTACGATGATCTCTTTATATGTTTCATTTGCAAAAGGTATTTTCAATTCCTCTTTGTGCTCTTCAGTTTCTGCATTAACGGAGTTATTGCTATTTTTATCTTTGATCAATCCTTATTCTTTTTTACCCAATGCTTTAACCATTTAACAACGATAGAATCTTGGCAATTGAAGTGAACAATAAATGTCTGAGGATGGTGCTGATGCTTTTGATTATTTAAATGAAAATCGTGCAGATAGGGATGAATATGATTATACTGGACCTGCAATCGATGATGGCTGAGATTTCAAACCAATTCGAGATTCTAAACTTTCTCGAGAAGTTCTTGACTTATAGAAGCAGAATAGAAGCAATGCTTTAGAATAAGTAAAAACAATATAAGTTGGAGAATAGGAATCCTGAAAGAAAAATCAAACAAAACAAAACATTCTATTACGAAAAAACCAGAAGGTAACACTGATCAAATCTCGAGGCAAGGCGACATACAAAACATTGCTACCACCCAGCACTATTGCAGGAAAGAAGAAACGGAGCTGTTGGTAACAATACTAATACACGTCACTGAGGATATTGAGATACAATCAATGGACACAAATGAACTGTTTGAGTAACAGGTAAGATAATCTGATACTATAATAAGAGAATACCAAGGTAGAATTCATAGCAGATAACTTTCACCTGCAGTCAAAAGATTATTCACTACACAGGAGGAAAGAAAATTAAGTGGTTGTGTAAATGTTGCAGAAACTGTCAACTCTAATATAAAAATTATGACAATTGACATTCAAACGTATGAAAACCATTTTGAAGAGTTAAAAAAAGATAAGAGCAAAGAAACAGACCGAAGTAAAAAAGAAACTGTAAGAGAAAGCATGTAGATTGACATTTAACACAGTTGGAGAGAGTTTTCACAGAAACAATGAAATTATTTATGACAAAGAAGAGAAAAATAATTACCATTAGGGGAAAGATTTATAGAGGATATCTACTTATTTGAGTAACTATAAAGAAATATTTCACGAGTGAAGTGGCAAACATTGCATTATCACGAATGTTTCCACTTCGCGAGTGAAATATGTCCTTATATCTACTTAAGAAACGTAGATTTTTGTTTCATTATATATTTTTAAAGACAAAAACCGTCGATTTGCATGGGCTTTTTTTTCTCCACTCTAAGCCACTTCGATCAACGGATGAATTAATACAATGATAAAAAGAAGTTTCGAAATTATCAAATAATTCTAAGACAGCTATCTTTTATAAATTTAGCTTATACATACAATGCTTCAAATTGTGAATTTTGTCGAATTAATGACTGTGTTCAAACGAAAATGAAGAGATATTTATTTTGTTGACACATTAGTTTCACGGATTGATAAAGGAAACATTGTTGGGGTGGGCTACTGTAGATACATCGCAGAGCAGTCGCATCCGATTCAGAGAGTAACATCTTTAAGCAAAACATTTTAATGATTGTGAGTTTACTTGTATGGATGTTGGTTCTTAATTTTGTTCATTTTTGCATTAAACTATGAATTGTTTTCGCCTTGGCGTAACAAACACTGCACACAAATTTGGATTATCACTTAATTTCAGTTTTGAGACATGATTATCATTGTGTTGAGAGTTAAAATCGCTACGTAAACAATTTTATTACTATATTGAATCAAGACTTTTTTCCAAAAAATATGTTCATTTGCTGTAGAGTGTAAAAAGTATACAATACTACATGACACAGCATATCGAATATGAACAGTTCAAGTAAGTTCAGACACTAATAATTTGCATGATTCATGTGAAAAACTAATTAAAAAGGTTAATACTTGAAGCCTACATGTTGTTATTTGGAGTTCGTGTGTAGGCATTTATTTGATGGCGTCTCCTTATTGATTAAATAAATATATTCTAACGGGTCTATGGTCTTGAAACATCTTAAGATCTGTTCATCCTGAGAGAGAGAGAGAGAGAGAGAGAGAGAGAGAGAGAGAGAGAGAGAGAGAGAGAGAGAGCAGAACTAGAAGATACGTGAAATAGGTCTAAATATGAAACTAGAGATTTGAATAGCATACATAAGGGAAAATATATTTTCTGAATGGGAAAAGAAAAAAGTTCCAAAAGTGATATCGCCATTGTGCGATAAAAATGGTATCGACACTGTGGCGATATAATTTTCCCTCACTGATATATTTCAATATCTCATTGTAAAATATATAATAACAACGATTATTCAAAGAGAAAGGTTAATAATTGATACTATAGCAGCAGCGATTTCACTGAATGTTGTGCGAAGATGTTGCCTTGTTCATGACTGGAGTTCGTCTACAACATACAATGTCAATTGTACGATATATTTGAGTAGTTTAATTTCAATTACTTATAGAAGTCCAATGACGGTTCTGATAAAAATTGCATCTTCAAAACCTTTTTATCTACACACTGTCAAAGGTGTACTGGACTTCATGTCATCCGTGTGGTGTATACACTCTTCCAAAAGCAACATATTTGCATTAGTTATATGGTACTTTTGATATGTGTCAAAACTGTGCACAGAAAACAAATTATCCAGGAAAAATGCATAGTTGATGGTTGGCTCGATAGCTATACCTTCTTTGAATGTAATTCGAGAGAAATTAAAATGTCCCACTATTGCATTAATATTTATGTAATTTGCATTACCTTTATTTTGTTCAAAGTCTCACAGACATGCTTAGTATCTTTTAAATGTAATCCGTTTTTCAGCTTTTTCGAGGAATGTAGTTGGACTCACAGGCATATTCTTGAATGTTATCTGTTTTTATTTCCTCAGTATGTCATTTATTACCCTGATACGATATTGTCTACACTGAAGTCGCCTTCTCATATTTTTCATATGTACATTTTTGTTTTTTAATGCTGTTGTATTTGTATGTATTTTCTTTATTATCTCTGGTCTTGTCACGAAGACAAATCCGTGTGCTGTGCATGTCTCACTTCTTTCATGCTCTGCTCTAATGCGATGTTTTTCCACATCTGTTACATTCTCAAAAACTCAAATTATTCTTGCTTCTTAATACTTCTATCTGTGTAGTGTGCTTCCTACATCTCTGTTACCATTCAAGAGGGCGAATTTTCTTCTTTGCGGGGTTTAAATGGCATTTGTTTCCATGGCATTTAGTTTTCAACTGGTCCGCAACTGTTACACTATTAATCATATCCTTTCCATTTTACCAGTACATACTTTTTACCGTTCAGTCGTTTTAACTTTGCATGTGTTATCTTGTTTGACGTATAAAGATAACTCCTCTTCGGAAAGCATGCCCTCTATATCATTTCCATTTATCTCTTCCACTTTATAATCAACATGATCATCTAAAATTATCTTCAAATTTAAGATATTTTCTCGATGAAGTTAGAAAGATACACCTTCTTAAAAATTGTTTTGCTTTGAAATTCCGCTTATTTCACCGATTTTGTAGTTTGGTGATCGAAATGTATGTGTTGTCGGCTGACAAAATAGATCAACCCATACTTCTGATATGTGTTCTTCCTAACTTGCTTCAACTGGAGTTATTTATATTGATCTGTGATGATTAACATTGTATCCATCAATTTACTTTGATAAAATGTCAACTCATTTTCTGATTCATTTTTTGAATGAAATACTTCCATATTCTTGTCTTCAGTGCTATGGTAAACCTTACTATAGAATATGATTTTTACTCTATGTAAGTGAAATATTTCACTTTTCCCGTAGATCCGTTACTGTTATCACGTAAAACTCTTCTCCTTTACCAAACTATGTTTTCAGACTTTTTCTCTTCATTGATTTCTCTAAAAACGTCGTGTATGTCGCCTCCGTTTTTAATTTAAACTTTTTCATCAAGCTTTTGTTGAAATATATAACTATATATAACTGTCAATATATATTTATATTCATTGTTGTGTATTTCAATTACTTGCATGCAAACAATGTCTGCCTGCCACAGCTAAATTTAGCCGAATAAAAATTTGTGTATTTACCAACAACAATCTGTAATTTTAATCCTTCCTCGTTTCACTGTTTTAACCATCTTGCTATTAGAGCTGATGCCGATTATATCGATGCTAAAAGTAACCTACAAATCTCCATTTTTATGGAAACACTAGTGTATATCTTTTTTGATGTTTCAAATCAATAGATCGACATTTGTATTATCTGGTATGTTCATTTATAACTCAATATGCTTTAACCATACTTTTATCCCGTTCAAACTAGTAAACAAACAGACATTATCTCTTGATGCCGACATTGTTGCTTGTATGTTAAGCTCATGAAAATATTTATACGACCTCTGTAAAAAAACTGTTAAACCCAATACAATGTCGCTTTGTGCCTTTCTTTATGTTGTGAAATCAAATGTCAACTTAGTGTTTACTAATTGTCTTAACACTCTAACTAGTCCATTAATTTCATTTTTATCTCTGACATATCATCCTCGAGTTAATCTTCGGTGGTGTACCTCTTGAACACCTCGTTCCCAGTGAGAAAAGTTTGTCGTCTTTCTTGCTGGTCTAATAATGTTTTAACTTTGACTTCTACTATTCTCATATCCCTACATGCAATAGTAATATATACATATATGCGTGGTGTAGTGATTATTAACTTTTATTTTCAAAACATTTGTATTCTTTGATGTTCTGGTATCCCTTACACTAGATGTTAAATAAAAATAGAAATAAAATAGTGGCTTTAAATGCTCAATATATATATTACTTTAATGAATGCGATTTCTTTCGATCCATATTTCGAGGTCGTATTTCTATTGTCGTCTATTGACCTAATTTGACACAGGATGATATGTTTATTTTGTATATGGTGTATGTGTATATATAACTACGTATATTCGTGGAAAAGAACTCTATACATGAAATACGATAGGCTTGTCATGTTAGTAATGTACCAGCGGAAAATGAGGTAAATATCTGCTATTGGTGACACGCGCCTCCGATAAAGGTATCTTTTGTGTGGGATAAATACATATTTTCTCCTGTGTTTAAAAAGGAGACATAAATAGGTTCATGTTGGGTTAACCATCTTTTGATGTGATCCAATACTATATTTAGCATTATTACAAAATAAATACAACATTCGCAGTCCTGTTACGGTAAATGTTGTTTAACACATTGAACTTTGAGCAACCTAACATATACCAATCTGCATCTCTTGTCCGTACAGACACAAGTTTAATCTTTATTGCTTATTTAGTTAACAATATCGCTGTCGAGCCATACCTTACAGAGGTTGTTCTCTTCAAGTTGTAAACTTTTTAATGATACTTCATCATCCATCCACCCACCCCTTTTGTGCTACAATTACAACAATATGGATCTTTTGGTAGTCTTGATCAAAGATTACATCGGAATTAGTTAGAAGAATTGTACACAATAAATAAGAGTGCTGATATAATACGTTAGCTCAGCGGGCAGAGCGTCGGACTCTTAATGTTAGCGGCCTTGATACGACTGCACCCCCTCCCGGGCCAGCCTGGCTCGGCTGGTTCAGTGTGCTCATTTCGTCGTCGGCATGATATAGCCAATAATGTTTTAAAACTGCCGTTATGTATACAAGTTAAACCATTTATAACAAAATTAGTATGAAACAAAATTGAGTATATAATAAAGTGCTCGTTTCAGTCTGTATTGAAATATAATACAGTATATGAAATTGCTTCAGTTTTTACAATAAAACCGATTTCATGAAGAGAAATGTGTTGGAGACTCTGCAATATTATTGACTCCTCTGCATGCCTAAAGAATATCTTCAATGAACCATTTTTGGTCCCATACTGACGACCAAAATCGTTGAGGGCACATTGTACGTGCCCAATTGAACTCAACCCATAGTATGGAAGTAGGAACATACATATGTAAAGAAACACGTTGTATATTCCGTAAGAGATGCCCGAGACTTCTGCTTTCAAGAGTTCATCAACGAGAGTTACGTCCAATATCATTCAAAGATTAGGTTGCGTCAGTCAAAATGTAATTTTCGTTCTGATGTGCAAGAATTTTATGCCAGCCGACAAGATGGCGTAAGGAGGGACTTTGGAAAAAGAATGAACAATCACAACAGGTATATTAGAAACAAGGACAACACAAAACTAGCCAACAGTTACAACTCAGATGGACACTCCGTCCAGTCACTGAAAGTGATGTCCATTGGTCACATATGTATTAATAATGAACGTGGAAAAAATGAGAAATATTGGATACTGCTGATTTGAAGACATGGCCAGTAATTCTTATAAGAATACTTCTAGTCCATTTGTGTTCTATTTAACCGATTGGGTAGTCAGTTTATGTCCTACAGATTTGTTCAGGAGCACTCTCGTCTAATGAAATGAAGTTATCATTGCTATTATTATTAGTAGTATTCTTCTTCTTCTTCTTCTTCTTATTATTATTACATCTTTCCATCGTCTTCTCTTGTAATGTAAATATATTAGTATTTGTGTTACTAGAAGTAGAAATTATATCCGGGATGTATATACTAGAAGCGTATAATTCTTAACCATTACATATGGAGCCCAGTGTAACCCGACAGCTTCGTAATGACATAGATAATTAGGTAAGGCCAAACAGTACAGCGCTAGGTCCCATTCTAGACCTATAGTAAATGTTTCTGCTACTTTGTTCTTTTTGTTTCGTGTTTTGACCATTCCCTTATTTTTTAAAAAGTTTTGTTGCTCTGTGCCAATATGTAAATATTTATTGTTTTACGTGTGTCACTCTTCGTGCGCTTGGCCTTGTTTTAGGTCGCAATTTAGTATAAGATAAGATAAAATAAAAAAATAAGCGTATTTCTTTCTTTCCGCTAAGTATTTGCAACTTAGTTTAGTTATTCCAACAACAATGATGCCATTAACGGCTTAGTATCGTTTTATGCTTTGATCTACGGTGTTTTTCTTCTTTTTCTTTTGTTTTTGTTGGGCGGTGTGGGTGGTTGCTTTTGTTTACAGGGATTTGATGTTCTAAACGGTCCATTGATAGTTAAGTTATTTCTGTGTCTTTAAAATATCCTTAATTTTTCGGCGACTTTTAATACACGCAACGTTGCACACATACATGTGTAATGATGTGACAAAACTATATCACATGATGCGTTCAACACTAGCAAAATGTATCTTTCTGGGAAATGGATATTTTTTGGTTGGTTTTAACGGTACTCTTAACACATTATTGGCAATATCATGCCGAGGAAATGGGAGTTGAATACATTTCCCAAGGACACACCGGGGGATCCAACCTGGGCTGGCTTGGGCGGATATAGAACCGGCGACCCATGGATTACGAGACCAACGTTCTAGCAACTGAGCTACTGCGGCTCCTTCAGGAAATGGACAATTATACACTTACTATATGTCAAGATGAGTAACAATAATTATATTGTTATTATTCAGAATCCTTTATCCTATTTCAGTTTCGATAAGACAGTTATATTAGGACACAATGTGTGATTTGGATATATGAAAGATATTAGTTTTGACAGAAATATATCATCTTGCGCAAAATAGAAGTTATGGATGAAAACTCAAGTGACATCGGACATAATGATCCGAAATTTGAGATTCACAACATAAATAACAATAAGGCCTTAGAAAATATACCATTTGTGTACTTGCGAAAATACAAGCCATCAACTTACAGAACCTGTATCGCTTGTCTGGCAATGGTTCACCTGGCAACATGTTGTACAGCAATGCCTTTCGTTATCGTAGTTTTGAGATATCCCATCTTCTTCTCAATCGATCAGGTTTGCAAAGTGTTTCATTTTATGACATATGTCCTATGTTTGGGGCCTGAATTGATACTAGTAACTATTGCAGTAGAGAGGTATCGTAAAATTTGTTCCCCAGATACCACACAACTTTCAGAATGAATGTCAAAATATATCTGCATTCTAGACTTAATAGTGGCTTGTTTCTTGTCATGGCCTGTAGCTGGTATGTATGGAAAAAAGGGCTTTGAAACTGGAGTCGGTAACATCAATGGTACTGAATGTACTGTGAGTTAGGATTGTGAGGAAACAAAATACCCAGCATACTTCAACTTTGTCGTATTTTTTGTTATCATTTCATCATTAATGGTTCTAACCATCATCTACTCTCTGATCGGAAAGCAAATATTTCGAATGAAGAAGCAAGGTTCGGAACGAATCAGTCACACTCCTCGCAATAGGAGACCACAGACAACCCAGTTTTCTAGTTCGGGGTCCTTCCAAAAAGAATATTCAAATCCAGTGTCAAATGACGAACAAGTGAACCAAAGCGGTGAAACTATTTCCTTCACCTTACCCGTCGAAGTCAACAAAAGGGAAGAATATTTGGATCGCTGTAAGAAAGAACATAGTCCAGTAGAGTCAGATGCCGAGAAAAGATGAAATAAAAAACGGGATACAACAATCCGTAGTACTCGAGTTTTATTCATCATCACAGTTGTATTTGCCTGCAGCTTCCTTCCACATTTGGCTCTTAGCATTATAGCTTTCTTTGATAAGACATTTCTACCCAAGCTGACTTTTTCAGGCATTGCAGTCTACCAGACATTTCGATGGACCTTCTATATTAACAACGTTGCCAATCCAATCATTTATGGATTCTGTGACAGGAAGTTTAGAGAAGAAATCCGTAGATTTTACAGATCTCTTTCTAGAGTTTGTTTTCCTAGGAAATTATCAAGATTATACAGGGTACTTGATATTGGTGTGGCAACAACAGGTCTTTGTAGAGATGAACATTTTACAAATTGGTATATGAACATTCAAAGGAAGGCAACATTCTACGAAAGCGACGAAGGGAAAACGGAAAACTTAAATTTGAATCTTTCAAGAAAAACTATTTTTCGTGGTAGAATATACATGTATGTTACTCGTTAGCATGTAATCAACTGAATACTAATTATTTTCATCCCTTAATAGGTACTTGTCGCATTTTTTTGCCTAACGAAAAGAAAATTTGATAGGCATTATTTGTTTGCTCTCTGAAAATTATTAACTCTGGTCCTTCTGTAGTAATTAAAGTGAACAGTTAAATAGTAAAAAAGTATTCAATTGTTTTAATATTTTAGTTCGGGCCCAACAAAAATACTTAATTTCTTGCTGAACTTGTCCCAGCTACATACAGTGTTGCGCAATGACCACTTCTGCGTTACACCCAGAATAATCGTCGGGAACGTCTTGAATTGGAAATGTTTGAGAGAAGCAAGGATATCGCGACGCGGAGAGAGAGAGAAGGAGAGAGAGAGAGAGAGAGAGAGAGAGAGAGAGACGTACTTTATCCAACATTTTAATTTGGCCAATACGGTTTTTCTTTAGAAAGTATATTCAAAACATTAAAAACTGTATCTAGAAGTGAATCAGAGGCAGCTAAAATATTGTTTCCCATTTTGGGTTAAAAGTATTTATTTTTCTAATGTAAGATAACCTAAGGATATCTGTAAACATATTGAAATCCACCATTTGTATGCCACCTTCATTATACTCCTTAATAATGAGTTTTGTTTTGCTTCTATCTTTTGCTCCGCCCTATACAAACTTGTGGGAGCAATCTTCTTGACAATTTCAATCGATTTTTAATTTCCCCAACTTTAGTATCATAATTTAATTGCACTATTTTATTTTAATCTGTAGATAAATGTATACCCAGGTAAGTAAATTCAGACGAATCCCCATGTAAGTTATATTGTGAACAATACCTGACATTACTTCCTGTTCTACTACCAATTCAGACTGATTTCGTTTGTTCAGTATTTGTGCTTAGGCCTGAAAATGTTCAGTATTGATATATTAGAAACATAGCTGATTTGAGTGACCTTTTCAGAAACATCAAGAGTGCTATGTCATCTGCATATTGTGAAATAAAATAGCCTCGATTGCTTATATTAATTCTTTACAGTTAAACTTTTCTTAATCATATGGGATAATATATCTGGACACAGGATGAACACATAAAGAGAGAGAGAGAGAGAGAGTGGGAGAGAGAGAGAGAGAGAGAGAGAGAGAGAGAGAGAGAGAGAGAGAGAGAGAGAGAGAGAGAGAGAGAGAGAGAGGGGGGGGGAGAGAGAGAAAGAGAGAGAGACTTTAATATAAAACCATTATAAGCATTGTACATTAGCAGTTGCAAATGATTTTGTATTATTGTAAAACATTTGTATCAATTTTGTAAACTAATCTTTAAAATAAACCAATGTAACACATATTTCTATAAAAGTGAGTCAAACGCTTTATCAAAATTAGTTAAGAGAAGAAGTCCAGGTATGTTTTGTTTCTTTGTATAAAGCATAAGATGATGTAAAATACAGTTATATTCTCCTAAAGATCTTCTCTTATTAAAACCCCTTTGGTCATTAATAACTATTCAGGGAAGAGCTTGTTGTAGTCTATTTGCAATACATGCTGATGACATTTTGAAGGTTACATTTAATAAAAGGTTTGTCTCCAATTCCTCAAATACATTTTAAGGTTTATTACCATTTGGAAGACATTTTATAACACCTTTCTGAGTAGATTACAGTCCATCAGCGTTATATGAATAGTTAATTGATTTGATAATCTAAGGGCCAGTATCCTACCAAAGAACTTAAAAATAAACTCTACTGTAAATTCATGAGATCCTAGACTTTTTGTATTTGGCATATTCTTCTGAGCTGCAGTTGCTTCAGCTAAGGTCATGTAGCCGTTAATTGATTATTTCTGCTGATTGTCTAAGATTTCGTTTGTTCCAAAATTTAAGTTCCATTTAATTTCAATAAATTAAGCATCATTTTACTGATATAAATCCTATTTTGCAAATGTTTCAAATTACATGAATATTTTGTCATCCGTTCTCCCTCCTCAATCCATTTTGTTCGTGATCTTATTCTCTCACCTTCTATCGTTTTTACTGAGAATTTTTTTTAGAACTGTTTGTTTTTCTTCTCTAAAGTCTGTAATTGGTCAGCTTGGCCACTTTGTTCCAAAAGAATAATTTAAATGAAAAGTGTATGCAGTTGATCCTAACGTCTTTTTATCAATTAAGAATAAAAAATTAAATTTTCTCTAATTTCTAAAAGCAAATATATTACATAGTGACTTTGACATTAATTATTTTTTTTATAAGAGAGATGTAATCAGTATCATCGCTTACAATAAATTACAAACTTTTCAACATGTTTTATGTTTTTCTAAATGACAAAGCTATCTTTGCAATTAAGGGATCAGTCCGATAACACAGTTCCGTTACTGTTTCCGTCATCATAGCGAAGAGAGTTTTAAAAATAATATTGATTTTATAGTTCGGTATTTATCTCTCGCCAAATATTAATTAAATTTCATTCTACACACATGTCAAGAACTACATTTATGGCCCTATGATTATTTATGATGTTACAATTCTATTTATCAAACCTTGGAGCATCGATACATTGAAGTCACAGCCAATAACCACATGGTCGTTGCCAAAGGTACTAATATAAATATTCAGTGCAGTATAAAACCGTGCATTATCCCAGTTAGTGCCGTAAATATTAACAAAGGCGAATCTATAGTTTTGTGTAAATAAATCGAGGCTAAGCTTGACTTGAAAGTTATTTTCCTCTAATTTCTAAATGCAAACATATTATTTATTGACTTTGACATTATTTTTTTTAATAGAGATGTGTAATCAGTATCTCTTAACAATAAATTATACAATTTCCAACATGTTATATACTTTTTGAAATGGCAATGCATCTTTGCAAGGAAGTGATCAGTCCGATAACACAATTCCGTGACTGTTTCTTCCACAGTAGTAAAATGTTGTGCAGTATAGCTCAGAAAAGTCGTTCATATTTTCCCATACAAATGCGGTAACCTGTAATTATTTCGAATATTTGTTCATCAGAATTTCATATGTAGTTGAGGATGCAGAATCTAACTGTACTTATGGCTGATATGTCAGGCACAGAATAGGCTGTATGCAGTTTATATATTCAAAAATGTTGACACATATATAATCATCAATATATTAGTAGTGCATTGTCCGTTGTCCATTCACAAGTGGTTTTTTTTAAAACTTTTCAAAAACCACTTAACAGAATTTGACCAAAAAGGTCTCTCACATTTATTCAAAATGATGTAAAATATGGCCATTGTTACGAAAAATAGAAAAATTTTTAAGACTTTTTCTCATACTCCGCTCATAAGAATTTGACTGACCCCTCGTGGAACCGGGTGGCACACCAAAGTTAATCCTACCGAACAAACCTGTTTTAGACTACCGCAGACCACAAAACCTTCAATACATCGAAGTGAGAGCAAATATAACACCAATAACAAGCCCAACCCATATTGACACAATGGAAACTGGGTCCTTGTAGCCCAAGGTAAACTTCGGGGGATCTCAGATGAGCTTAGCTGCCAGAGATGCGATGTGCAGACCCACCAGCGCGCGGACAGGCCCTGGCATCCATCAACCAAGCCCCAACTATGGGTCAACTATTACCCACTGCCATATGGGTTACACTCGGGAGAGCGTAGGGCAAGAGAAAAACGGGAGTGGAATCCCATTAGGCGGCTGGTGAATAGTTTACACACCTTCTGGCAACGCCTGCAACCAAACCGGCTCCAGACCTATTGGCATCTGTCTTCCCTCTGAACTCAGCCTGCGAGGTCGAGAGGGGAGCTCAGATGATGGGAAAGTTTGAGCCTCCATACCTTTGATCAGGCTACGCAGAAAACCATTGGGAGGATACTTAATCCTTGCTTTCACCAACAAGGGCAGAACACGGGAGGCAGCAGTTTACTGGTTATAAGTTCAGCTCAATGGGCGTTGAGCACGGGCTCCCCGGACTGCCTAGTACAGTGGGAAGGATCATTGCATCCTACTGGTCAGTTATAGTCCGCCACAAAGCTGGGCAGCTTCAAGGCCAAAAAAGTACAGACCCGCCTCGGTCTGCCTGCCTCATCGGGTGCATGCGATTTAGAGTTTCTTCTAGAAAAGCAGACGACAAGAGTGTACCTTCTACTGGCACGGAAAGAGCGCTGACGAGAACCGTGAACATGGAGTGAGTTTAGCAGTCAGCAACACATTGATGCAGAAGATCGAGACACCGGTAGCAATATCTGCGCGCATCATCTCACTGCATGTCATCCGTTGCAGGCTTCGTTACAGTCATCAGCACCTATGTCCCAACGTTATATGCATCCCCTCGAAGACAAAGACCGCTTCTTTGACGCTTTATATGACACCCTAGAGTACGTACCACAGGGCGATAAGCTGTTCCTCTTCGGCGAGTTCAATGCAAGAGTCGGATCAGACAGATCATGGCCATCATGTCTTGGACATCACGGTGTCGGTATGATTAATGAGAACGGCCAGAGGTTACTCTAAGTGTGCACTCAGAAGCAGCTTTGCATCACCAACACATTCTTTAAGGGCAAACATCAGCACACTATATCATGCCGCCACCCAAGATCCGGTCATTGGCATCAACTTGTCCTGCTTATTACCAGGAGATGCGACCTAGCGCGTGTAATTCATACCCGCTCCTATTACAGTGCAGACTGTGACATCAACCACTCACTTTTAAGCAGCAGACCAAGAATGCAGCCCTGAAAGCTACATGGATCCAAACATGAAGGTTTGCCATGCATCAACATATGTAGTGTGAAAGACAACGCAAAATAAGACCACGGATCATGTTATATCAGAAGAAGGCCTACAAGGGAAAGCTGAAGAAGTCGGTAGCACCCTGAGCTCAGTTATCTACGAGTCAGCTATGACCACATTTGGTACAAAACAGGACTCAACGCAAAGACTGGTTCGAGACCCTGCAGACAAAATAGTGCTAGTGATAGAGGGAAAGAATTATGCCTACCAAGAACACAACATAAATCCAACAATAAAAACACTTCGGGCTTTCAAGTCGGTGCTGAAAACTGCCAGGCACTATGCAAATCATTACTGGGCTGATATATGCCAGGAAATAATGACCGCATCAGACGCAGGAAGCATCCGCGCCATGTATGACTGGATCAAGAAGACCCTTGGCTCCACTATCATCAAAGTTGCCACCTTAAAGGCACTGGATGGCGAGGTGATCACCGACAGTAGGGTTGAACACTACCTCAAGCTGTACTCACGCGAACGGACATATCCCTGTTAGCGCACAGCCAGAGTTAAATGTCAAAGAGGAACTCGACAAAGTGCCAACAGTGCTTGAGCGCAACTGATCCACAGATTCCTTGGTAAGCGGAAAGGCGACAGTAAAGGAAGGAATTCAAGCCAAAGTTCTCAAGTGTGGAAAGTCCAGCCTGCTATCACATCTCTATGAGCAACTTCGGTTGGAGGGAACGAGCAGTTCCACAGCAGATGCCCGACGGCAGCATCATCACGCTATACAAGAAGAAAAAAGGCCGCGGCGACTGCAACAACTACCGCAGCATCTCACTCTTCAGCATTACACGGAAGGCCTTTGCATGGGCCATCTTGCAGAGACTCAAAGAACTCGAAGATCGTGTGTTTCCGGAGGCGCAGTGTGGCTTCAGAGCAAACATATATAACAACATTGGATATGAACTTTTTCCTACGTGAACTACAAGAGCAATTCAGAGAGAAACAGAAACCATTCTACTTTTTCTTTGTCGACCTCATCAAGGGATTCGATATGGTCAGTAGGGCAGGACTCTTTAAGATACTCGGAAAGATCGACTAACCCACGAAACTCCTCAGCATGATCAGTTCATTTCAAGATAATATACGCGTCCCGGTACAGTATGATGACTCCACGTCCAACAACTTCAGTGGGGAATGGAACAGGGCTGCGTACTAGCACCAACACTCTTTGGCATCTTTTTCTCAGTACCCCTTAACTATGCCTCCAACGCGGAAATGGAAGGCGTCTACCTGCACACGAGGTCGGATAAAAAATTTACAACCTCGCCAGGCTGAAAGCCAAGACCAAAATACTGCACCTTCTGATCTGATCGCAGACGATGCATCACTGGGTGTTGACGCAGAAAGCCGGCTCCATAACCTTACAGGCTGCTTCTCTAATGAATGCTCCATGTTCTCCCTCACCATCAGTATTAAGAAAACGGTAATCATGGGATAAAGCGTTGCACATCAGCCAGTGATCACTCTCGATAATATTTTCTCGGAGGTAGTCAGAAAATTCTGCTACCTAGATCTACAGGGACCAAGGAGATCAACACTCGCATTGGAAAGGCGGCTACCATCTTCGGCAGGCTCACAAAACGCGCCTGTGATAACAACAAGCTTACGATCAAGACTAAGATGCTGATCTATCAGGCCTGTGTCCTCAGTATACTGCTGTATGGGAGCGAAACAGGGACTACCTACAGTCGCCAGGAGAAAAAACTAAACAGCTTCCACATCCGTTGCATGCGCATCCTTTCGCAGGTCAATACCAGCTAGGTTGCCATTATATCATCGGAGTTCAAACCAATTAGGTGCGACATCAAACATGTTCAAATAATATTTTCATTAGACAGAGTCATGTATACTTTCGCAATTTCAACACTTTCTTTTGTGTTTATTGTTTGCCTTGTCTCTATTTCGCAATTGCCTTTATATCTCTTGCTGTAAATTACACCTAGTGAGTTTAGCATATAGGAGTCCAGAATTTATCTTACGTTTGTGTTTAGTGTCTGTTTTGCATATGTAAGCAGTTTATTCTCCTGACGAAGAGCTTGTTTAATTCGAAACGTTGGGAAACCGTTTTGAATTTGCGCCCTTATCAATTTGTATGTCTCTCTCTCTCTCTCTCTCTCTTGCCAAATATATGTTGCCACAACAATTCTTGGACTCGCCCGTTACAGTGACGATTACACAAGGTCCACTGGCCCGTCTATGATGTTCGTCAAAGACACAAGCGAACCAATATGTAAATAGACAAGCTCAAAATCAGGCAGGCAACGCTGCCGTATATGTAGAAAACGTACTCATTAACGTCAACCCAAAGTTGAACGGTAGATTCGTGCAGCGTCTATCCCAGCTTAACGCACGCGGGGAGTTTTTCTGCACGATCCCACTCACACATATATTTGGCTTTCGTAGAGGCTTTTGTGAGGTTATTTTCGGGACCAAACAAACAGTCACGTTAAACATGAAGGGCAACCCCAATGATGCAATTATGTGTGATAATGCCGCCGCCCAGGGTAAAGTTGAATTATCCAAACTTACGCTTTGGATGTCCTCAATAAGTCCATCATGGTCAAAGAAGAACGTTTGACATAATTTATGGAGTCTGACGGAACCTGCTATGTGTTAAATAAAATGTCACATCTGCGTAAACTTTTCACGTTGATCCGAGGTCAACTCGAAAAGATCTCAGCCGCAATGAGAAAACAAACTGGAGTTCATTTGAACCTTTCCTCAGACAAGTTATCCGGAATCACCCAACTGATGTTCATACCGACGCAGGAGCAACAGTTTGAAGCAGCCAAACGTCAACGTCGCGGTATAATTTTTAAGTTGTCTGCGGCCGGGGTTGCCGCGATGAAACAAGATGGTGGAATATTTCCATTTATTGCGTCTATTCCAGCGCTGTTGACGGCTGCAGCTTTCGCAGTTGTAAAAGCAGCTGCGTTAGGGGCCGTCAGAACGGCATACGGGATGACTCTGAAAAATTTGGTTTGAGGCGAAGCCTCTCGAAGCCGCATAGCGTCTCATAGACGCATATTAAAAGGAAAACGTCTTCGACTATCCAGTCGTTCGAGTTAAATGGTGTCAGGCCAATGTCCTCGCTTGTGGACTCGGTGTTAAAGGCTAAGGGAGCACGTCCATTGACCAATTTTGATTTACTCGCGATGACAAAGTCAGTCAAACGTTTCCGAGGTGTCTTTATACGGGATGAACTCAGAGCAAAAGGCTCTCAGGCGATGATCCCCCGCACGTGGGAAACCGGAATCGTTAACCTGGATTCGACAACAGAACCTGCAACGCATTGGGTCGCATACATGGTAAAGCTTCTTCATCTTTTATATTTTGACTCGTACGGGCTTGCACCGCCACGTGAAGTCGTTGATTATTTACAGAGTCGTGTACCGCTCTTTTATTCAACACTGTCACTGCAGACTCGAACAGACGGTTATATATGTGGACATCTTGTTGTTAAAGCACTGCATGCACTCGTGGAAAGCACTTCCTCAAGCCCAACCCCGCAAGCACTTGTTGATTTTACATTGCCACTTAGAAATTACACTTGATAGTATACGAAATGCCTGTTTACATTTACGGAAGCGCAGTGACCCGACGCGGCGCTGATGTAGATCTGACCAGGTTTGCCACCAAAGCGGATTTGATTGAGTTAAGCAACCGGGTTGTTGTTAAAGTCGATCCGGGCGAGCTTGTAAATTTTCATGATCAAACTGGAAAACCTAAAACGTCCAACGTGGACATCAACGTTGTTGTTTTGAAGCCGCGAGGCGCCGTCGCAGAAAACCTGGCCGAGATCACCGAGTCACAGAGAATCAGAGACTCTGGTGTGTCGGTTGTTTTTATCAAAGACTACGTCGACACAAATACGAAATCAAAAGTTAAAAGGTCAGGCAATGAAATGAGCGGAGACCTTATTATGAACGGTAATCGAATCCAACGGATGCAAGAGCCCTTCGACGACGCTGATGCTGCAACAAAACAGTACGTGAAAGTAAAAATCAGCAAGAGGTTGTCTGATATCAACGTCGTACTGGCAATGCTAAATTGACGCATAAATATATAAAGCTTTCTGATCGAGTAAACTGAAATATTTGCTGCAGTGGTAACTTTAGACTTGTTGCCGATAGATCTGGATATTATTTCTTTATCGTGTACGCATCTATTATAACATGGGAGTCTCTTAATATTAAATTAGAAGAACAAAGACAATAACTGGAAAATCCTAATGCTGAAGCTAAAATATTAGAATATAGAAATGCTTTATTTAGGTCATGTTCCGACGAAAACTCATTTAAAACTTATTTGGTTGCAGGTTCGTTCAAGATTAACAAGTTTTAAAGAATATAGATACATGGGATAAATTACAATGAAGGGTTATTAACCGTCTTTGACGTCTTTGTTTAAGATTAGATTTATCATTGCATATACGTGTTGGATTCTGAACAGCCACGCCATTACGATGTTGCGGAATTTACAGATGAGGTGTTGGATTGACTGACAGCGGATGCCAACATTGATGGCGATTTTGTGCCTCTTGTCGACCAATATCTGCGTGCAAATAACATTACCAGACCCTCGTATATACTCAAATATAATCTTGCCAAGGGCCAGAAAGAAATCGACTTTTGGGACCACTCTGATGTGTAAATACTAACTCAAAGACAGCTTGGAAACATTGCATAAGCACGTGAAAACACCTGGTTGCGACTACACCGCCAGATGTGAAATTACCCAGAGATTGTTTTACAACGATGAAGTGGAATTCACCGACAATTCCACGCCGGTTACATTCCCTGTCGATTATGTTAAACCAACATTGACTCAACTTAGAAAAGACAAAACTCGACTGTTATTCAACAAGGATGCACTTGTCAGTGTAACGGTTATTGGGCGATTCTGAGAACGATCGTTTCTGACACAAATCAATAGCGTAATCAATATGGTTCTAAATGAACGTGATGCCAGGCACACATAACACACAATCGCCGGAGATTTTAATAGTCCCCAGGAAGATATTTTCTATGATTGCATGGCAGTTGTACCAGTGAATAAAGGTTATTGGTCAGAAGTGCAGGTGCGTGTTGCGTGATGAGTCTGGAAAAGGCCGGCCTGTAAACCAATTATATTACGGGATCACATTATTAATAGAAGAGCTGTGATGGACCCTCAAAGCTATCGACGGTAGGAAATAATCGAAGCAGAACAACAGCTGCAAGATGAGATCGCTAAAAAGACTATTTTACTCGCGAAATACAAACGCGTGTGTGTTGTCGTGGATGCTATTTGCGGACTCGCCGCGGCAGCAACGGTTGGCTTAGGTGTGACGGGAATTGCTACTACGGCAACTATCATAGCCACACCAATCGGAATTGATGTCAGAGCCATATTGATAGTAACTGGTGTGACCGGTGGCAAAATAATTTCAGTACGGTTCCATTCGCGAATACGTGTTTATTCGGAAATTATCGCGGCCGCCCAAAATAGTCTCATCACAATTGCCAAGTTGGACTCGATGACTATCGAAGATAAAACGATTACCATGGCGGAGTTAGAGACGGTGCTGGTCGAAATGGAAAACCACCGACGACTCCGCGCACATATAAAGTCATCTTGTAAAACGTTCACGGAAAACTCCGCTTCCCCAACAAAGTAATTTCATTTTGAAACGCTAAAAAATTATTTAAAATGCCAAGAAAACAAGTAGACCCTCATTAACAAATTATTGCGGAAATACAAAATCTGCATGGTTCCATTCCTGCAAAAGAAGTCCAAGAATTATATGGAATCAGCTCAACCAAATTGTATCAGATACGGAATACTCTCAAATATTGCCCAGCTGTAAAAAACATCTGGTATCAACCAAAAGATCTACAAGCCATAAGTGAAAATATTCAGTTAGCGCTGCTTGGATTCGATGATGTGGCGGAAAAATATCATCGCTAGATAGGACAATATCAGAAATGGAAGATAATATTTTAGAGCCATTAAATAAGCTTCTAATGCTTGCAGCAATTTCAGCAGTATCCGGACGCTTTGTCGTAAAACTCATATAGTATTTTATAGAACAACGATTTGGAAAAAAAGGCAAACGGATGTCAGAAGACATAGTAAATGAACTCCGGGAAGAAGAGCTCTTAGTTATTTCATATATTTTTTCACGAACTTTTCAATTCAGTATGGACTTTGTTACTCATGTTTAAAAAAGAATCACACAAAGATGTAATTATTGTATATTTGCTTTCAAAATAAAACTCTATCTTAACTGTAAAAAATCTATCAAGTGTGATTTCAGAAAGGAAAAACTTTCTTAAATAGAGGAACTTGTGTTTAGAACACCAAGTTAGGAGAATGTACATTCAGGGGGCATACCTCCTTTAAATAATTATGTTAAATGATTGAAATCGTACAAATTTCAAGGTATCATCTGTCACGGAATTGTTTATACTTTATATCAATGTACATGGGTGAACGAAAATGTACTCGGGTTTCGTTGCCGCGTACAGCATTACCCGAGGGTGGTTTAGTTATTTCGAAATACTGAGCGCGATTCATCCCAAGCAGCATGTGCAAATTGCCTACAGTGGAAAATCTAAGTAGCCCGAGTTCTCTAGCTGCGCATATTCATCACAGCTAGGATCCTTATAGAGCAAATTCTCTATGTACAATTACAATACGACGAGTCTTGTAAGGAAGCTTACCACTTTACGGGAGCTTTAGAGCTGTTTTTATGGTTTGGTGATGTGGAGTCATAGATCTCTGTGGGGTTCCTTGTGACCTGTACGCTGCTGTCTGCTGACGTTGGCTCGGAAGAGAGTGCTGGTGTTCTCGATGTGAGGGACCAAGACTTTGCGACCAGCGGGTCTGTGTTGAATGAGAAGGATCTCGAGGGACACTTCAACAGACTGGGAGGGGCGGGCCATGCGTGGTGGCTCCTTGACCATTGACTAAATCGGTAGAGCAACTGAACAGGAAATACGTCTTGGTCGTCAACTGGACGCCACGATATATATATATATATATATATATATATATATATATATATATATATATATATATGTTCCATGTTCAATTTGGTTATTTCACTATTGCTATCTGAGCATAAATTCATACATTCATATTTCCATATCGCTAAATGAGTGATAAATTCATAATTCAAATATCGCTAAATGAGTGATATATTGATAAATTCCTAATTCAAATATCGCTAAATGAGTGATATAGTGATAAATTCATAATTCAAATATCGCTAAATGAGTGATATAGTGATAAATTCATGATTCAAATATCGCTAAATGAGTGATATAGTGATAAATTCATAATTCAAATATCGCTAAATGAGTGATATATTGATAAGTGTATAATACATGCGTCCTACTTGTGGATAAATGATTAATGATACATTATTCGTAGTTGTATATAAATCATATGCTTTGGTCACCCTTGGTGCTGAATAATACATTGTTTGTATTAAAGTGTAAATCATAAGTTCCATTCGTTGATTGGTGATAGAACAGTATTAATTTTGTTTATAAGTTCCATTCGTTGATTCTTATTTGATTTTCTCGTTGAGTTACTTGTTGTTGATTAGTTCCATGTTAGGAACTATATCATTTCCTTATATATTTTGTTACAATGGTGTCAGATTCATTCATCGCTAAATTGCATTATAAATAAACATCTCATTAACGCAATTCCTTTCGGTGTCTTAGCTAAATCCAATCCCAACCCGGCTACATCCTGTTACATCATTAATATCAATATGCATAAAACCTAACAATCCTTGGAAATTAAATCCGTTCATGGTAACATCAATAAAAACATAGAAAACATAGGAACGTTTGTTAAATCTATATAATCCTTGATGAAATAACGCTGCAGAATCCAACGACAGGATGACATACAATGGGGGTGGGGTGGGGATGTGGTCAATCACTCTCTAAATGATGTAGTGCAATGCTAGAAATCAAACTAATTCAAGGTGCTATTAATATAAAGGTGCATGCTAAAGGACAAGGTTGAACTTAATGGGCATTTTTCCCTAGACAGGCCAGTTTTCGAACCCAACTATTTCAAATATTTGTTAAATGTTTGTTCTTATAGTGGGGTTTTCCTGACTTTAGATAATATTGCTGTTGGATGACTATAAGACTTCATTTTCACTTTGTCGTTCTTAGAACACGAATAATATGGTCCTGTTCTTATTTATGTTTGCAACAATTAAAAATCCAGTCCACGGTCCGTAATGACAACTAACATAGATACTGTGTCTTTTGTTAGAGAATGGATTTAATTTGTATCTGTGTTTAACATACATTGCAGCAAGTCTAATGTCTTTCATGTTCTTGTGACTTATATTCACCTTCAGAAATATTTGAAAGGATGGTCGCATTAAAAGATGGCAAACGTTACAAACAGTTATTTTACCAATATTGTAACATGAGATAACTGGAAAAGACGTTTCGAATTGCTTTTGCCCTTCACCGTTTTGTATGACAAAGTACAGCAAAGAGCAACAGCAAGACGATACAAAATGTGTCTCTCTGTATTTGCATAGTGAAAAATGTGGCAATTTTGGATTATTGTTAGAAAGTAACAACTCAGGTAGTTTTCGCCGACATGCACATTATTGTTAATATAATTGCAGGAAATAATATAATAATGCAAAAAAGCGATAAATTCAAACAAATAAGTTAAACATACCTGAATAAGAACTCAAATTTGTCCACTTGTAACTTAAAAGTTTGTTACCTTTTCCAGTAACACCACTTATGGACTTACTTTTTCTCTGTGATGCAGAAAACAAAATAAATTGAGAAGATTTTGAAAGCATTTGTTATTATTATTGACCAGGGATGAAAGTTGTGGAGTTCGTCTGAGGAAAATTCTCATTAACAAATAAACTCAGATGTAAAGTACGAGTCAGACACATGAATGTTTGCTTGCATACATGTATACAAGCATCTTAGGCATGTAGGTAGGTAGGTTGGAGCGATGTATGTATGTATGTATCTATGCATGTACGCATGTACGTATGCAAACTCAAAGGTTGTTAGGTAGGTATGTAGGTAGTTGTATGAACACGTTCATCGATAATGTATACTATTATGAAGTGTTAGTAAGCTGTACTGGTCTCCGTGATCCAAAAACACGCTTCTCTCTGTTGGTCATTTATATTAGTGCTTGTGACTCTCTACAGTTACTAATACTGGGAAAGATACGCACAAAAGAAAGATGCGGTTGGTACATTCAAAGATTCTGAATTCTTATTCTAATTTTGACGAGATAACAGAAAAATTCACAAAAAGATGCAATCTGGAAGGATACGTCTGATACATATTCATATGCGACCACAAATTGTCATAAGAATAAAGTTCATGATATTTCATCTTCATTTTTATCAAATTCAGACCACACGACAAGTACACGAACTTAATTTTATTTCGACTGTCTCCTTTTCAAATAAAATGTTTGATTGTGGCATAACCAATTATATATCAACTGAAATGAAATATTAATTGAAATGCTACTTTAGTTTTCACACATAATGAAGAACATATGTCATTCATTGTGCGATCTCAAACACTGATTTTCAAGCAACCAGTGTCCGCTATAGTAATTGTTAGGCGTCAGATTCTGTCCATATTCAGGGAGAAATAAAACCTCAGAACCATGAAGTATTCTTTGCTAAAATATGATGATTTAGTGCATCACATAACTTAAGATTGGCTGACTACTGGTATCTATTGTTTTCACCCTTGGGAACCATTCTCTAAAGTTTTGTCTGGTGGGGTATAGACCAGTCCGTTGCAGTTTTAAAGGGTACGGTCATATTCTTATCACGTGACTTTCCGACATTAATACTGAAATCGCCATGAGCTCTGTACTATAGAAACTAAATTCGTATACATGGACTGTAAATGTCATTCATCTGCACAAGTTTGTATCTTATTAGTGCATTGCTGTAAACAACATTTTTTCAATTATGTACCCGAAAGTTTGATTGTTGTTATAATTTAATAAGAAAATAACAATTTAATATCTTCATAAAGGACATTTTCAACTTCACTAAACAAATAACACTGTATAATGATGCTGATGACAATATCATATATCACACCCACACAGATCCACATAATCAAATATCTGTTTTACGAAATGAGGGCTAGATATTTACTGACTGGTTTGCAGCCAATATCATGCAAACAACATCCCACCGCCATCCCGAATCCCCGAAATTCAAAGCCATTGTTCATCCAATCTCAGCATAGAATACCATGAAATACCCTGTAAGGACTGTGTAAAACTCCTTGGATTAAACATTGACTCTCAAATTAATTTTAAAAATTATATCAGTCAAAAAGCAGGAACACAATTAAACGTCTTACAACGTATCAACCGCTATTTGTCCATTAATGCTAAGCTAATTATTTACAAATGCTTATTAGGTCAAACTTTAACTACTGCGCCCTTATTATGCATTGTTGTAGCAACAAAACAAAATCTGACAAAATGGACAAAATACAGTATAGGGCAAAAAAAACCCCTGATGTTTGATGATTTTAATAGCTCATATGACTTTCTGCTAATGAAATAAAATCTTCCTACTCAAAATATTAGTAGATTAAAATACATGGCAACTGGAGAATATAAAATACCTGCCAAGAAAACACATGTTTGCGGTGTGGCCTTTCTGAATTCAATCCTTCTCGAGAAAGGCACATAACCTTACCTATATTCAGAACCCTAATGACGGACGAGTGCAAGGACACGTAGTGGCCGCGGTGGGGATAAATATAGAAAAACCCTCCACTGGATGTTTTCAACAAGTAGCACTTTGCGTATGTAGCAGTGATTCCCCTTGTCAAACGAGGCATGAAATATCGATAATAGACTAATGCATACAATTCACATATGCATTGTTTATTGTGTAAAAGGACTTTTTTATTCATCAGTTGTTTAATATTTTGATAATCTATAGTCAATCTGTATTTCTGATATTGATTTTCCAGCTTTATTTAATAACGCTAGATAATGGTGTAGTTGTTTCTATTTAAGAGCACGAAGTTTTTATTGATTTTAAAATTTGCGAATAATTTCTTTATTGAGCCACACTCTGTAAAGAATCTTTTCCCAATATTTAAGAAAGGGGGAAAAGAACATAAAGTAACATTTATTTTATCTATTTTTAATGTATATATTATTTCGGTATTCTGGATTTATGACCTTGATTTTATTATTTCTATCTCAGAAATTGGAAAAAAGTCTATAGTTACATTGCCTATTTTATTAAAGAACGTTTAGTCCTTTAATTCTTCCTCTTTTATATGATAAATTTATTTAGTCTACATGGAATATGTACATCCATTATTTAATCTTGATCATAAGAGAGAGAGAGAGAGAGAGAGAGAGAGAGAGAGAGAGAGAGAGAGAGAGAGAGAGAGAGAGAGAGAGAGAGAGAGAGAAATAAGTGGTCTCTTGATATACGGGGAATGCGTCAACGTAGAGCTCACATAATTTGAAACATCGGACATTAAATATTTAGGTATTATAGTCTGCATAGTTACATTCGTTTGTTTTCTTCAACTTTCTAATTTATAAATATTTCAATGTCAGAATATATTTCTTCAATTTTGTATTTTATGACATTGAATTTCGATCTTGAACTAATAAGAAAATCAAAGTCAATATAGTGTTATTTATTATTTTATTAGATTCTTTAATTAATTCATTTTTAAAAGTAAGGATATTCATGTTTAATGTAAGACTAATTTTAGCCAACCTAGATTTCTGGCTTAATTATTGATCTTTATTTGACACTGTTAAAGATTTAAATAGTTACATTTAATATAATAGAGTGCATGAAGTTTCTTTGATTAATCCATTTTGCGGGTGGTGGGGGTTGTGTACGGGTGTGATTTCAAGGTTAATTTTTAATGCCAAATTGTATTTCTGAAATAGATTTTTCAATTGTATCTATAAAAAATATATAAATCATAGTTCTTCCGATATACAGAAAATTTTGAAACGGAGAATGTCAATGAAAATAAAGCAAGTTACTCTTGCATAAAATGTAGCAATCAGTTAATCGTTAAAGTGTGTTGATTAAATCTAACCTATTAATGACAAGTTAAAACTACTGTGATCTATCTCAATTCACTTATTTGCAAGGCTATAGCATACTGATTGTCCTGTCAAAAGCGGCATACGGTATGATAGTGTGATAGACTGAAAAGAAAACAACAAGGTTGATTGTCTCACACCTGCTAATGAGAGTGTAATTTTGAAACAATTTGTTGATTCATTGTTTAACAGCACTTGGCGAGCTCTGTCTAAGGAGTTGAATTATCATCTTCAGAGTAAGAACCATAATAATTAAGGAACAATAATCACAAGAGTCCTTAGAAGTTATTGACGCTTTTCTGGTCAAAAAGAATTAACCGGAATCCACGATAAGACCGTTTCTTCCTTTTAACTGCCCAGTGTTGAAACCATCTCTGCTATTCTTGAGCGATAACAAGAGTTTGATGATGGCCGACGTAGCTGCCATATTGTATGTAAGATCTGCCCCATTTTCAGTTAGGACAAACTAGTCATCATACAAAGTCTTTTGGGAAAAAACCCGTATCGATATGACCATCGATGCAGGAAAAGTAGTAATGATAACAAGATTTCAAGATGACCGTAGTGGCAGCTATGTTGGATGTTAGATTGGCATCATTTTCATTTGTGACCAGTTAGATACAATAAAAAGTATTCTGGTGAAAACCTCATGTGGATATTACTTTCTGTTTAGGAAGAGTAACGATAACAATATAGTGGATGTCAGATCGGCACTAATCTTCACTTGTGACCAACTAGACATCAAAAGAAGTCTTTCAATGAAAACCCCTGACGGAACAACTTACCGTTCAGGAGGAATAGCGATAACAATATTTTCAAGATGGCTGCAATAGCGGCCATATTGGATGTCAAATCGCCACCATTTTCATATAAGACCTACTACACGGTATAATGAGTCTTTTGATGAAAACCCCATGTGGATGAGATTATCCATCAAGAAGAAGCAGCGATAACAAGATGGCTGCTGTGGTGGCCATGTTTGATGTAAGATCGGCACCTTTTTTATTTAAAACTAACTAGAGATCATTAAAAAGTCTTTTATTGAAAACTTCATGTTGATATGACCATCCGTTCAGGAGAAGTAACAATGACAATATGTTAATGATGGCCACTCTGGCAGCCATATTGGATGTAAAAGTAGCCCCATTTTCAACTAAGTCCAACTAAACATTGGAATGAATGTTTGCAGAAAGTGTCATGGCATTCCTCCAAGTAGTTTAGGACGAGTAGTAATAACAATCTTGTGCTAACGGACGGTCAGAGGACAGACAACATGTATTCCCATGAGTTCTTCTGGTCTACGACTAGCATAGTTAAAATGGACAATCACAACTTTTTCATCCCACTGATCTAGAGAATCTAGCAACGATTTATGTGCACGTGTAAGTTTTACATTTCATCCTCGTCTGACATCATTCGGGTAGGTTTCGGCCATTATACCCGCCATACAATACTATAGAAGAACAGTTCCCTAAGGAGAAGGCATTGACAGAATAATAGTGTTTTATTTAATTCTACACACAAGATTAATCAGTACTTCTGTTACTGATCTAGGTTAAAGCCTTCTACCCTTATGACTTTGTCCTGAAATCACGCGCGCACTCCGACGTGTGAAAGTTACCAACAGGCGCCCATGGAAGAGGATAGTCATGTGGGGTAGAAGACGTTAACCTAGATCAGTAACCAACAAAATCGCTATTATGACACTTCTTTTATACACATCGTTGATATTGTGACGTGACAAGTACAATCACAAACGCATTCATGTCCACATAGGCGTTCACATCCACATCCGCATTCACATTCACATCCACATCCACTTCCCTGTTCCGTATCTGTGCTCGGAGTTGCTAGGGTTTCAATTTCCGCCAACACAGTCTCGAACTCCATCTAGTACTAATTGTATTGAGACTACTTAGTGCTGCCGCGACAAGTTTTGAATAGACACGTGCTCATTGATGTAAACGTAACGAAATTATTTTGCTAGCACCGCCTCCGACACCGGTTACTATCGATGTAGCCCCGACAACAATTCCTATTGGTGCACCTATGATGGTTGTCGTGGTCGTGATTCCCGCCACGCCAAGGCCAACAGTTGCTGCAGCGGCAAGCCCACAAATCGCATCTACAACCACACGCACGCGTTTGTATTTCATGAGCAACTCGGTTCTCTTGACGACTTCATCTCGCAGTTGTTGTTACGCTTCGCTTATTATATCACGTCGGTAAATTTGAGGGTCTATTATGATTATTTTATTAATGATGCGACCCCGTAGTATAATTGCTCGACAACCATTCCTTGTTTGTGTGCAACAACCACACGCACTTCTAACCAATTACTCTCTTTTACTGGTACAACTGCCATACAATCGTAGAAAATATCTTCCTGCGGAATATTTGTGAACGCTCAAGTGTATACAACGTTCAACAACACGATGACTGCATATTGGCCGTCTAGTCCAGTTTGCAACGGTAGAGTTTAATAAAACAGTGGTATACGACTCTGCCCCGGGTTAAATAATCAACTTCAAGTGGCGGTGCAAACCCGTACAATTCAAAATATAAAGGATGTCGAGGCGTTATCACGTATGCAACCCAATGAATGCCAGGTCCTGTTGATGAATCCAGGTTAACGATGCCAGTTTCTTTTGTGCGTGGGATATTGATGCAAGTTTGTCCCGAAAATGTTTGACTGACGTTACCATCGCGAATAAATTAATATTGGTTAGCGGCGAGGCCTTTTGCGAGTCGTACCGGGTAGTAGAAGACCTCTGCCTGTGGGTATTCTGCGAGTTGTCCCGGGTAATCGAAGACCTTTTCCTTTTTTTCGAGACGCTATGCGTCCACTAACAGCTTTTTTCAGCGCCATTCGGATTGCAGTTCCTACGGCCATTTCCGCAGCCGCTTTTGCAACCGCGGAAGCCGCAGCCGCCAACAACGCTGGAATAGCCGCCAGAAATGGGACTATTTCACCGGTCTTTTGCATTTGTGCCACCTCTGGCTTGGATAATTTTAATGTCACCGAGTTGCTCTTTCGTTTGGCTGCATTAAGGTGATTAAGTTGTGTTTGGGTCAACCACACGGGGATAATTCCAGTTAACTTTGTTGGAGAAACGCATCGATGTGACCCTACAGTCGTTTCGTATTGCGCTTTTGATTTTCGAAAGCTGCCTTGGGCTAAGGCCAACCTTAACTTCGTGGTAGGACAGTATTATTTGAAAACGAAATAGGTTTAATTACTATGTTACGACTGTATGAATATTCCACAGGCGCATCAAGGACCTCATGCGACCACCTGCGCCCTCCAACAACAGAGTCTTGTCAGAAAGGATTACAGCAAAGCATTTGTAACCTGGGGCGGCAATGGACCCATCTACACGTGCATGAAAGTACATGTCGACCAAGACTCCCTAAACAACTTCAGGTGTTCCATCGAAAAGTAATAAATCGGGTACAACGTACGAAAGTCGTGCTGGGAAATCTGCAGACCTGTGTCAATGTCCAGGTACGACCACATATTATGATACCCACGTGTGACCTGGTTGTCTGTGAAGTTAAGCAAAATTTCTTCAGAGGGTTCCTGGTGACCGTTTAACCGCAGAAAAACTTCAGACATTTCTAAATTGTCAAATATTATCTTACTACACGTTTGGTTATTGTCTCGATTCGCATTTTGAAACGCCACGAACACGTGTTTGGTGCGCTAAAGCCATGTTGGGTACTTATTCACCGTGTAAACTGTCCCTGAATATTGCTTGTTGGGTGCGAGTCAGTGGTGTGCGCGAGAAACGACAGTGTTAACGCGGTTCCAGGCTTCATAAACGATAACAAACCGTCTTCTGTGGTCAGTGAAGGGGTTAGGCATCCACAATGTTAATGTTGATAATTCAACTATGCCAGCAGCACCTCCTGTATGCCAAATTGCATCGTTAAGGACTAATGTGACTGCGTGTTTGGCTCCGAAAATAACCTTGCGGACATCTCTGCAAAACCCAAAAATATGTGACTGAGAGGAATCGCACAAGAAAACCTCAATGAGTTTCCCTCAAGTTGTTGTCGACGCTGCAAACATCCAAGGTTACAATTATTGTTGGCGCCAAAAACTACGGCTTGTACATCTGCATCATTAGCAGCGTTGGTGTGTAGTTTAGGTCGTGCAATGGTATACGGAATATGATCTGCATTACTGGATGAGTCCTTATAAAACATCATAGATGGGCAAGCAGACCTCGCATAATCGTCGCTGTATCTGGCAAGTCCGAGAATATTAGTGGCAATGTCAACATTGTCGAGAATTGCTTCGATTTCCTTTCCGTCAATGGTATAATGTGCGCTGTCGAACAACGCCATTATGCCATTGTTGACAAATCCAACTTGGGCATTGGCAGGATAATAGTTATTATCGGCATGTACAAGTTTTCCAAGAAAGCCTCACATGGATGAAAAAACCTAGACGTGTCCAGCACTTGTAATTCTATTTTGTTTTGATCAGGCTCCCTAGCCGGGTACGAATAATACTGAAAAGCTCTTTTGCTTCGATCCACCAACACAGAGGCTTCCATGTCAAACGAGGTATTGGGAATATCTTTGAATTTTGCCATAGTTTGTACTTATACATTATAGGTTTCGTCTAAAACTTTTTTGCACGGCAACGGCTTTGCCGTCCCGTCCACAACCGTAATCCGCTCCCCATTTCCAGATTTGCAATCGCTGATTTGGCGATACGTTTGTGAGCAGCTTCATTGATGATTTTACTAACCGGGGATGGAATTGTAGCTATTAATAGTAGTGTAATCGGAACCTTTGGTGCTCAAGTAACTAATCGTCGTAGTCGATCTCGAATTGATTTGAACCGTCTGCAATCCAAGATTTTTCAACCGATCCGCAGCAAAGTTTCTGATGCTATCAACGACTCGCATTGCAACTTGTTTAGCAATTGGTGCAGCGTGCGAAGACAAGGTCGAGGGCACCTTTTGTGCGCCTGTAAACAATCCACGAACAACAGAGCCAAGGCCAGTTTCGTAATATGTCATCTAAACGGGTTTTCTTGCGTTTACAGCACGCACGGGTATCACTCGTCCACGTACGACTGACATTTAAATGTCAGGTCGATCTCTAATGTACAGTTGTATTGTTAATGTCTCCCATCGCAGGTCCAACATGTGCCCGTCCGGGTTCACAAGAGTAAAACGAAGTTATGCTAACCGGGAATTGTGGCATGGAAGATATACAGGTGCCGCGGGAATAATCGATATCCAATCACCCGATTGGGGAAAACAAAAACGGTATGTAACCCTGAGCAGCTACGCTTGTGGAAGCTCCGCCTTCATAACTACCACTGATGGCGTAACAAGTCAGACTAATCTGCATCGCGGTGATGATTTTAAAATGTGTGGATCGAAATTGTATCCTTTGCGTAAGATTCGTTTATCATTAATGTTTTTAGGTCAACCCAAAATTGTTTTTATTGACGACCGTGTGATGTCAATCGCGTACGGTACAGATTCGATTGAAATGACACAGCTGAGTGTCGGTTCATGTTCACGTATAAAAATGTTAGAGTCTTTGCCGTTCACCAATGTGATTCTGCGTCGAATCTCTTCATTGATCGATTCAATATTATTCCATTTGACGCCACTGTCTACCGAAAATACAAACGAGTTATTCGCGGGAAGACCACCAAACGGCCGTGATCGAATATTAGGCCAACTGTAATACAAACGAAACGACGCCAATGCAATCTTGAGTGTGCGGGATTCCCCTGCGGCGATTGGTGTAGAAAAGTCACCTTAAATTCTGGTTTCGTTGATGAGATTGTGATCATCGAAGTAACGCTAGAGTTTATATTTGCCACGACACGCTGTATCGCAGCATTGATTTCGCAGAGAAATGCCTCATAATTAATCATCGGTGTGGTATACATCATCGATGTCTTCAATATATCCATGCATCAACGCGCGAAACGTCCCTGGGTCCATAATATCGTTGGTGACCATCCGCTGACAAATCGATGCGGCCTCATTAATAACTTCTGGTATGTTGTTGCTCGCGCGAACTGATCCCACCAGTATTTCCAGCCCATCAGCAAGGGCCACACGTTCTACTAAGGCCGCTTCCTGTCGGTGGTTTCTTTAGTTGTTGTTTCTCTAGTTCTTCTTTTGCAATTTTCTCCATACGTTGTGACGCATGTGGCCACCTACGTTCAATTTCTTCAAACTCTTCTTCTTGTTCCTGTGTAGGTGCAGAATGTCTTTTTGTTGGGGTGATACACGTTTTGGTTAGTGTATAGATGCACGTCTTTCTTCTTGTTGTTGCTGTGTGGGTGCAAATGTTTGATCTTGAGATCGGGAAAATGTTTCCAGTGGAGGTTGGGCTTGGTACGTGGGTTCAGGTACATCTACGGGTTGATGTATGTACAGTCTCAGATATTCTTTCCATAATTCCTCGACTTCTTCAGTGTTGTTCTTGTGAAATGCATTTAAACTTTTACAAAACGATTCCACCTGTCACCGGTAGCATTGCTCTTTCCAGCAAAATACCTGAATACCATTTTAGGCCATTCAATGTCCATGTGTTTATCATGTGTCTCTGATGGTATTTTTAACATGTAAACTTTCCAGTTGCTGGGTCTGTTAAGAGAGACGTACACAGGATTCTTAAAGTTCACCTGGCGAGCTTGTTCTGTAAAGTATTGAGCTGGTGTTTGCATCTGCGACTTGTACTCGGGTGGTACTCATGGAATCTTAGCAATTGCATCTCTAACGTCTTCGTCAAGTGCGTGTGTGCCTTTTGCAATCACACCAGCGCTCTCTCTCTAATTTCTCCGATATCTTCTTTGATTCCGTAATCGCCTCTGGCAAGCATCCAATAGCCTCCGCGGTTGCCCTCGTGGCTTTCTTGATATCTTTGATGCGTTTAGCTGTCTTAGCAACAGGACCCGGTTCATCTTCTGTTCCCATCATCGCTGCTGTGGGGTTTGCAACATTTTTTCACCTCTTCCGCGGTTTCACGTGTGGGCTTAACCAGTGGTGCAAACGTTTGATCGAACTCTCTGTGAGATCTTAACGTGCAGTCTGTCTCAACTGTAACATATCTTTGTCATTTTTGCGGCCGGTTATAACATTACGAATCAGTTCCTGGTGTTCGTGCGCAGCTTTGAGGCATCGCTCCCCATACTCTGCTATGACATCACTGGCAGGTTATGACATTGTATATGTTTATTGTAATTTGCTTCGTGAGACAGGTTCGTGTCCAAACCTGCACGATATTTAGAAGTTCTGGTCAAATCAATAGTATGAAAACAAGACGGGTCTTGGGTGACATCCGCGAACATATTTCGAAACTCATCCCACCAGTGGTCGGCGGCACACCAGGTGCAATGAGTGTTTGCGACACCATGCACGTCAATGCCACGAAATATCATTAACATGTTGCAGTTGTCTTGGATTACTTTACTCGCGAGTGGGTAACATGGTTTCGGTCAGTCATGGAATCACTAAATAATGAAACCACATGCACAATTGGTTTAAAACCTGCTGAAGCGATTCGACAAAAGACTATCATCGTTACATACAAAATGATTTCACAACCACCGCCGTTGGAACCACTCGGAAACAATTTTGTTCGGTATCTGTATGCACCGAGGGAGTTAGAAGGTAGACAACGTCGTGCTCCTGACCCGGTATGGTCCGTCGATGCATTTACAATCTCGGACCAGATTGATACTTCGAGGCAACGAACACGTTACCATTTGGCAGGACTAAAGTCGAGTGGACCTCAGCCATCAAGCAGAGCATTTGTGCGAGAGGAATTACAAGTCGTTCCCGCGGATACGGAACTAACGCGAAGGTTTATTCTAAAATCACACGGTGATTCAAAATCGCGTGGTGCCCGTATGCGTAAGTAGTGAGTCCAGCGGGGAATATTCACCGCTTGGTGTCCAGCGGTGACAAACTGATTTTGTTACAACGGAACACACCCATTCGATGATGCCGCGACCGAATGATTGGTCGCATGTGCGAATTCACGTCGCTCGCGCAAACAATACACATACATATCGTGCCGGAGATCCTTTTCAACAATTACACGTGCGACTCCTTTTGCCTTCTTTTTGTTTTCGTTGTGCGGTCCGATCAAGAACGAGTACATTTTGGGGCGCAGTTCCACGTATTCCTCGGTAGGCTTGCCCGAGCACTCATCTTTGAACTTACCAACAACCTTTTTGTTTACATTGTTGACCAGTGGATGATATTTTGGATACTCGCTGGTGTCAAATTCGTTCGCGAGTGTGTTTGATGCCATATCCGAATAAACATCGTCGGTGCTTATATGCATTAGCAGAGAATCGGTGTCTGTATAAAGCATCCTGACACGATCCTGGTAAAACGGCAATAAGACTTTGTAGCTTGTCTCGTTCCCTATCACGGACAAGGTCGACACGAATCCGTTTGCGAAGGTTCTGAATTGTTTTCATGAGTCTTTCTAAAACTCGTTAGTTGCTGCGGTTCGGTGGTTAGTATTCATCTGGATGCATGGAGCCATCTAAGCGCTCTGGCGAAACGGTAACACTCAGTGGACTCGCAGCACACGCATCCCCAACCGCAGATAACAATGCAGGTTTCGTACATGTACTACAAAGTTGTTTTTAGTTCTCATGTTTGGTACTTTCTTTGTCCATTCTGTAAACTTAAGTCCGGATTCGTCTACAATATCGCACTAATATGTGGACAACCACTCGCGATACCCAGACAGAACTTTCGGTGCTAGAGGATAATCATTGTGGCTTCTGTGAAGCTCGTCTGGATACTCCAGGTCAACTTAATAAAAGTACCCGATATCGCTGTTACTGCCGTATTTGTTAACATCCACAGTTGTGGGATCACTGAAACCCGCCAACAGGCATGGACTGCATCATTACAAGTTAGAATTGGAGCCAAGATACATGGTGTAACTGTTTGGGACAGCGGGGTCATATCCATCCACGTTTGGGTTGTTGGCTCTAGCGTAGCGATGACTCGCCATAGAAATTCCGTCACGGATTCAACGTTCTATAAGCAGATGCATATGAATATCTGTGCGCAGCTCAAGTTCGACTTTTGTCATTGATAGAAGAGCGTCCCAAACCATTCCCGGTGACGAAAAGTAGTGCGCGGGATCGAGATTGTGCACACGCTTGACTGTATCACGAAACTCCTCAATGACATCAGCGAGCAGAAACACATCTATTTTCAAATACAGATCATGATAGTCACCCATGTTTTTACATTCAAATGCAGACCAAACATTGTTTGCATGTTAGTAGTCGTTGTCTGATATATCTTCGCTAGACAACGACGAATAGAATGCCTCAATCGGTGTCAACTGAGCTTCAGCAAACTTGTTCCAGTCGCTCAAGTACTCGTAGGGACATATTTCTTTACGATTTAATCAGGCTAAACTTCTCAATTTTAGTAGGGGAAGCACCAATGTATCGACGAGTAATTGTAAAACGATCATTACCATTCGCTGCAAGGTTGCTCTCTAGTTCATCCAGACCGGAATTGAGAATCAGCAACGAATCGATGAATTGCAGTTGTCCCAGCCTAAATGTCATGTACTATTCTATGTTATTGTGGATGACGCTAATTGGCGTCTTTGATGCTGTGGCTACTGCCTGCATAATCAGGTGGCCATCATACCCACGCAGGTTATGAAGCACCACATGGAGTTTTGTTTTGTTTGGATAAATTCGCAACTGTATATTGCATGCAATGTGTGTGGCTCCTCTGTACGCGCCAGTAATGCTATAGTGATCTACCGTCGGTTTTAAAAGCATCATCACAAATCCAGCAATGAGTGGCCGAGGAAAACTCACGATTGTTATTATTGATCATAATCATGTATGCGGGCGAATAGAGCTGTTTTCGCCGTAACCTCGAGCGATTTAGCAAACACCTCAACTGAATCCTGGCCACGATTCAACATTGGTGGCTCAGGTTGACCGTCGCAACTAACAACAGTATAACAAAACTCGCATGGGATTTCTTCCGCAACTGGTATTGTATTTGTTTGGTTGTTGGAAAGCGAAGCTTCCACAGGAACATTCAAACATTCAAAGTGCGCATAGACGATATACGGTACTTTCATTTTTCGTTGCACCGCCGTAAATTTCAGAATGTTTTACCAGGTTCTGGCATGATTGTACGCTGTGGCTTTTCACTAATTCCACCGCAGTAAAAGTTATGGTCCGCGAGCAGCTGTTGGGTGCTAAATACATGCATGCAACGTCTGCATGGAAATTTCTTACCCTCGTGCTTACTATGGCCTTATACCATTCCTAGGAAATTTTTGATCCATACATAATGGTACCGCGGCTCTGGACTGTGTAACAATAACAATTCAATATTTAACTGCCTACATGTGTATTTCAATTGTTGAATCGGCTGCAGGCCTTTATTCCAAACAGATACATTAACGGCAATGTTAGGATTAAATCGTTCAAACTTACTGATATCAGTAATTTGCATAGGAAATTCTATGTTGCCAAACTTAAGTTCAACAAGGTGTTCTCGGTATTTTTTAGGCTGGTCTTGATTATCAATTGCAGGATACAATGCAGACACAAGCGCCCATTCAAAACATCGATTATTATAATTTTTTACATTAATCACAGCTCGCCGCGGAATACATGCTGGTGTTGGAATTAACCGACCCGCTGATAGAATTTAACGGGGAAGTATGCAGTTGAACTTCCACATATCTGTTACAGTACATCCTGACCCTGCATTGGTGAATTTTTCCAACGTCTCAAGAATACTTGCAAAAGCTTTGTCAATTTCCTCATTGCGGTTACGGATCACGAGAGCAACGCTACGAATCCACGGGTTTGTGATTTTACCCCTATCCTTTTCGTGGTTAAGCGGCATAATCAAATTCACATAAAGAGCAATCGCTGTCTTAACCGCGGATGTACCTGTGCGCTGTAACTTTGATACGATTCCTGGGCGAATCTTTGAAAGTAGTTGCACCACGTCTTTGCTTGGCACGTATTCGGTCGGAATAGTTGCCCGATAATCTTGTAAATCACCACGACATTTATGCAGCTCAAACTCGGGTACTTGTAATTGCCGTGCTTTTACGGTAGCCTCAGTAGCAATGGTATTTGTGATACGGCCACCACGCTCTTGTTCATCACCAACTACCCGTGCTATTTCAGCCCGCTTGGCCCGTGTCAGAATCTTGATATAATACTGCGCTCCTATTTTACGAAGTTACTTCACAGTCAGTCTTGGCTACCCGGAGAAAGTCCTAACATTACAAGTATGTCATCTTTTCTCATATTGCTTGGTATTCGTATCCTACTCAAATTTCGTCAATCAATTGTTTCATTTTTTTACTTTAACAGGCTTGGAAACTACAATCGCTTCAATCATATCTATTATTTAATTGATTTCTGCATCTTTTTCATTAACGTTGTCGGATATTTTCTCAACGTTGCCGGGTATTTCGAAACAGTTGCGGTAGCGAATCTTCGCAGGCGCGCACTATAATACTCGCAAATATATCCGCATGGTCGGCAAAACTGATTATGCGACTTTACTTCGATACCACATTTAAGACATGGTCGAGCACCCATACCAACATGTAACGCGAGCAAATGTGATTTACAGTATTCGTAATGGCATGTTCTGCCGCAAAGTTCATGTTTTCCAAGGCATACACCTTTGCATTTATTGCGTCCCAATGCCATTGAACGTCTTATATAATTACAAATTATATGCTCTAATTGAAATATTCATTTGTGTTTTCGTGGCAATAATCATCTATGTTGTCGATTGATGTACGTAACTTCAGGCGTATGTGCTCCTCACCGAATACAAGAGGTTGCACAGATACTCGCAGGGGATATTATTTGATTGTACGACCATTGGCTGTAAAATACTTTTCATCTGTGATAGTAATTTCCAAATTATTGGCAGAGTGTTGTAAACAAACTCGTTCACCAGGCTGCATTGAGTGAGGATCAACGTCAAATAGATTTAAGTGTTTAAATATAATTTTCTTCAATTCGGTATTTGGCCAAATCACTGTATACTCCTCAGTACAAAATACTATACCAATCGTAAATGACCGCCGCTTGTACAATGGTATCCGATAACGTAAAATGTCGTTATTTTTGTATATTGACTCCATAGTTTCTGTGTCTTTGTATGTGAATCTCTTTTTGTAGAACTCTTAACAGTGCATATTCCGCATACTCTCTACGAGTTCTAAATATTTTACACTCTCTCTGATTCCATATATTATAAAGCTGAAAGCATTTCTCTAATTAATTTATTGTTGATGATCTTCATTACTGCTACTATATTCGCTTGTTGTTTCAATGTCATTATCATTAGAGTATTTATTCGTTCACTATCTACAGTAGGTGGTCCAGTCAACGTCACCGACTTAAACTTTTCTTCTTGCACAATATCAAATAATGACATTTTATTTTTGCTTTTATTGCTCTCCAAGTCTGCGTCGTTGCGATTCCAAGATAATCCCTAAGTCAATTAATTCATCAAGATGCTCCGGATACGTATTTGAAAAATTATACAACATCTTTTGAGCCGCTTTGACAAACCTGTATGATGCATTTAAACGAAACATCGATTTAATCTTTTCCGTACCGTTAGAACATTCCACTGCTCTGGTAATTTAATCCCACAATTGGAAATATTCATAATTTTTTCAAAATAATATACGTATCAATCTGTGTACTTTTTGCCATTATATATATATATATATATATATATATATATATATATATATATATATATATATATATCGCGGTAATTTTTTAATAAAAAAGGAAATATCTCGGGTTGTTCTTGTCAACATGTATTTCTTTGAGATTATAAGCACGCCGCCTATTTTAAGCTCTTATACACGAAGTTCTTACGGTCAACTAATGTGCGTGGTTGATATTATTTACGGCAGATGAGCCCCTAGCTGGCCAAACGACAGACTTGAAGGCTCAGAGGTTGTTTCAAACCAAAGTACGTCTCAAAGAATTATGCGTGCTTCATACTTGTAATTAACATCGACCTTATACATTCAAATTGACTTTCACTTTTCATGTACAACACACACACCGAAGCATCGACGTCTCCTCAATTATTAAGGAAAATATTATTTCCGCCAATGTAACTCGAACATGCGATGTGCCGATCAGCAGTATGACACGGTAACTGGTTCGCCAACCGAGCACACTTAAGAAGTAAATGAAAGAACTCATACTTGAAGTTAACTGGCTGGCGAGAAAACATGCGCGCGCACCCTCTCCTATACCAAGCCATTTTGAAAATTACGCCATTTTGAATTACTCTTCCATGGATTATTACATGGCTCCGTATAATGGTAAGCATAGATAGTCTTGGAATAATAATTCTACGTCTGTCAAATAGAGATAGCACTTCCACCAGCAATCATTTAAGTAGTTTTCACATTAGCAGTTATCAATTTGGCTGACTCTTGTACAAGAAATATACAATTTCTCTTTGAGATTAGGCACTCCAGAAATACTACATTGCTCGATTAAGTAAATAAATCATTATTTTTCTTTGAGATAGGCACGCAAAATAAGCAATACATGTTCATACAAGAGTCAGCCTTAATAACTAAAACATAACAGAGAGCTTTTATAGCAGGTCTAAATATTGATTGGTCTGCCCAACAGACTGATGCTTGGTAACCACTGCGCTAATAACAGAAAACTATAGTCATGTGCATGGGTTGGGTCTGAAATACACTCACTTGCGAAGGTTGTGTCTGTAATACATTTCCAATAATACGACACGAGCGTTGATGTATATCATAATCGTAATCAACAGTCGTGGTCATGGTCGTGGTCGTGATCGCGGTCGTGATCGCGGTCGTGTACGTGATCGTGTTTGTCTTTGGGATTGTCTTTGTATTTGTCACATCACAATCTCAAAGACGTGTATAAAAGTAGTGTTATATTAGCGATTTTGTTGGTTACTGATCTAGGTTAAAGTCTTCTACCCCACATGACTATCCTCTTGCATGGGCACCTGTTGGTAACTTTCACACGTGGACGTGCGCGCGTGATATCAAGAGAAAATCATGGGGGGAGGGCTAGAAAGCTTTAACCTAGACCAGTAACAAAAATAAAAAATCACACTTCTAAAGGCATGAAAATCAGGCTTTTGAAATAAAGCGTTTAACGAGTTAAGTTACTTTTCCTTTTTGCCAGAGTAATGCTGCGTATTTTGCAAATAAAGGTTATGAATTGAAGCAGAGATTTTACTTCTGTTCTTGAAGAAAGAATTATGCCCATGCATATAAATACACTTCTGAGGTTAACGATATAATATATGAGGTGAGGTGCATATCGTTGTTCACCTTAATACATATTACAATGTTTATTTGGCAATTGTGTGTTTGTGTGTATAACTTTGCGTTCCACATAACCCAGTCGTACTTAAATACTAATGACGAAGAAGATACAGAAAACCTCGAAAAAGACTTATTGCTATGTGAGATATGGTTGCTTACAACCACTCCCCGCCAAAATATAATAGAGACAGGAGCCACCAGAAATATCCGCATTGTTTATTTTCGTGTCGACCCAACCCTATTCACCACAAACCCCTATACCCAACGCGAGGGTTGTATCGAGGTTCTGGAACCTTCATTTTTTGTGAAACATCGTACCAAATACAATCATCCCTCCTCAGTCGGTATAGATGGCGTTCAGGTTACATCAAAAATCTAAATTTCCTATGACAATGTGACCTTTGACTCATACCCATTCCTCCTTCGAGGGTTGCATCCAGTATCCAAAATCTTCGTTGTCATCTACGTATCCTCGTGAAATATCAATCTAAACACGAGGACCTTCCCTCAGTCGGTGTTACGAGGAAATTAATGACAGACATGCCGATGCACGGACACACGGACTCATAGATGGATGGAAACGATTATCAATTTATATTGGCAAAAGTGCAGATATTAAAAGAAACTTCATGACCCGTTAAAATTGGTCGAAGACAAGAAAATGTGTTGCAAAAGCAGAGTTACAAGAATAGATACTTGACTCCAGAACTTGAAAAGTATGTAATATAATAACATTTAAAAAGCATGCAATATTATTAAATTGAATGAGTGTGAATACAAATACGTTGTAAGGTTTTGCCAGATGCAGACTTTACTTCAGGAAATAGTTGTCGGGATGAGTTAGAACGGACCGGAGACATACGTATGAGGCAGGTAAAAGATATCGTAATTGCAGTCATCTTTATTACATGGCTAAGAAACCAAGCTAGTATGAGTGAGTTTAAGCATCTAAAGATCTCATATAAATCATACAGCTGTTTGAGAAAAGGAAAAATTGTAATGCATATGTACACCAACTATATATCTAGCCTACAAATATTTCATTAAAATCCTTTGAGACGTGTGTGTTGAGAAGAGATGACAAGCTTTGTCCTGGATGGAGATACTGACTGACAGATAAATTGACAAGCAAATGGATACACTGACAGACGAGGGCAACAATATCAATAATGCGATTCTTCATGCAGTTCAGAGTTAGAAGCAATGACAGACTTTATTCACATAATACCCCTTTTTGACTACATTTTAATAAATTCCTCCCCCCCCCCCATCGGAGAAATAAAGTAAAGCCTTATTGCACATATGCACAAAGAACATATCTAGCCTACGAAGTTTCATTAAAATTCTTTTGAGTATTATCGGAGGATAAGCGATGACGAATTTAATGCCCAAAATACCCCCTTTCTTTGATTATTTTATCAAGAAATTTTCAAAAAGATGGTCTAGAAGAAAAAAACAAAATCTTATCGCGTATCTGGACAAAACACATATTTAGCCTACAAAGTTTTAATAAAATTCTCCAACCAGTGCATAAGGAGAAGCGATGATGAACTAATGTCGCAAGATAAACTTATATCTTGAATACAAAGTTTCAATAAATTCCTCCGTGCATTATGGCAGGATAAACGATGACGAACTCAATTCCCAAAATACCCCGTTTCTTTGATTAATTAATTAAAGTAATTTTCCACAAGATGGGCCAGAAGAAAAATGAAAAAATCTTATTACGCATCTGCACAAACCACATATCTAGCCAACAAAGTTTTAATAAAATTGTCAAGCCAGTGTATGAATACAATCTAGGACGAAATAATTTCCCAAAATACCAATTTTTGACAATTTTGCCAAACTTTTCCCGAAGAATGGGACCGAGGAAATAAGAAAAACCTTAGTTCCCATCTGTACCAACTGCATATCTAGCCTACAGAGGAAAACTCTAAGCATCTTCGCAACCACATGTCTACCCCACACAGTGTCAATATAATTCTTCAAATGAGGCGAAGCGATGACGAATTTAATTTCCTAATACCCCTTTTTTGACAATTTTGCAAGAAATGTCCCCCAAATTAGAGTCAAGAAAACAAGTTAAACTGTAATGCATATTTACACCAACCGCATGTCTAGCCTACAAAGTTTCAATAAAATCCTCCAACCATTGTATGAGGAGAAGTAATGAACGAAAATCCCTGAATATCCCCTTTCGACATTTTTCAATAAATTTCTCAAACAATGTACAACATTTTTGCACATCTGCTGTACCCACATATCTATCCAAAAAAGGTTCAATCAAGTCCTCCAATGGCTGTAGAAGGAGCAGCGATGACGAGGAAAACAATAAAACCTTATTGCACATCTGTACCAACAACATATCGAGCCTACAAAGTTTCATTAAAATACTCAAGCAGTTTGGGAGGGGCAGAGTTCTTAAACTTTGTCCCAGACGAACGGACGAACACACACCTTCAGATGGACAAACAGATTCAATGACACACCGGGGTAACGACAATATCCTCGCTCTTCCCAGAAGTGCGGGGATAACAATAATGCAATCGGAATGAAATCGTGATCTACTTGTAATAAGTTAAGGTTCATGTTCTGGTGACCTTTGGAATTCCCGGTCCACTTATTTTTAGTAACTATCAGTTAAAGCGTTGAATTTCGTGTTGTATTCCGAATAACGTTTTTCATATGAAGTTGTACTTTGATTAGTGAATTGAATGATCAAAAGAACCTGACCTCATATCTGTGTCCGTTAGATATCCGCTATGTCGGAGATCTCGATTGTGATTATGTAATCATCTTGACAACAATGATGATTCATATGTATTTCCTTGTTATATTTCAAATTACAAATTACATATGAAACTAATATATGACCAGTGATATATAGTTGGAGATAAATTACTTATATGAAGAATAGTCACGTTTTTCACTTCGGAAAGTCATGATTCAGTTTCTGCACAAACGAAACTATGGATAGAAACACGAGTAGTATGGATAAGCGCAATCAAACATTCCTGATTCAGAATCTGAATGACCAGAAAGTCCAAGAAAACATAGGAGGTATTGTCTTCATCAGCATTCTGATGATTGTTGGAACTCCTGGAAATGCAATCGTTATCTACGTGTATTTGCGAAAATACCGACCGTCTACTCACAGATCATTTATCGTTTGTCTAGCAATGGTTGACCTAGCAGCATGTTGTGTTTCAATACCTTTCTTCATAACGATTTTGAGATATCCAATCATGTTCCCAAACGGAGAAGTCTGCAAGATATTTCACTTTTTGACCTACTCTCTTATCATAGGATCTGCATTAATTCTGGTGACAATCGCGGCAGACAGGTATCGTAAAATATGTATACCACATGGGAAACAACTCTCAGAGAAAATGTCCCGATATGTCTGTATTCTAGACCTATTAGTAGCAGGGGTCTGCTCCTCGCCTGGTGCTGTTCTGTACGGAAACAAAAGATATACAACTGGAACAGATAATATAACAGGTATAGAATGTACTGTAAGCGACAACTTTGCTGGTACAAAATATCCAACATACTTCAGCTTTGTGTTACTTTTCATTTTCATCGCATCAATAATACCTATTTCCATCATTTACACTCTTATTGGAAAACAACTATGGAATATGAATAAACGAAGTTCTAGAAAGAATCAGCCACAATTCTCCAAAACCGACACTGCTAGAATACAGACAACTGATCTGTCTTGTTTGAAATTCTCTGGAAAAGAAGCAGCAACAAAATCAACTGAGGATTTAAGTATCAATTTGGAAAATAACAGTATTTCCATCCTCTCATCTGAGAGCAAGGGAGGGAAGGAAATTATGGACGGCGATTTAAAACAGAAATATACAACCACGAAACCAGATGCCGACAAAGAAAACAAAAAGAACAAAGATGGTCATAAAACCATTGCTTTCACTCGTATTTTCTTCATCATTACAGTCGTGCTTTTCTGCAGTTTTGTCCCACACTGGGCTCTTCGCTTTGCAGATTTTCTTAACAAAGAGTTTCTAACAAACCTCTCTTTTCCAGAAATTGTAATCTACCAGACTTTCCGCTGGTCCTTCTTCATTAATAGCATGGCAAATCCAATCATCTATGGATTTTGTGACAGGAAGTTCATGAGAGAGGTCCGTAAAATTTGGAAGTCTTTCTCAGAAATATCCTTTAATATGAGATAATTCTCAACATTGCAATGACACGGGAACGCAAAGAAGAGTCCCCCAGCGGCATGAAGTTTGATTGTAGTTTTTGGAAATGTGAACTCAGTGAGGCTAGATTCTGAAGAAATTCGTAAAGCAACTCGAATAAAAGGTGCGCTTTAAGTTTTTTCAATAGAAATGGCAGTGAACAAATGATATCTCATCGCTAGAATGAGAACAGCTACCATTCGTATTCCTTCGGTGCTTGGATATTTGTAAGAAAAATGATATTCATCTTAAGTGACTTCATAGTAAAAACAGTTATTGTATTTCATTTCAATCCGTTTCGATTGTGTCCAGAATGTTTTGATGGTATTTCTTCAGGGTCAAATGTTAGCCATACAATTCTTGGCAATAATTTCTTCCTGCATCACAGGCTGCATTTGACAAGTAATTGTATTATATTCACAGAGAAACAGTTTCTAAAAAATAATACATATCATACAATCAGCTTTTGAAATTTATGCTAGACAGATTTGCTTTTCATGCCATTTTAAAACAAATGAATGCTGTGACTACGAGTCTAAAAAAGATAGACATAAATATAAATTTTCAAAGAATTGTAGACAAGGTGAATCTGTTATCAGCAATTTTAACTAGTCGACAGTTAAAATAAGGCTGGCAATATATACAGTTGGTAGATCAGGCGCTTCCTCTTTTCATTTCTGTTGAGCAATGTAAACCTACTTTACTTCGTTGTATACCAGAGCTGTGGACCATAGTACAAGTGATCACTGAATCACCTACTGTTCTCTTCATTTGACTAAGAAACTGAACAAATATTTCAAATTCTAAGCGTTCAGGTTTTGACAAATATATCCACCTCATAATTCAATCTAATTTAAATCAATGATTTGCTAGCTGTTTGGACATTATTGATTGTGCTGAATGCTTTATTTAAATTATTTTGTCTTTTGCTAACAGAAGAGTTATAATTAAGACCGACGATAAATGTGGTACTACTCAACTATCAGAACTATTGAGTCATAGACCTATATCACTTCTAAGTTATATTGGAAAACTATTATAATGGATTGCATACATGTATGTCTACATTCTACAACTTAGTTCATACAAATAATAGCTTCATAAGTAGTAATGACATATTCTTAGACACTGATGATATTTTACGCGTGTCGAGAGTAGAGAAAAGGAATGAAATTTTTTGTATGCTGTTCTGTGTTGTTTCTAAGGCATTTGAAAGAATGATGCATAAAGGGCGTCTATATAAACTATGTTAAAATGGAGTAAGAATTGATTTAATTGACTACTTTAAAGGTAGTCGTCCAATCGTGAGAATATTTGTTAGTCAATGGCACCTGTTCTAGTGTTCAAAATACCAATACATGGGTGCCTCAATGATCAGCTTTGGGTCCATTGCTCTTTTTATTTATATTACTGATATTTGTGGATCTATGAAGTCTTTTACTAGTCTGTTTGCAGTCGACTTTTCAATATACTATTCATCACTTTAGGCCATTGAAATCGAACAGGTAATGAATCATGATTTGGAGAAATTTAATCATAGTTCAAGACAATGGCTTATGAAATTCAACGCTTTCAAAACAGAAGTCGTGATATTCACGAGTAGATTTATCATATAACTACCACAACGTTTCTTCTTTGGTAATAAGCTAACCTTTGTTTACTCACGTAAGCACCTTGGGCAGACAATTCAGAATAACCTCAAATGGAATGATCATATTGATAACATAGTTAAAATAGCATACTAAGAGCATTTAAGATGATAGTTTTATGCATGTATGTAAGTAGTTTTATGTATGTATGTATGTATGTATGTATGTATGTATGTATGTATGTATGTATGTATGTATGTATGTATGTAAAGGGTTTAACGGTACATCTGCGCAATCTTGGCTACACAGTGCTGAGTAGGTATAAGCATCCCGTAAATGACATATACAAGAAAGATAAAGACAACAAAAACATTTGCTTATATAAACCTAACGCTTTTAAAAGTCCAAGACCTTTTCATCGTGAACATCATCAAGGTACGCATTACGGGTTAAAAGAGGTTACCTCTCTTGGTCGCTTCTTGCAACATGCAAGAGATCGCATCGAGCCTGATCTAGACCCACACGCCCGTATGAAGATTATACATTGTAAGATGACGCTTTCAAAAATATATTTGACATTTATTAGACCTAAATTAGAATACGCATGTATAGTACGGAATGGCTGTGGAGAAGAAGATGCTATGAAATTAGAAAGAGTGCAATTAGAGGCCGCCTGCATAATCACTGGTATAGTATGTTATGCCAGTAGAGAGTCTTTATATTCGGACATCAGTTTCTCGTCCTTGAGTCAAAGACGGAAAAATCAGAAACTAACGACCAACAAATAATACTCTGTCACATTTTTAGAATGATGATATACAGCTATCGATTGCGAAACAAATGTAACATTTGAAAAGAACATCTTTATAGAGTAAGATATGATGATATACCAGTTTCTATAAGTGGATAAAATAATGAAAACAATTTTAAAATATTCTTTTGTGCAATAGATATAATGATCAGAGGCGTGTATTGTTTACTGAATTAAATCCTTTTAACATAAGCTTAGATCTACTATGAAGTGAAAAGATTTAATTACTTAGAAAAAAAATCAAAATTAGCTAATGTCATCTTGTTTTTTAAGGTCACGTGTACATACTCAAGACATCTTTTGACATAATGTCCGTATTCCTTGTATGAGAAAGATATTTCCAAGTTGTAAATACTTGCTACCAAAACAATTGCTTTGCCTCTTTTGTGGAAATAAAAATAAATTTACCACGTGAATAAGAGAAGTTTTACAGGATAACTATCCGATAATGAAAACTGAAGCTGGTCATTTCAAAAACTGGCTCTTGTGTAAATCAATCTTTACAGGAAAACTGTAAAAAAAAAGACAACTCCCATTCAGTTAGCAGTATTGTTAAACGTTTTCCGTATGTAAAGCTTACTACAATACATCTTCTGCAGAAGACGTTTTAATTGGTCCTTCTTCTTACTACGTGTAAATTAGGATTTATCCAAAAAGTTTCGACAGTATTGGAACTTTTAGAAATGTAATTGAATCTTGTTATTTTTCAACATTTTCCAAGGCGTTTCATTCGTAAGGACATAATTAAACTGGAAACTGTCTATTTTTTCTAGTACAGCTACATTCAATTCTTCTCTTTATACTTTTTCATGCTATCGTCCAACAGCCCGATGAAGTTAGCCTCCTTCAATCGTGCGCCATGTTTCTCGCGATCTAACGCGCTTGTTGCGAGATAATGACGTCATCAGCTTCAAGAGCGACATAATTTAATTATATACTAAAATGAAACAAAATGAGATTCAAAAGGGTAATTTTATGTAATTTAAAGAATCATAATGAAAATCTATGTTTTCACTATTGCCTTTTTTGTGTCAGGCATTTTGGCCTTGCATTTTCTATTATATGCTAAAGATAGCGCCGCCGATCACATGATGACTTTGTTTATATATTTTGAACAGGAAAACCAACTTTGGGAATTAATACATCTAGATAGTCAATGTAAATATTTGGTTTTAATCATGTGGGGTTCTTATACAACGTAAGAAAAATTTGCGCTCGAAATGTATATTCACTACGGGCTTTTTCGTTTCAGTATTATTTCATAATAAACATATATTCTACATCAAAAGACATTGAATCTATTATAATAAAATGTGTATCCATTCACCAGTGAATATTTTTAAATTTCTCTCTCCCTCTGTCTGTCTGTCTGTCTCTCAGTCTATTGAGTCATGTATTTATATGGTAAAGAACAAGCAAGCAGTAATGTAAGTGCACAAACTGCATATAGAATTAACGAAAAAAAGTATTCATTTATAAAAAAAATTTTATTTCAAAAACACGGAGACGCTATAAACTGATAATATCCATACCTTGGTCTATCTGGCACGGTTCGGTCATATGCCACGTGACTTTTTAGTCAGTGTCATGAACCATGGACGTCACTTCCAGAAATAAGTAAACATACACACGCTCGGAAAAACGGTAATTATGAACTAATGTACATGAATGCCAAAAAATTTTTCTCGCTGATTAAATGAAGTACATATAGTTGAACACTTTTTATGGTTTATTTGAATAGATTATCATAATATTATAACGAACGCGTTAAAATTCACGTTAAGTGAACGAAAAGTGGTTGCTCGAGGCTACATAATGAAAAATTGATTATAAATTTTTCGTTAATGATGTCTTCTTCATAATTTCGCTATTGATTACTTCAGCTCATTTTAAATCTTACTCAGTCGGTATAATTTGTATATTTGTTTATATTTTCCTCATTTTAATTTTGACTGCTGCAAATTATTTTTTTGATCTAGAAACAACGTAATCAAAGAGAAAAAAAATTGCATTGAAAGAACTGAAAACAAGTATTCTTATGTGTATTTACCTCCTGTTTGGAATAGTCTAGTGACCTAATCAGAAAATAGGTCTCCAGTAAGCGGGGGTAGGGTGGGAGAACTCTTGCAAGAAAAGAATAACCCCCACCAACACCCACGTCATTGGAATATCATTCTTCCCGTTGCCAGTTTATCTGACCTTTATTTTACAGTATTTACCCGTTTACTCTTGTATGCTATCGCTAAACAGCAAAACCGACTGACAAAAGCCAATGTGAAACACAACCACCTCTCCCTGTGTGTGTTTATAGCTAGCTATACAGCTCGTATCCAAGATGTCGCATTTAATAGGTGAATGAGGTGTCGAGATTTGCGTCTTGCCAGCTCTAGTCAGTGTGACACGTAAGTGTCACTCAGTCCAACAGAGACATAGGCTTTGGATAAGATTATGACTTGGTTTTTATGTATAATCATACGTTCCAAACATGTGTATGAATAGCTGGAATACTTGGATTGTAGAATTAGTAACAATTGTTCTTTTAAGATAGTACTAAACAGATTTTGGCTACTGTAGGGGTCAAATATGGACCTCCTCAACTTCGGAATCAATCTCTATCAAATTATAACTATAACCGACAAAGAATGGAGAAAACGAATCAGCAGCAAAACTGGCACCGCGAAGCTAATCCTTTAATGATCACCCACTTTAGAGTTACATCCACACCCCAAATACCCTTCCAAGAACGAGTGAAAATTCCCACAACTTGCGATATTCAGCAAATAACAAATGCTGAACAAAATCGGAGATATTTCAGATATAGGATAGTACAAATTGCTTCTCCAATACTATTTAATGAAGAGAAAAGTGAACAATAAAGAAGGTTTTCTGCAAAATCACTCACTAATAAAATTATAACAAAAACAGCATAAAAGCATGATAAGATAGGCAGTCTTACATGCACGTTGCAGGCCTATACCTAATTTCGAACCCGGTTATCACAAATGTGTTTCTGTGATATAATAGTCCCTTGTGCACACAACATGAAATCATGCACTCTTGGAATCTCTGTAAATAACGAGGGAGATACACTGTACAAGGAAATAATGTATGAATGTCTCTGTAATAAAATATTCACCCCATGACCAATCATACAAAATTGTTTAGTGGTGCCTATATCCTCGTATACCAAGCTTCTGCCCCAGAATCAATGTCAAAGTCAATTGAAAATCTTTATTACGATAATTGATCGTTCTTTTCTAAACGATCACAAAGTCCAAAACATGGATGGATTGTTGTCAAATTTAGACTGTATGATCCGTAAGAAAAGTCATTCATCTCCATGCACCTACATACCTCCTCTATTGAAAGCGATTTGAAAGTCATTTGAAAGTCATTTGAAAATCTTGTAAGTGTTTTGGTCAAGTCTTTATGTATGCCACAAGTTCCAAACCTTTAAAGGGATTTGCTACAACACTTTAAATGTGGAATCAATGGGCATTAACCTTTTATCTACATGTACCCACACCATTGTTAGGGTTTCTCTATATGCACATAAATCCAAACCTTTTGAGTTTAAAATGAGAAATTCTGCAGTTAGGACAGCCGATCATCCCCGTAATGTGCTCTCAATATCTATACTACTAAACAGGGCCGTGGTAAGCGGCGGGCGATACGATCGACAGCCCAGGGCGTTTTGCTTGGGGTGGGGGGACCATTTCACTGATCATGTTCTTTTATTATGTATTTTACTTAAATAAACGTACCGCTTTTTCATTAAAATACCTACATTTAGTTATTATTCTCATAACTATGAATACATTTACAAAATAAACAGTTTGCGGTGTTTTTTTCTGAGGGTGGGGTCGCCCAAGGCGACTCTCGCCTGGGGCTCCGTTTCGTACAGCGCAAACATGCGAAGGCCCTGCTACTAAATGTATCTACTGACCAGGCTGCAGGAATACAAACCATGTCCGCAAAGTTGCAACAGATTAATCAGAAATGATGATATCGATGAAGTCTAATGTTCGATGAACATTGTTCTATTGCATGATTGACGTGCACATTTTTCAATACCCAGTTCGAGTGTGAGTTATTCTGTTTATCTGAATACAACGACATCTAGAAGGTCAGAATTGCATGAAATGAGGGTGACGTAAGGAAACTGAAGCAACAGCTGAGGAATTTCAAAGCTGTTAACTTGACATCTTATCGACCATTGGTACAGCCCAAAAGGAATACACACTAAATGCAGCAATGGAGGAAAAGTAATGCTTCTAGATTTCGTATTCAAGTTAAATTCCACAAGAGATTAAAGCTTTCATGACAAACTTGAAAATGTCAAACCATTTACACTGCAGTAAACCTACCATATACACAGTGAACTAGTACCATCAATCTAAATCTTGTAACCATTGCTCATAAATAAAGATGCAGGGCGTAATATTAACATAATGTCCTTCTAGAACATGAATACTCCCATTTACTGATATATTTAACCAATGAGGCTGGAAATCTGTAGCATGCGGATAAAACGTTTTTACAATCCTGGAAAATATCGCATGCATGACAACCTTATAAAGAAGCAACACTTCAATCCGCACGAAAGCGACATACTTTGGATTAGTACATGAAGTACACGAATAAAGGAAATGGCCGAGTATTACACAATTGTAGACATAGCAGAAATTTGTACATCCAGAGTATTTGGATTCCATTTGGCCCACTTCAGAAAGGAGCTATGAGATTTTGTTTTACCAATACCGGTAGCAGTACACAGAGGCATTGATTCGGAACAGAGGTTGGACTAGACAGTTACTAGTATTACAAACAATTATGATATTTGTTTGGTAATGAGCTGGAAACAACTGATATGCCTGACAACAAAGCAAACTCGGCTCATTAAATTTGCTATATAAGCAAGTTACATTGTAATAATTAACATTATGAAACTCGACTTGTTTTGTCTGAAAATACTCAGAAGAGCAAGGTTATATGAACAGAATGAACGACATTAAAAGGATCAACTTATTTCTACCACAACATTACGAGACTCAAATTATTATGACCAGACTTAAACTACAAAGCAAGGTTATACCATGAGAATTAGGATCATTTCGAGTCCCGACTTATACCGATTAAAGACAAAGAGTTTTTTTAGGCATTGTATTCAATCAAATGGTACGGCATTGTCAGTTATATAGCCCTTAGCAAACAAATACTTCAAAAACATGTTATAAATACTGAATAACTGGTAGATTTTGCGGCCATACATATTTGCGGTATTTACTCATTCAGATCGCAAATGTGAGAGAATTAGATTCCTCGAAACTTACGAAGATCCGTGCTATGCGACCTTTCACTATACATAATGTCCAATGCAGCTTGTTTACCTAGCAACTGTAAGGTTTTGCTTGAAATTAATAGCCTCTCGTATTAGCGTCAAGGGAAAATTACTTTAGAGGGGGATAAAGGACCTTTAAAATTTACCAGCTTCAGCAGATACCCTTGGAAGGCATAGCATACATGCTTACTTTGAAACAAGTGTTTGTTAATCAACTCATATTTAATTCTCAGCAATCCTATTACCTGTGGATAATGTATGGTGCCTGGAAAGAATACGATCTGGAAACTCGTGTTCTTAGTAAAACCTCCTGTGTCAAAAAGTACTTCGAACAATTATATGTTGGTGAACAAAGTATAAAATCTTCGTGCCATTCAAAAGACCTACATTCGACAGGTGTTTAACATCACTATAGAATCGGAATTAGCTGTGGAAGACAAAGCGGATAACAGTGTGATGAATTTAATTCTAAAATATCTAACAGAGTACATTTCAGAAATATGTTTTAGCAATAAAACATTATGGTATATAAGTATTTATTAAACCTTCCCCGCTCAGACCCGTAAAGAGTATAAGTTCTCCCTAGATTTATCTAATATTGGTGGCCGACACATTTCAAAATTTCTGACGGATGAAGTAAAAATTGCTCACATGTAAACGATGTTATATTGCGCATTGAGACATGTTAATATTCTCAAAGCGACAAAGACCTCATCAGTTTATATCTTCTAAATAGTTGTATAGGCTGATAGCAGAATCTTGGAAAGTGCATATTGGAAGGATTTATGTGGGTTTTGTTTAGGTCAGTTGGCCCATATGCAAGTACAGTCAAAACTGTCCTAACGGTCACCTGTACATAGCGGGCATCTGATCAAAACGGACATTCTAATTTCCACTCAACAAATTTCCTATATAAATGTCCTAAAGGTCACCTGCCTTCTACGGTCAGTGGCCAGGTGTTTCTTAACCAACAGTGGTCTCTCCTCCCTGCTCACTGGAGTATATCAACAGTAACCGCTCTAAGTATGCAAATTAAACTTTTGTTTGATGAGCAAGCCATTGTTTAGATAAAGGCATATCATCTGAATTGATGTGTAAACATTTCATATCTGGCTTGTACTCACCGTACTCCAATCACACACACTGTCCGTCTAATTCAATTGTGTCAATATGTCGGGTTCGAAAGAGGGGCGTTTTTGATTCTTACAGGAGAGGGTCGCAGCAATTTGTTTGCTGGATAGTGGAAAAAGTAGTAATGTAGTCGCAGCAGAAATGGGAGTCGGATGAACTCAGATCCAATGGATTATTAAGCGTAAGCGAGATATTATCGCCAATTTTGAGAACAAAGTTCATCTTTGAGAAGAGATACGAGTTACATCCCTTTTCATAAGGGTCAGGGCCCAAGGCCTCAAACTATCATTGTTATCAGCTTCAAACATTTTGACCTCACTGAAATGAATTTTACCACTAGTCTATTGTACCTTATCAATTGAACAATGAAAATGAGATTTCTTAAGACGAAATTAGAGTTACTCATTCTAAACAAAAGAACAAAACAAGGAAATACTTGTATCCGTATTTCAATGATTCAAACAATGTCGCACTCGGATAAATATTTGAAACCCAGCGCGAGTATGATTCTTAAAATTGAAACATGCAGATGATTGGGAAATACTTCCTGAAACATACAGCAAAATACTGTGATTAGGCACCGACCAATTAATTTTCTGGAGCTGGCAGCCTGGGAGTTTCTTTCGAACCAGAATATTTTGTTTTTCTTTTACCGCAAGATAAATTATTTTGTTTAACTAATATAATGAATATAATAATTCTGTTTACTACTAATCAGCGCAAGAATATTTTTTCAGTATAATTGGGGTCGAATGTAGTTTCTTCACAAAATCCCACCACACCCCCTCCGAAAATTAAATGGTCGGTCCCTTAGGGATACACAGTACTAGCTAAATTCCTATAATAAACTTGAGACCAAAGTTATATCTCACGGCACAGAACCATCCTTGATGTATGCTTCAGTGTTAAAAAAAGCATGAGTCGCGACATTGTGAAAATTAAATGTGCTTAAAACTGGTGTCACCTATTCAGCACCTAAAGAATAAGCTGTTACTTCCATCATTGGCATTCCTAAACAAAACTAGTAACAAAAAACTGACAGTGCATGAGTATAACCTTTTCTCGATCTCATTTTAATTAATGACAGGATCAGCTTTGCAAAGATAATTTAACTTATATTTACTTCTCATTATCAACCAGTCATGGCCTCCCAAACCCATATATACTCTTTTTTATATTCTGTGATACCCGGCCTATATTGGCAACACAATACTAAAGGCCAGTGACTAGTAAAATATCTGTATTCCGTTGAGTTTATCAAATAGTCCGTCTTCTGTTTTGCAGTCATATGTAAAATGTCAATCAGTATTGCCCTTGAGATGTGGGGACGCAATGGAATCTACGTTACGTTATTGTCTTGACGGAAACAGCACGTGACGCAAGTGACACAGTAGAAGTAGTTTCATACTTTTCTCCGTCAGAAATTGGGCATTAATACGGAATTGGTTTATTGTTATCAATTTCAAATAGTGTACTGATTACCAGGTGGTGATGAAGGGAAAAGGCTAATCATCATTAGACTTGTAATTTGATTTGCCGAGATGAGGTACTTCAGCTAGTATGAAGTTATCAAGGGTTATGGAGTCAGTGTGGTTCCTTACGTGTCCCTATTTTTAAAAGATGCACGTTCAAAACTTTTGGATCAGCGAAAGTCTGTGCCGGAGGAATTGACGAAGAATATGCGGTTGATATACCTCAAAGAACACACTTTCGCTGCAGTACAAGAAAAGTAAATAATGATGTACAGAAAGTACACACTTGAATTGTATTAAGCAGTTCTACACCAATTTACACTCAGCTATAGCCAAACAGATACCATATGTCGTGGTCGTATACTCAAGAATGCTCAATTTGGGATTGTCTCATTTTTAATCAGGTGACCCCCCCCTCTCTCTCTCTCTCTCTCTCTCTCTCTCTCTCTCTCTCTCTCACACACACACACACACATCAGCAATTGTTATGCTTTCATTTCAAATTATTAAGTCAATACATGTTAAATGCAGAGTATAAGAGTAATGCATCTAGCCACTACTGTGGTAAGGAAATCAACTACTATGAACATTACGAACCACGCCCACGACATAGTATGTTTGGCTGGCTACGGAAAACAATCTCAAAAGTCACTTGTGAAGCATTAGTAGAAATCAGGGGAGGGGCGTGCAGTACATTACGACAATGTTGATCACGCTACGTCTCACGTGCTAAGTATCGAGCAATATGCGACAGGACTTGAGCAATTATAGCATCAAAATCATCAGATCCTTTGAAACTCTATGTTTTTATATGATTTAATTTGATCCAATCTTTTTAAAGTGGGAGTTTGCAGTGATATTCCATATGAAATTGCGCACTCTTGTTGTAGTTGTTGTACCCAAAGACTCGGCAACTCTGATTATGGCGCAATAGATAGAATAAAAGGTTTGCAAAATTATATGTGAAACTGCATGTCTAAATGTAATGCTTTCTTAAAATTATGTCAAATATTGTAATAGATCTGAATGTTTTTATTAGAGGCATTATCGATAATATAATATTCTTCTAAAACTTTGTTAATAGTTATATATGTTACATGCATGGCTTTTGTAATCGAATACTTGGAGGTTATTTCTTCTCAAATATTTGACCACGTTTGTATGTATACTCATTGATCACTTTTATAGAACTTGAAGCAGAATTGATTGGAAATGATCAATAGATAAGCACGGAAAGACACTTACATGAAAAGTAATAAAGAAAAGTTTATCTTTTTAAGTAAAGCAACTGTCTAAATGTTAACGCTATATATTATTGTTTTCTTTAATACAACTCTAGCAAGCTTCTTCGTATTTTTTTTTCTCTCTCTCTCTCTCTCTCTCTCTCTCTCTCTCTCTCTCTCTCTCTCTCTCTTTCTCAAGATCAATCTTGCAAATGATATTATCAACAGATGTGATAACGGTTCCTGTTCATCTTGTAGAATTGCTAGTGATCGAATTGATCATTGGGAGCAAAATAGGACCACACGTGCAAGACGCTGTATTTGGTGGTGAGAGCTAGGAATTTCGGGTTAATAGATGAGAGCGAAAGGAGAGGTTGGGGAATGGAGAGGGAAACTTATTTAAGTCAAACGCTGGTCTTTCCCCTTCGATATAATTTTTCTCGTACTAAGGTCATTAGAATCAAATTGTGAAGTTGACTGACTGTGTATTCGTGCCTCCTGTATTTGTTTTTTGTTGAATTTGCCCATGCCCTTTGAGTTATATAATAATAGGTAGTGTTAACTGTAAAGGATTTTTCCCGATATTATAAAAAAGGAGCATTATTTGTAACATGTAGAGAACAAATTTATATTACTTTTCTAATAGACACATATTCTACAAGTCACCTGGAAGCTATCTGGAGGTCAAAATGGGGCCATGATAAAGACTTTTCTCTTCTTCAGTAACTGCAAAGGAGTAATCTTTTCCAAGTATGAAATTAAAGGCGAATACACTGATCACAGAGGCAACTAGATTCTGGTAGATACGATAATACATTATCAAAGATTAACCCTAGGAGTATTGTACAGCCCAAATGAAGATAATCCAACTTTTTTTAAGCAAAAAAACAAAAAAAAAAACAAAAAAAAAAAAAACAAAAAAAACAAACAAAAAAAACAAACAAAAGAAAACAAAAAACATTATTTCATAAAATCGAAAATGTAGGTAATTCATTTATAATAATTCGTGGGGATTGGAATGTTTCGCGGAGTTACGAACCTTATACAGTTCATTATTTTCGAAAAAACAAAAAGTATCATAGCAAATTAGTCATAACGGAATGGAGCATATTGATCTAGTTGACGTTTGGCGCATTGCGAACCCATCTGGCAGAAAATATACATGGCGAGGTCCCAATAAGAAACAAGCATATCAAGATTATTTTCTTGTCTCTTCATTGCTTACATTGATATGTGCAATCTTCCAATATTGGTCTTAGTTGAAGATCTGACCATTAACAGATAAGTCTTAAGCTTAAATTTGTCAACCAAATTAGGGGTAAAGGATCTTGGAAATTCAATAACAGCCTTTTAGGTTACCAAGAATATATTAACACCATAACAACATGCATCTCAGAGACAGTGGAGCAATATTGTGCAACTGCTGGGAGTGGTGCAGCTTTCTGTATTGATCACTAGCTATTCTGAGAAACTTTAAACGTCATTATTTGAGGTAGAACGATATCGTATTCATTGCATTTATAAAAGGAAAAACACAAACCAGACAGAGACCTGGACATAAATCTCGAGTACTTAGAGAAACAATTTGCTCAAGAAACTGAGTCAGAGATTCAAGCTAACTACGGCACAGTTGCAAAATGTGAGGAAGGAAAAAGAGACAGGAATTATTATTAGAATGAAACCAAATGAGGGTGGAAGGTGAAAAAAGAGTTTTAAATCCTTTTAAAATTTAGAAAAGAGACTATGTTGAAAATATTGTTCCAAGATTGATAACATAAAGTCGATCAGAACTTGTCAAGGGAGAGAATATTTTACAGAAGCTTATATTAAACTAATAATGCAAAATCAAGATTTTCGATTACATAAATACATATTTACAACACTTAATTGAAGACGAAGAAGACGAAGAAGAGAGAGAGAGAGAGAGAGAGAGAGAGAGAGAGAGAGAGAGAGAGAGAGAGAGTTACTTAAGGGACCTTTAATATCTGAAGAATGTTTAAAAGCAATTACAAAGTTACAAGCATGGATTATGGTAAATCGCCTGCCCTAAACTGTTTCACTGTGGAAATTTACAATTTGTCCGGATTAATATTGGACTGTATCCCTTTCAAATGCTACCCTTAAAATTACCTCCTCTGCAATCGCTAATCGGATAAAACTCGTTCTTCCTAAACTTACTAGTGAAATACAAACAGAATGTATAACAGAGAAATACACTGGGGAATGTGCGCGGCTTCTTTTGATGTACTTTTAAAACAACCGAGAAAGATAATTTATTTTTAATGTTAGTCCTCATATTTCGAAACAGCCATCGATACCCTTGAGTGGCCCTTTATTCCCGAAAATCGAATTCATCCAAGGACTTGTCCATATCAAGCAGCATACCAGATTTGGTTGAATTACAATAACAATCTAAAGTATTTGATGTTAGTGAAGGATGTTAGGTGGGGAGAGGATGTTTGACAATCGGGTGGTATAACTCTGTTAAACGATGCTGTAGAAGACTGGCAATCAAGCTCGGGCAAGGTCACATCAATATCAATCTGAGTACCAAATGTTGGTAATATATAATAATAACTAATGTAGATATTGTGCTGAAATAAAAGTGGGTGCGTCTGACAATCAAGGGCTATAACTCCGCTCAACGATGATGCAGAACGCTGACAGCTGAATTTCTCCACGGCCACGTCAACATCAAGCAGCATATTTGGCTGAAAGCTGATAATAACCAAGGAATTTACTGTGCGGAAAAGACAATGGCTGGGTCTGATAATCAGTAGCTTTCACTCCCCCAAAAGATGACGTAGAAAGCTGACTAACGAAATCAGCCAATGTCTCATCAGCTTCTAGCGGCAGTCCAAATTTTGTTAAAATCCAATACTAATTAAGATGAATACCAGATTTGGACTAAATCAAATACTAATTAGGGGAGTTATTGTGCGGAAAAATGGGGTGGAGTCTGACAATCAGGAACTATATATCTGCCAAATGATGACACAGAGACCGACAATCCAACTCAGCCAATGTCACATCAGCATCTAGCGGCAGTCCAAATTTTGTTAAAATCCAATACTAATTAAGATGAATACCAGATTTGCACTAAATCAAATACTAATTAGGGGAGTTATTGTGCGGAAAAAAGGGGTGGAGTCTGACAATCAGGAACTATATATCTGCCAAATGATGACACAGAGACCGACAATCCAACTCAGCCAATGTCACATCAGCATCTAGCGGCAGTCCAAATTTTGCTTAAATCCAATACTAATTAGAGGTAGTAATTTCAGAAAACAAATGTGTGATAGTTATTATGCATAGGGTATAACGGCACGTCAGAACAATATTGATTATATCGTGCTTATTAAAAGTCAGGTTCTAAAATAGTTAAGATAACCAAGAGTCCCTCGAAGGAACTGACGCTCTTCATCTTTTTGACTGATGAATTTTGAAAATATCTCTGATATTCTTGAATGATGAGATTTCCAAATTAGCCACTGTGACAACCATATTTGATGTAAGATCTGCACCATTTTCATTTAGGGCAAACTAGACACCATTTGAAGACTCATGGTGAAAATCCCATGTTGATATGGCCATCTATTCAGGAGAATTAGTGACAAGACTTTCAATATGTTTTATTGTGGCAGCCATATTTGAGGTCAGATCGGTACCATTTTCATTCAGGACCAACTAGATATCATAATAATTCTTGATGAAATTCCCATGGTGATATTACTTTCCATTGAGGAGGAATAGCAATAGCAAGGTTTTCAAGATGGCTGCCATGATGGCCATAGTTGATTGTCAGATCGGCACAATTTGCATTTAGTACGAACTCGACATCTTAAAAAGCCTTCTGGCTAAAAACCCCATGGTGACATGACTTTGCATCTAGGAGGAGTAGAGATAAGATTTTCACGATCACTGCTCTGGTGGCCATATTAGACATCAGATCAGCACAAGTGTTATTGAAGACCAAATAGACACCATAAAAAGTCTTCTGCTGAAAACCCAATGCTTACCGTTCAGAATGAATAGCGATGACAAGACTTTCAATGATGCAGTGGTAGCTATACTAGATATCAAATTTATACCATTTTAATTTAGGATCAACCAGACATCATAAAAAGTCTTTTAGTGAAAACCCCATGTTGAGATGATCATTCTTTCAGGCGGAAAAGCGATAAGAAGTTTCTCAAGATGGCGATGTGTTGGCCATATTGGATGCCTGGGCGGCATCATTTTCATTAAGGACCACCTAGACATCATAAGAAGTCTGCCTGTGAAAGTTCCATGGCAATATGGCTTTCGGTTCAGGAGGACAAGCCATATAAACATTTTCAAGATGACTGCCTTGGCTTGGATATTTATTGTATTGCAGTCACATGATATAATTATATGAAAATTATGTTTAAACTATGGTTTTCTTTGCGTAATCCTAAAGTACATTGACGACATTAGCCCCATATATGAATAATAAGTCTTTAACCTAATTTCATTTGCTGTGACCTGCGACTCCTCATTAAAAAAGACAACAGCACGTTTTGTGATCCATAGGACTCAAAAGGCCTCGAACTATCATTGTCATCAGGTTCAAACATTTTGATTTCCCTGAAATGAATTTTACCACTAGCCTATTGTACATTATCAATTAAACAATGAAAATGAAATTTCATAAGACGAAATTAGAACCCACACTCTAAACAAAAGAACAAAAGAAGGAATTACTTGTATCCGTGTTTCAATTATTTAAACAATGTCGCACTCGGATTAATATTTGAAACCCAGCGCGAGTAAGATTCTTAAAATTGAAACATGCAGATGATTGGGAAATACTTCCTGAAACATACAGCAAAATACTGTGATTAGGCACCGACCATTTAATTTTCTGGGTCTTGCAGCCTGGGATTTCCCTTTGGACCAGAATATTTTGTTTTTATTTTACTGCAATGTAAATTATTTTTTTCAAATAATATAATGAATATAATAATTCTTTTTACTACAAATCAGCGCAAGAAAAATAATTGTCGGTCGAATTCCCCCCCCCCCCCCTTTGAAAATCAAATGGTCGGTCCCCTAGGAACACACAGTACTAATTCAATTCCTATAATAAACTTGAGACCAAAGTTATATCTCACGGCACAGAACCATCCTTGATGTATGCTTCTGTGTTAAAAAAAAACACGAGTCGCGACATTGTGAAAATTAAATGTGCTTAAAACTGGTGTCACCTATTTAGCACCTTAGGAATAAGCTGTTACTTCCATCATTGGCATTCCTAAACAAAACTAGTAACAAAAAACTGCCAGTGCATGAATAGAACCTTTTCTCGATCTCATTTCAATTAATGACAGGATCAGCTTTGCAAAGATGATTTAACTTAATATTTACTACTCATAATCAGCCAATCATGGCCTCCCAAACCCGTATATACTCTTTTTTATATTCTGTGGAATCCGGCCTCAATTGGCAAGACAATATCAAAGGCCAGTAGCTAGAAAAATTTGTGTTTTCCGTTTTGTTTATCGTGTATCCGAGTGAGCATACGAAGCAGGTTGCCATACTAATGGGAACGGTGCATCATGGGAAAAAAGTACGGCAATGCCGTAATTTCACAAAGATTGAGGATGATAGTATCTGGACTCAGGTCGCAGTTATTACTTCAGGTTCAATACCCACGAATGTAGTCCCAATCTATTTAATAGTATTTTTCCTCTCAATTTTTGATGGTGATCCTTGGTTTAGATTTAGGCATTCTTGGTATTGGTTTAAAGGGAATTGTTTATTCTTTAGAATATGAACATTATGGTGTGCTTGTCTGTGTGTATTGTGGCTACAGTGCACAGCAAGTAATCTGGCGTTCATGCGTATCGGTAAATAAAATATATGACCCATGGCACGTTGTTTTCTTTACAGTTCAGTCTCTCAAACAATGCCGTTAACCTATGACAAGAACTTTACCGTGAGTTCATCTTTGAAGATACTTTAGATCAATTTATGATTTATTTGGATTTGTTCACACTGGAAAGTTCAGTACTGACAAACAAATGTAGATACTATATAGGGAAAATAATTGTGATCTGAGTCCTGTCAATGTATTAACTTTAAAAGTAAATTGGTATGACAGATTTATTAATTGAGATAGAGACATAAAAGTTTGACATTTGATATATACTGACATATTAGCAATAGAACTATACAATTGGAAATTAAAATTCTTAAATTATTCTTTAACATTTAAATAAAAAATTGAAACAATTTACGTTTTTAAAATTTTGCAAAAATATATTCACATTTATAGTCTCTATGGGGTTGATGTTCATTATTATCATTATGTCTGAGTTGCCAAACCATATACAAGTTCAAATAGTGGATAATTTTGAAATTCTGTTAGAGAAAATATCTTTGAATGTCAGAATGAGACCTTTATTCAAAACACATAAATACATCTTTCTAGTTGATATTGTACCATTAGGTCATTTACACTATTTATTATGGGTCCAAGCAGTTACATGGTACGTAATGAGAGAATGGAGACGAAAACTCTATAGTAGAGCCTGCTCAGACTGTCTACTAAGCCATTTTAGACTGTCAGAGAATAAAAAACATGAAAAGAAATACAGGTCAAAGGGATAAAATGTACTTTCCCCTGGTCTTTTTAACTTGAATATAGGAAAATGGTAAAATGAAGTGAGTCTGAAACAAAATGCATTCCTTTCTATTGTTAATTTGGTTGAGACATTGACTGATAGAGTGTGGTATTGTAGCATAAGCTGATATCACATTCTTATGAACCATTCTACTTTAAGTAGTACTAATTACAAATAATAATTGCTAACTAACATTTTAGAAATTACACCAGAAATGCTAAAATATATCATTTCAATTAGCTTTGTACAATTTATCTTAACATGGTTACAATTCCAAATGCCCATATTTGTTAGAATGTTTGGGATCATAATTTCACATTCAGTACATTATATAGGATGTAATTGTATCTGCTGTTGATCTGCCAGACTCCTATTTGGCTGTATGCAGTTGATCTGTCAGGCTCATATTTGGCTGTATGCAGTTGATCTGTCAGGCTCCTATTCGGCTGTATGCAGTTGATCTGTCAGGCTCATATTTGGCTATATGCACTTGAATTATCACAAAATGTTATTTAAAACAAGACTTAATAGTATGGTAATATATTTTAACTTAGTACTTTTATAGAGTGCGGCATTGTTGCATAAGCTGATGTCACATTCCAATGAACCATTCTACTTAATAATTGTTGGCTGACACTATTAAAAATACACCAGAAATATTCAAACACATTATTTCAATTATCCTTTGTATAATTGATCTTAATAAGTACATGGTGCGTGTTCCACATGTGAAACTGTCCATTCTTGTTTACAGTTTTTGGAGATCAGAATTTCACATTTAGTTGATGATATAGGATCTATTTGTATACTTGATCTGTCAGGCACATAATCGGCTGTATGCACTTGAAATATCCAAAATTATGTTTTCTATCATGAATATCTTTCAATTTAGTACTTTGCTACTTTACTTCCCCGTATACTGTTATGTACTAATTGTTGCACAAATGATCAAACTTCGCCGTCCCTACATTGCCATAAACTGTGTGATAGCTAGTTGACCTTATTAGTTATTTAGCCTGTAAATGGCTGAACATACTCTGATAAACATACTTTTAGAAACCTCCTATATGTTTTGGATGAAAAGTCACTTTAACACATATCCATTGCTTCACATTTCTGAGTGTCACTGTGTCAAGTTTAATGTCTTTTCCTGTGCTTGCGGACTTAATGTCGTTTGGAATCTCCATATCTAGCACAGTTTCACTCAATTTACCTACATCTTACTGATCTATGGGATTAGGAAAACATGTTATTTCGTTTCAGGTCTCGCCTAGTATTTGGAACAAGGCTGATGAGTTGGATTAGCTTAGATGCTTTCCAGCAGTCAGGTGTTGTTACCAAGGCCTTATTAAGACATGGCCAATGTACCCGGCAAAAGGCACTAGGATATGTTCAGACTACCAAACTGGTATATTGCACCTCGAAGACATGGTTTACGTCTTTATGAGAGAGATCAACACCACTGTTCAGTAAGGTAGAGCCTCCCTGGAGCTGTATATTCCTATTACAGAGTTACCTTTCATGGTTATTGACATTTAAACGCTTTATACTTCTGCTATAAAACATGGTACTGGTCCCATTACCATGGGCAATTTGAGTGTGCTATTATCTATGCTAACCACTGACACAATTAATCTGGAACAGAGCACTTGTCATTGTTTCTGTAGTGTGAAAACCTATATATGTTTGAACAAGTGAGCTCTCGTGCTTCACTACCCCTGGACAAAATGTTATAAGTTGCACAGACCCAAGCTACCACTTGTCTTAAATATCATTCATTGGTTAACTTTGCTGTCTATAATTTGGCTGTTTCGTATTTTAAATTTGTATGAAAATTTAAATTTACGTTAAAAAAAACCCTTTTCTAAAGTTTAAATATTTTATTACAATTTTATTTTAATGAAAATGCATCACCTTTTAATATTTTATATAAAAAACCACACTAACCTCATTACAATTCTTATACATTCTTATGACGTGCACCTGAACAGTAGAAGCAATATTTTCATGAACATGTTATAGTTTTTTAATATTAATGCTTTGTTGTCCGATAAATTTTTACAGCAGCAGAATTAATTGTTAAATAAAGATGCGATCGATTTTTATTGTTTCAATTTCCTTGTTTTAAACATTAATTATCAAACCCTTGTGTATTTAAGAACTTGTGGATTTTAGTATGTACATCTGTATGTATGTGAACAAAAGCTGGAAATTGTAACATTCTTTCAAGTATGAAAACATTTTTTACTTGATGTTTATTGCAGGTGTCTATATATATATATATATATATATATATATATTGTATAATTTGTCATATATTATTCTCATTTATTACTTTTTTATTACTATTTTATCAGTTAAATGAAAATTGATATGTTCAATCCATTTTGATGAGAGGAAAGATCAGATGAAGAGGGAGATAAAAAAAAAACAAGAAACAATATCAGAGTTTTCAGTGTGATTTTTAAACTTCTTGCTGAAATGAAGCTGTGCATGGATATGAGAGTTTACAGAATTATACAAGGGCTGCGATTGATAAAATTAAATAGATTTGTTTAATATTTGTTCATAAAATGCACATATATAAGGTAAATCTACTATTTATTTAAGGGTGATTTTACATATGTAAAATGCTTTAAATTTGCTGCAATGGGTTGTTTTCATCATAACCCTACTTTTATTGAACGATGACGTCATTAATGAGTTGGAAGATACCGTTAAAACCTGAGTCACATTCTAAAATCCCCATTGTTGCCTATCCCTTTTGTTAAACACTGTGAATAAAATATATTTAAACAATCATTGCCCACATTTGCTGGGGCAAGATATTATTGCACCATCATTTGAAATGTTATTACAATAACCTGAAATTTCATTTTCATCAGTGCTTAGTATTATGTTATATATTAATGTGATTATGTTATCAGTTAGCATTGCATTGTCAGTTCTAATTACATTATCAGTTATAACAAAATGACTCAAACTTTATCCCTCTGTTGAACTTCTTTTGTTCAATGGACAATTGTTCTGCAGTTCTATCAAAGTGTCTTCACGAAAACCGATTTTACCTCCAAAAACGTAGGTTGCAATCTCCAGATTGAACCCGACGTGACAAAAAGTAAATTGTCATGTATTTTGTGTATGTTGTTACTTTGTCATGTTCATAGGGACTTATATTGATATAAATATATATCATTTCTGTGTGTGTCTATATATATAAATATATATATATATATATATATATATATATATATATATATATATATACATATATATATATATATATATATATATATATATATATATATATATATATTTGAAGAAGTCATTTTGCAATCCTATTTGGATAATAATTATATTTCCAACGGTATTCATGCTAATTTTGTTGTAATCAATAAACTGTAACAACGTTTCATTCAGAACTGTAATGAGACAATTGGAAATAGTTCAAAGAGACACATTTATAGTATATTTGGGAATGACTTTGAAAGTAGTAGTAAAGTGGGAATTTGAAGCCACCTGACATCACATTATGCAAAGTCACGGAGCAGCAACATTTTGTTTGTGTTTGACCCTTGGAGTTTTTATCGGATGGGTCGATTTGGGAGTGGCAGTCACGGTAGCATAGCATCAGGTGGGCGACTATCAATAATAGAGACACGGTATGCCGATGGTGTATCTTCACGAGCGCTAAGAGTTTGAAATGTAGGCGGGCTGTAGACAGCGCGGGGGAGTCCTCTGACGACGAAGTAATCACCTTTGAATGTGAAGCGTCCCGCGACTATTCAAACAAGGAGATTGATAACTACATACGCCCTCCCGAGACTTTCGAAACTTTATTTCCGGTTGCTGTCAACATTTATCTGATTTGCCTAGGAATCACGAATCTGACCTCATACGACTGGACCCAGGGTCCTTACCTTATACGATGGAGATATTCAATCCCTCCCGCTTCCATAGTCTTCTTCCGCGAACTTTTGTTTGGTGCCTAGGAAGAAGAATTTATGGAGCACGTTGATATGCACGAGGACCCGTACGAAACTGGTCAGCTCAGAAGAGCCATCAACCTTACCAGCGGAATACCACCCCATTAAGGCTCATCGGACGGTGGGGTGCTCGGAATGACCTCTGGAAGGTCGAGCAGGTTAGAGGAATACATGACGCAGCTTGTGCCGAACCCTCGCCTAACTTTTTGAAGAGATCGGCGCGGCCCTCGGAGCAAATCTTCGGCATCGATGATGGCTTCTGCGACATGGTCCGTTCTAGAAGCCGCTCGTATGTTATTTTTGAGGGTCGTATAATTATTTATCTCGTCCAAAATGAGAGTGAACTCGTCCTCATACAGGAAGGCATCCGGGAGGGCTCGCGAGATTCAAACTGAGATGTAGTTCAGCTTACCCTCTGCGAAGACCCGAATTTGGTCGTGGTTTAGGGCCTTGACTCGGAGGCACTGACTATACATGCGCAAAACATTAATAGCAAAAGAAACTATTTAATTTTGAAAATCATTTTAAACATTTTTTAATATTGTTTAAGACATTAAAATTGTGCACACCATATTTGCAAAAACGTTAAGGCATTTAGTGCCTTTTTATTTGCTTATGTTTGTATTGCAATACAAACAAATAAGGGATCGGACCACTAATCCATTTCCCATAGAACTTAATGTTAATATATTTCTAAAAAAACTAATTTCTGCATTAGATTGGTATAGGAACCACACATACTGCCATTCATTCGAGTTAGAAATATTTTCCGCCTTCAAAAACAGGTGTTAAAGCTTCAGACAGATGGTCTAGGGGAGGTAACCTATCCACTCCAGCTAATACCTTGCCACAGAGAGTTTAAACATTAAGCCATTTAAAAGGCACCGTTCAACATAACATATGATAAATGTTAGACTTTATGTGACAAAAAAGGTAATACATTCATACATTTCTTGTCAGATCCAGTGAGACCATCACATTCAGGAAAGATCCGAGATGAAAAAAGAACAGTAAAGTTGTTGCGAGGCGATACAGAAAATATTTTTGAAATTCAATGTGACCATGTATACAATGAAGCAGTGAATATAGGAGTTGGGAAAACACCGTTCCACCCTGCAATTCAGGCTCACATGGATGTAAAGAGTGTGACAATTAGTCCAGATAGTAGCTACTAGACAGCTGTAAAGCTTCATGAAGCTTATTTTCCATAATTATTTGGATTTTTTTACTCCAAAAATGATCCATTGTATTGTAATTTCTCGTGAACCAACTAATGACACTGACAGGAATGCAGCGATGCACATAGTTGTCATGGATACACACACTACCCCCAACCATATAGAGCTCGGACCACTAATTCATTTCCCATAGAATATAATGATAATATATTAAAAAATAAAATTAATTTTTGCATTAGATTAGCATACAAACCACACTTTCTTCCATTCATTAGAGTTAGAGAATTTTTTTAACCTTGAAAAACAGGTGTTTCGCAGCATTTTTTGAGCCTGTACTGCTAAACAGGAGGACTCTTGCTCTGCACCTAATAACGTAGCCCCCACCAAGAATCCAAATGCTTTTTTGTCAGTTGGAAATTAAATACAGGATATCAAAATACAAGGAAATATTTTGTTGTCTATTATATTACATAGATTGAAATTTATCAAATGTATTATGGAAGAAAATTAAATCCATTTACTAGACAATGGGTGCATCTCAAAATATTTAGACTGGTTCTCTGGCTGTAAAATAATTAGTGGTCGATACCGTAATATGTCTATAACTGCTTTATTTAGCGTTCCAGAGTAAACAGCATATTGACATTGGACTAGAGTTGCTATGTTTTAACTCATTACACCTCATTTCAAACAGAGTCGCCTATGCACAGTGCAATGGATTGATATTTAACTAACCAATTACTGATACAGATAAGTCATCATTCATGGAAACATGCCTAATTATTCTGCCAGGTAAATGGGGAGCTGGCTGCAAAGCAAAAAAAAAAAAAAACACACAAAGAAAGAACGAAAATTAATATAAATATCCCTAAATGAATAACATTAAATATAAAATGGAAAAGAGCTTATTCACCTTTTTGTGGTATAGTAATTTTTGCGGATTTTATGGTTGCTACAAGGCACGAATCTAACGACATATAAATCAGCCTGAATAAGGCATCACTGAGATGTACGATAAATCACTACATGTCTTCAACAGCATACATAGCGATAGGAAACTCTTGATCTACCCTATCAAATAATATTCGTTCCCTTTTCATATACAAATGAGGGCGATTATCACAGAGATCAAAGGAAATGCAGGGATCTCAGTGCCTTTATGAGAAAGAGGGGCTTGTTTATGGTACATATTTTGTAAAAACCGCACTGTTTAAATATTTTATTATTGACCGAAGACAAAGTCACCATTTTATTGAATGCAGAAGTGTCATTTATTTATAACGTTTGTGAAAATTATTTCTAAATGATAGGTCAAAGCAACTGAGTTTTATTAAATTTTGAACTATTTGTTCTTTTTCATTTGAACAATATTACCGCTAACTACAACATCCAACCTTGGTAAGTGCAAGTGGCATATATAGCCCGAGGACATGGTAAACCTTGCTATTATTTTACATCTAAGGATAATAGACGACCACTGTCAACCTAATTTGCATATTAAAAAGGAATGGGTGATAGGTGCGGACTTACTGGAATATCCCAGATTGTATTGATATAAAGCAATTAAAGTTGTTGCCAATTTTCAATTTGTCCAATTACACAGACTCAGCCATCGAAAGAAAATCAAATGTTTTCATGTTTGAATGCAGCAGAAATGTGAATGAGTGTGATTATTGACAGAAACGGAAAGAGTTTTCCTCTACATACAAAATTATCATGGGCATTGATCATCGTAAGCGATGCAAATGCTGTGGAAACAAAATCGTTGTCCATTCTTAATCATTCATCACACTGAACTGACTCAGGCATCAAAAGCAAGTGTGATTTTCATATATCAATTGAGAAGAAGCGGGCAATCTGTGATCGAGTGTGACTGTTAGAAACTTCAGAAATTATATGCCGATTATGCTGGAATTTTTGCCAGAGTTCTTAGTTTTGGTACTGGGTCCATTCCCTTTAAAGACTGATTGATAGACACGAAAATAAAAATGTAAACAAGTCTGCCACCAGTTTGACAAGTGGATTGGCTCGTCCCGTGCCTACGTGTGTGGTAGCTACATGTGGGCCATGAACAAGGTTATGCTCCAGACTCCTGACAGTGAGTTACCTCCATTGGCTAGGATAATACCACTGACACAACGATGTACATTTGGTGGTAAAATGCCACCTGGAGAAAACCATGCGTTTTTATAAATGCATCACACTTTATTTCGATTGCTTTTGCTGCGATTGTTTCTCGACGGTGGGTTAATACAGAATTAATAAGTTGGATGTAAAAGTCAAGAATTATTAACGTGTAGTGATGGATCTCAAGGGCTATAATGTTACATGGTAGCACTCGGCAGGCGATACAATATACTAGTGAGGTCATAATGAAGCTCATTGGATCCTCCATAGACTGTCACGTTCTTCTACCATTATTTATGATTTTAAATTCAATCTGTGAGAAGACCAGTAAAGTTTGATCCAGTCAACGTGCTCGTGCCCTAATGTGCGGGGAAGATGCACTAAGATTTGGATGACATAGGGGTCAAAACAGCCGTACGGCAGCGACATATTCTGAAAGATTATGAGCTGTGAATAGGGTGCATTTGGCTCTTTATAGTGACTGAAAGCGATAAATGGCAATTCTTTGTACAATTTGTAACGGACTGTTTCAGATCAAGTCAAAAAGGTACCAAATATTTCGTGAATTCATTAACGATGCACTCTCTCTCTCTCTCTCTCTCTCTCAGCATCTCAGTTTAAACATATGGAAATATTAAAGACTTTCCATACATTTAAATCAGCACCTTCTTTTTCTGTTATTAGTCTTCACACACACACACACACAAACACACACACACACACACAGAGTCACGCGCACCCTGAATGTATGCCCTGAAATCAAGAAGATATTATGTACACAGAGAGTATACCAAAAAGATAGGAAAGATTAGGTAAGATAATGGTTAATGCCTCTATATCTCCCTTTCACAGTAGCTGACTTTGTATAGTGTCAGACTCGTAATCCAAGGTTAGCGGGTTCGATACTTGCCCAGGCCAGCCCAGGTCTGCTGCCTGGGTCTCTTCGTTGCGCAAGACATTTTACCCAATGCACCCACAGGATATAGCTTTTTATGCCGTAAAATACCAGACAAAACACTCTCGCCTTCTCAAGTCATCTTATTAGAGATCGTTTAATATATTCCAGTCAGCATTTATATATCCTATATTTTTATTATGCTTCTACTTCTTGTTGTTGTTGTTGTTGTTATTATTATTATTAGTATTGTTGTTGTTGTTGCAAATGTTCGAATTTACCTCTCACCTGTCCGAAGCTGACCTGTAACCATCCGATGGTGTCCTACAGCTATACGAATTTACCCGTTTTGCGCATTGTATAGACAGACTTTAAGTTACGACACCACTCATTCCATTTATGAAGTAAACACGATGCGCGCGCATTCTGGTTGGCAAGAGCTTGTTACGCGCCGATTTTAGATTCACAGGTCTCTTGAAAATGTATAAGTTAAAATTTTCCATATGATGTACGGTTTTGCCCAGTTAAAGCCAGGGCCAAAAGTGAGAGCCCTATAAGTGCTGGGTTGGATTTGAACAGACAACTGCGTTTGTATTACAAGGTAAATAGAGTAAACTTTACTACAGTTACATCATATATATATATATATATATATATATATATATATATATATATATATATATATATATATATATATATATATTAGTAGACAACAATAGAAGAATAAATTATGCTCACAAGCCTAGCATGAGGTCAAAATGTACTAAATATAAACATATTAAATTTTTGTTCTTTAATATACACTTCATTCATCATTTTGAATGTATTAAATGTATATAATCAAAACCAGCTAACCGAAGTGTTCCTTGGGGTAAAAAGGCCAGCAGTGTTGGGTTTATTTCCTACTTAGTATAAGGGGATCCTATCCACTGGTGTTCCAGGTTCAGATCTGGCAATACCTTAATAGGTGTCTTGTTCTTTTTTCATTAAAGATGCATGATGTGATCATTATCTCAGATTCTCAGTACATAAATACCGGTAGATTCATCATTGATTCCATCATTTTTATCATCTCTGAGTAGTTCTTTGACTACCTAAAATCCCAGGGCAATATTATAGATTATAATTGCAAATATGCCTTAAAATGGATATGCTTACATAATAATGTACAGAAGGGTCAACTAAATTCATAGACTATTTCCTTTATTGGGCATCAATTAAAGTACATGACCAGTTCATTAAGGATAAGTGAATTTAATATTTTGGGAAATGACTGGGTTATCTTTTTGGGACTCTGGGTGGCACTAATAGGCTCCTTCATGTGTATTGGTGTAGACTAGGGAAATCAAATCCAAGGGGTCATTTTTGTGGGCATGAACGAGAGCTTGTATAGTTCCTATCCATGAATTACCAGTATGAGCCATATACTAAGTTTTTCCTATTCCACACCAATACACATGAATTTGTTCCTCACATTAAAAACAAATGTTGGTTTTTAAATAAGATGACACCCATTTGATACAAGTGAAGCAAGAAAAGGACAAAGTAGCCATTGCAACTTTTGGTATCTTTATAAGGATCCAGTAAGGTTTGAAATGGGGTTAAAATATAGACAACCTATGTTCTAGATTAAAACGGATAGAACAATAAAAACCGACATGATCTTAGGTATGCAGTGACACCGTACAAAAGTAGGTAATAATATAGCGCCATTTAAAATGCTATTTGTTACACCAAGTTAGGAATGATGATAGTCACGTACAAGGTACAGTAGCGTAGTGATTTTGTGTGTTAACACAACCTTATCCTAATCTAATAATACACTATGTATCTTTTTCTGTTTTAACACAAACTTGGTTCTGCACGCAGTCATGCAGCTGAAGTTGCAAGCATGTTTACTGCTAAATCTAAACAAGCTTGCTTGTATAAGAAAATTGTGCGAATGGAATCAATCAAAGAGAAAGGTAGAAATTACACTCGTTATGTCTTAGAAGAACAGTTAAACATTTTATGTAGAGTTTCAATAACAGGTATTAGTCTTGTACTTGAGGATGATATTGTGCTTCTACTGTGATACATCAATGGGAATACATCAGCTGAGCTGGAAAATAGATATTTGCTACAGTACAACCACCATTCCTCACACTCAAGACTATTATTCCCAATCTAATACACTTATTCTTTATAGATTTAGCAATCTGGTGCAGAATAAGTCATGGACGATATGTAGTGATTCATATGCATCCAGAGATCAAAGGTTAACATATATGTATAGATCTTGTTAGAGATAAGACTGAAGATTAAAAAGTAACAATCACATAATTATTAAACATACTTGCATCAGAAACTCTAATTGTGTATCAGATCCAGTATCCAATGGAAACAACGTGACACATTCACAAATAACTCATGTTTAGATAAACAATAAATTCTGAACATTCATCACCCAGTTGGAGAAACACTACAAATTCAGTTTAGCCTATAAAATGATTATGAGATTAGGTAGACCAAAACTAGCACCATTATTGACATAACTATCAATATTTTCGTGTTTTATTTCCTTCTGAGATTATATTTCTATCAATATTAAGTACGTACCTGTTGGTAAGCCCAAAGTTCATTACAAGCCCCCCTCCCACCAACTTATGTGAAATTTTGTAAAGTTTTAAGCCCACTATACTTTTAAACAATTCTACAAGGCAGGCCCTCTGACCTTATCGTGGGAGAAAAAATATACTACAATTCAGGAAAATAAATGGCAATTTATGATACATATAAGACAGTATGCTTACTAATTTCATTCATTATACTTATTATATAAGCATTTACAAAGGAATTCAAATTTTTTTGCAGGATACCAATTTTCAAGGATTCTGTGGTTGTTACAAACCACGAATTCAAAAACTCAATGGACCATGGAGCTTCTGCAGAAAACAATTAGGACCCCTTTCCCCAATACATGAATTTAAATACGAACATAATTTTTTGTGTGTAGCAAAACCCAGAAATATTGAAATCCATGAAAATTAATTCATTAACAGTTACTCATTTATTTAATGTTCCAAAAAGGGATATCAATAACAGAATTATAACCAAACAAAAACAAGAATAATATTCAGTGCACATTACTGTGGTAGTGCATATTCAACTACTAGAAATGTAGGTGAGAAATTCCCTCCAGCACTTGAAAAAAGAGGGTAATTTAACGCTTATATTAAGATAGGGTTTGCAAATATTGTGCAAGAATTTTGTATATTCGGTTGATTGTTTTTGCAATTTAAAAAAAAAAAGCTATATTAACTTGAATTGCGTAATTCCATGTTACAGAATAGGCCATGCAGAGCATGTGTGGGTTACAACTGGCAACCGACTTTTGTGACCTTGAACTATCAGTGTCAAGACTGGCTACTTAAATGTGGACATAAATGATGTTTATTATCCTGATTCCACCTACTTTCCCTCAGTGACAACCATTTTTGTGCATTATTGACCACCCTCTCCCACTTTATTAAGTTCAATCTCTTAACCTCATAAAACTCACATAATTTATATTACAGTAAATCTACATTGTTGCTAAATGACCCCCCCCCTCCAAAAATAAAAGCAACATTGGCCAAGTTTGTTTCTGCTAGTCAAATTGGAAGAATACTTGTAAATTATTGAACTAAATTTGATTCAATTTGTAGAGGATAAAAACGTGTTACAAAACAATTAAATGCAAATTATTAAGATCTATGCCATATATTTTGTTAATTTGAATAAACGATCAGGAATATAATAGTAAGCAATAGAACTTTGGGCAGTTAAGGCAGATAAACAAGACTTGTGATGTAAAATATTGGCAGATGTAGTAAAAAAGGAAGATTTTCTTCTCTTTTTTGCATTTTGTGTATGTATATTTCGGCAGTTTGTCGGATACTGATTTCATTACATAGAAACATGAACGTGATCATCGGTTACAATGACCCCACAGAAAGTATGTCATTGGAATCACTGATGTCTCTGCACGAAATAAGACCTAACTCAGTGTTATTTACTAGTTTAACTGTGACACTTTAGAGCCGGATAATGAAGATTGGATCATGCTTCACTGTCTCCCTGAACCTCTAGCTTTGCTTATATGATCCAACTTCAATCAATTTGAATGGTATTGAGCTTAGGCATCATGTAGAAAAAGAAAACATTCCATTTGCTACATAAACTGTACATCCAGGCACAATATGATACGCTAGAGATAATAACTATTGAACAAGCAGCGTTTAAAGTTTGCAAGGAGCTTAGGGCAGGCAGGATTACAGCCGCTAAATTCCATCAGGCATATCATAAAGCTTTAGATGAGTCCTCTAAGTTCTTCTGGGCAGATCTAATGTAATGTAAAGAGGGAGTTGATGTGGTAGCAACAGAATGTAGTAAAGATAAAGAGGCCAGCGCTAAACAGGAGTACTTTTCAGTGAAATTATTATTTCACAAGAATGTCAAAGTGTCTGAATGTGGTTTGTTTGTAGATGCTCCCATGCCATACTAGAATGTGAGTGTCATGGGAAAGGTGTATTAGAAATCAAGTGCCCTTACAAATATAAGACTAGTCTGGATGGCTGCTTCTGAGATAAAAATTTCCCCATATATTCTGCTGGAAGCATTAAGGGTACACATCTATAGTATTTTCAACTGCAGCTTCAGATTATTTTATCTAATGTTACCCATACTGAGCTTTACATTTGGAGTGGTGGCAGAAAAGCAAATAGTAGACATCTAACTTTAGTACCTACAGATGATGCTGTTCTCACTAAACTGGTGACAAAACTTCACAATATATTTCTCAAGGTTGTTTTGCCTGAAATACTCACCAGGAAAGGTGACGACAGAGCTAGCACAGAAAATGCTGCAAGAGTGTTCTGTCACTGCGAGCAGCCAGGTTCTAGCCGCATGGCTGCAAGTGACAGTAAATACTGTCCCATAGAATGGTACCGCTATCCATATGTTGGCTTGAAATGTGCCCCTTACGGCAAGTGGATCAGTCCCGATTGTAGGGCCAAGCATAGTTCCACATAATAACCACTTCAACTAAAATCCCCAACGTCACAGTAATTTCTACGTGAAGGTAATGTGTTTCTCAAGCTACTCTTGTTTCCTACGCGTTAATGAGACCTCAAACTATCATCTGCTTTACCTTCGAGATTCTATTTTTGAAAGAAGGTGTCGTATAATCATACATATTCATTGTAAAAAATAATCTTTCTGATTAGGCTGTTTTTTTTGTTTGGTTATTTGAACATGTGTTCTGGTGTCCAATGAATATATATATATATATATATATATATATATATATATATATATATATATATATATATATATATATATATATATATATACATACATATATATATATATTTTTTTTTTCTTCAGATTTACGTTTTCAGAAAACGTTTAGCACTTCACATCACTGTGTAAAGTTGCTACGTTGAATTGTTTAGTTTTATCATACAATACGAACAATGATTTTCATGATGAATGATATTTTGTACATTATTTATTTACAATACTTGCATTCAAATTGACCAATATAACAATCATGACATGGTCAAGAAGATCAACTTGTGAAATTGAATTCACGGTTTGAAGAAGTCTAAACTTTTTAAAACTTCCAATTACTCTGAAAATGTGAATACTAACTCGATATAGCTGACGGGAAGTATCAACTTACGGCAGCCAAATGACTCTTACCCGTCGCAAAAGAAGGAATTTGTAAAATAAAAAAAATCAACAGCAGTTAATTTGTCTTGATTCGAAAGCCTCTGTCAACAAGGATTACATCACCTAGATCAATTGTATTCAGGAAACCTGACGAAATTGTTTTCCCTGCAGTAGAAATTCAGACACCCCATCCTTTTGATAAATAACTAACTGCTCCATTAGGTGTCACACCAATAAGATATTTTATTGTGTTTGACATGCGTATAACTGCACCAGGTTTTCCCTCTAACAGTTTGATTTTTCGGTCTTTCAATAAATATTTCTATTCAATAATGCATATACATATTTTACATTTTCTGTTTAAAGATTCTTTCAAATTTGTTTAACTGTTGTTAGAGATGGCCACATAAGTAAAGGCTTGAAATGTTTGGGAAGAACATGCAACCATTTATTTTCTATGTATATTTTATACAACTGAGCATGAAATACTAAATCTCTATTCAATATCATTATTTAAGAAACCTAATTTCATTTGAAAACGTCATTGTCAATGAATTTTTTATATATCTGACCTTTGACCCTTCACAGGTATGCCATGTGCAGGAGCCATTAATGACACCCCTCTCAGAGATGCTAATCGTAGGATCAACTTAAATACAACGTTTCAGGAATTTCTACCAAGAGGTTTAGGGAGGAGATGTGGTAATGGACAAACTGATGGACAGACGAAGGGTATCACAAGAGCCCTTATACTAATGCCATTTTGATTTTACTTTTCAGAGAAAATAAATTCAATTAACATTTAACAATATTACCACTTAGGAATACTTAAATTTTATATTCATTACTAAGTTTGGTGGACACTTACTTCAAATATGACTTCTCTTGTCAAAATGTTACAGCAATTCAAAGTCCTGTGCTACCTTTTTTTTAACATTCAATACACTGATATTTGATCCATTCATTACAGGTTATAACATCAACAAATTATCAGTATATTAGGTAATAAGAAAAGAAATAAAACTGTTTATATACTTGCAATAAAATGAGCACAACATTGACGAGCTGTGTTGACCATATCCTCTGACCAATTTTCACGTCTAACTGCCTGAAATACATAAGAGTATATACCGCGAATCATGGATCAGAATTTGAGTTAACGTTCAAATAGATTTGTACGCAGTTGCTCAGTATACGACATACAGTTCTAGATTTGTTTAATGTTTAGCCCATGTTCTAATATGGTGTTAAAAACAAACATATTCAGCGTTAATGCACACAGAAATATCAAATGAGCCACATGTATGTAATGTACTGGTTACACAAATAGAAAGTAGAATTAGAAATAAAAATTTGGGCACGTCATAGGCCTAGATAGTTCAAAAATGTTTTGTGGTCACCACTGTTATCGGTCATATCTAACCTGATGCACCCTTTTTTGAATTTTACGTTGATATGAACATGCAGACTAATGTAACCAAATGAGTGTATTAAAACTAAAGGCGAGGGGCCAAATTGTCATTTTTTCGTACGTATGTTTATGATTCATAACAGTATATTGTTTACACCACGTTGACGTGATAAAGTGGCTATTTTTGCAGTGCAACAATTCCAAAGCTTATCTTTAACCATAGTTCACGTCTGTTTCGCTCAAATATCGTATGCCCGTGCGGAAACCTGTAAAAAGAAAACTTTGTTTCCGGCATAAACCGGTTTGTACAACTAACAGCACAACAGCAGACAGGGATTTCGGCTGTTTATATGATATTATCGTGCACACGTTGAACTTATTTGTCGCCGTTTCATGCCGACCAGTTTGTGCGTGCACACTTGAAATTCATATTCGGTGTATGGTACAGATCGTAAAGAACAAAATCGGCCTGCTGGAAATTTTTGTTTTGAAACAATCACCAGTGAGAAGGACAGACACCCAATTGAAAATAGCAAACATCACAGTTACCTGGACGCTTATTACAATATCCCTTTAACATTGAGAGCCTGTGATTCTAGTCGTGAACGTGCGAGAACACATGAGAGAAATATCCGAAATAATCCGGATTTACCCTAGTCATAAACTGAAGTAACATAGTACATATAAAGTTGACTCTTGCATAATGGTTGTTTTAAAATCAAACACACGGGAGGAATAAGTGGGGCAAGTTAACCGACCAATTATGGTGAAGCTGGAGCATCAAACTGAGTTAGACACCTTATTTTAGTGAACTATATAAACGAGAGAGAATTAAAGATTGTGTGCGAATGGAAAGTATAGACGACAACGTGAGCATATCCTAGGAGGATAATATTGAGCACATAAACAACGAGAAGGTCCTGGGAAACATCGGCGGTATTATATTCGTCAGCCTGCTGATGATTTTGGGCTTTGGAGGAAATTCAATTGCCATCTTCGTGTATCTGCGAAAATACAAGCAATCTACGTATAGAACTTTCATCGTTTCCCTGGCAATTGTGGATTTGGCAACATGTTGCGTGCCAATGCCCTGCGTTTTATTGACTCTGAGATATCCCATGCGCTTCTATAACAGTGAAGTCTGTAAATTGATCTCATTTATGACAAATTTCATGATTATCGTATCCACGCAGATTCTTTAACAATTGCAGCAAAAGATACCGTAAGGTTTGTGTTCCCCATGGAATACAGCTGTCCGAGCGCATGTCTAAATACATATGCGCTGTGGCTGTTGTGTTAGGGATTTTACTTTCATGGCCTGTTATGTATGGAAACAGGACTTTTGAAACTGGCTTTGGTCACATTGTTGGACGACTTTGCGAAGACAAAATATCCAGTTTACTTCAAATTCTTTTTACTATTCGTTTTCGTCGCACAATTGATAGCTCTCTCATTCATCTACGTCTTAATCGAAAAACAAATATTTCGTATGAAGAAAATAATTTCCAGAAAAAATGAAACCCAAATTTCAGAAGCAGACTCGGTGGCTACAACACAGACTAATGATTTTTCTTGTTTGCAACATTCGCAAAAGGAAGAAATATCAAAGAGAGGAATAGTTCATGCCATCTGCGACGATAGATCTAACATCTCCGAGACCTCATTAGAGCAAAAGAACGAACAGGGAAAACATACGGTTGAAAGTAAAAGCAAAACCCAAATATTATGTGAGGGAAATACTGATGAAAAAGACAGTGAAAACGAAAGAAATAGAACCATTGCTATTACTCGAGTTTTGTTCATCATCACGATAGTGTACTTTTGCAGCTTCCTCCCACATTTGGCACTTCGCACTGCCGCTCTTGTTCACAAGAACCTTGTACTTAATCTCTCCTTTGCAGGAACTGTGACCTTCCAGACATTTCGATGGACCTTCTTTTTTAACACTATGGCAAACCCAATCATTTATGGATTTTATGACAGGAAGTTCATGCGAGAAGTCCGCATGTTGTGTAGGTCTTGTTTAGCAACTTGTTTGAAATTAAATCAAAGGCGTGATGGTTTAGACATTTTTTTTCTTCTGAAATATCTGTCAGAAAATAAAATATTACTCTTGAGAAATAATAAAAACTAAAACAACCACCATTCAGGATACTAATAAGGGATGTTCAAAGATGCTTCCCAGAAACTTGTCCATGACAAGTGACTTTTCATATATTATTATTCATTATTAGGTATTAAAATATGTACTGTAATGTAATGTATCTATTCATACTATGTGTGATGTGCTGTCGTATATACAGGCAATTTCTGTTTTACAATGACTAATCGGTTTATGTTACAGTTTTAGTTGCCTTTTTGTCAAAATAACGCCTAATCTGTATTGTTAAAAAATTATCAAACATAAAACAAAGTTTATTATCTGTGGTGTCTCCCCCCTCCCCCCCCCAAAAAAAATGGTAGAGAGCATGTGAACTTTCGGGTATTTCTACTCACCAACAGGGGAGGACCGGAACCGTGGGGAATGAGATGAAAAAAAAAATATTGCAAAAGGTGGCAGACAGGAATAAAAGTTAGCTTCGGATGGGTATAATCTACCAGAATATATCACATTTTTTGATACTTTTATTACAATTCGAGAATGTACTAGACAAAATATCGTAGATCGGTATGCCAATGTAAAAATGGTAACTGTAATTATACCCCCGTCATTCAAGTATAAATGAAATTTCCTTATAAGCTAGTTATAATAACATATTATACATTTTATACCATATAGTTCTAAACAATTATTCAATAAATAGTTTTCCTACAATTTTTTATATTTTTTCCGGACGTTTTAAGTTCAGAAATAATATTGCCTTTTTGACATTTATTATATGCAATGTTTATTTGTGATCACTTCTAATACCTTTATCCACAATTAAGAATCGGGTTATCTTCGTTCCTCTGAAACATTGTATAAAATTGTTTTGTTTCTTTTATTATTATTTTTTTTCTTTCCTAAGGCTCTTATTTCCTGCAATGTTTTGATGATGGTTCTAACTTCTTCTCTAGCTCTCACGCATTCCTCCTTTCTCCCTCATTCTACTGTTCTCTCTCTTTCGTCCGTTCTTTCTCGTTGTGGGAAGGGTTTGTGAGTTTGGGGATTTAAGGCTGGAAGGGAAAGGGAGGAGCTGATGGACCAAGGAGGGAAAATTATTCTGCTTAAACGCTAGTCTCTTCTCTTCGACATCACGTTTCTCGTACTAAGGTCATTCGAACCTCAGTTGTGAAGTTAACTCTGTATTTGTGCCTTCCGTATTTTTTTCCTCATGCCTATTGAGTAGTATAATAATGAGCACTGTTGATTGTCGAGGACTTGTTCCGGAATTATCTGAAGAGACGTTGTTTTTGAACCGTTTAGAAAAAATGTGTATTACTGTCCTAACAGACACCTATTCTACATGTCAAATGGAAGCTAATTGAAGATCAGAATGTTGTTATGATGCAAGACTTTGCTCTTGTCTAGAGGAGTTGATATTCTTTTTAAAACTCTTTCAAGTATGAAACTTAAAATGAATACAGCAATGATGGAGGTAACTACATTCTGCTAGATACAGTAATGCATCATCAAAGATTAGCCCTAGAAGCCTTATATAACCCAGCTGAAGATAGTCCAAATTTGTACAAAACATTGTTGCAGAGAATCGAAAACATAGGTAACGCATCCATAATAATTGGTGGAGATAGGACTTTTTCGCACAATAACGAACTTGATACAGTTAATTATTTACACGAAAACATAAAGGAATGAAGCATATCGATATAGTTGATATATGGAAAATCGCGAACCCTTCTAAGGACTCAGTAAGAAACAAGTAAGACTAGATTATTTTCTAGTTTCTTCTGACTTAATTATACATGCAATCTTCCGATATTATACTCAGTTATAGATCTGACCATTGACCGATAAATCTTTCTGCCTATTAAAGTTTCATCAGCTATTTGTACGTGCATCGTTTGTTTCCTACGTGAAATTATAGGTATGATAATGGTAAAGTTCACAGGCATTCAATGCAATCTTTCCACTAGGAATTCACCATTAAAGAAGATGCGAAGCCATACTTAATTTTTGAAAATCTATTTATAGCATTTCAGAGAATTGATTCTTATATTTAACTGTGATTAAAACGTTTAGATGTATAACAAACAACAGTGTAGAAAGAAGGTATGTCTTCCATACCGTTATATTCGTAATCTTTTTTTGAAAAAAAAATATTTCGAAGAAGCAAACAACAGACAATTCATGAAATCATCTTTATGATCTTGAAAATGATTCTGATTTTTCACCCCTTCATTCCTTTTAAACATATGTCTTCTACAGTGAGAACATAATCTATTTTTCCACTTCTTTCCACTCAAAAAGATTTATTTGTACATGAAATCACCATACATCACTGATGACAAATGTTCACCACATCAGTTAACCACAGTATGGAATGATTTGTATGTTTACAATAACTACTAAAGCGAGAATAACATCAACAACAATAAAAAAACAGCATTAGCAGCATTACAAGGGTACTAATAACAGCAGGAGAAATTATGTAACCACCACTAACAACAGCAAAGATAATAATAATAATAATAATAATAATAATAATAATAATAATAATAATAATAATAATAAAGCCATGTTGATTTGAATCATAAAGTGAAGGGTACAGGTTTTAATAAACCATTTTATTATTATTTTACATAAACAACTCTTTCCATTTTTATATTTTCAATGATTGTACAAGAACTAAGAATTAAAGAGGACTTATTCACATCAAAGTTGATGAAATAAAGGTTTAATAGCTCAAACGAAATACAAACTGAAAACATCTCTATCACTCTTTTGATATAAAGTTTCTGGATTTGTCCTCATCTTCATACAGTTCTTAAAATGATAATGAAGACTTTAAATAATACAAGTTCTTTTAATTCCTTCTCTCCATTTTTGATGTGCTTATGTTTTTAAATAATATTTTCTTCTATCCATTATGCATTGGAAATTATTACTAAACCCTCAAGGTACCCCCTTTGGTTTTGATATATAAATAACACCCATTTAGAACCAACTAGACATCGTAAGAAGCTTTTATGTGAAACCTCAATGTCAATAAATAAATTTAAAAACATCTGTTGAGGAGCAAGAGCAACAACACGATTTTTCAAGATGGATGTCTGTGACCAGTAGAGCTGAAAATTGCAAACAACAGTGGAGAATTGATGGCTCGCCTACTCCGCTCACGTCTTTCCAAACTGAAATATTGCTGATATAAATACCTCGCCGACCAATAATATGGCTAGCCAGGTGTGACTTGTTACGTTACATTACACAAAGTGACAGCTTGCTAGAGCTTTTTAAGTGTATGGTCCAACATCTGAGTGATCGTCACTGTATAAAATAGACAAATTTGAATCTTCATGATTTAACACTTCTGTATTAATTTTCATGACATTTCTGGCATATATGTTTGCGAAATTATCTCTGCTCTAGGGTTCAGCTGATTTTTTAAAAAAAATTTAAAATATAGAACAACGATAACAACTCACAATTATCTTTTCAGGATAAAATATAATTGCATGCAAATAAAAATAGTTTATCAATAAAAACAAAAAAAAAAAAAAAAAAAAAATAAAAATGAATAAATACAATCAGTCAGGAACTATGTACACATAAATGTGTGAACATTCCAACATAAAATTATTTAGGAAGCTACAATGAAGCCAGATAATTCCTGAATGAATTGTAAGTAAAACGGTTCAACCCTGAGGGTACTGCTATCTTTTCCTTTCATGAATCCACAGTAGCTCAGTTAGTAGAGCATCAGGCTCAATACCTGCCAAGACCAGCCTGATCAAGCTAAATCGAAGTGTTCTTGGGAAAGGCAATTAGCTCCCACTTCATCGGCACAATATAACATACTGTATCTAAGTAGCTGTCACATTCTATTTTGGGACTTTTTTTGACTAATTATTTACATGATCAGTATGAACAACATACCGACTTGTTCTAGTTCTAATATAGGCTTTCCTTAATACAGTCCATTTTATTCCTATGAAAACCCAGTTTGTTCAACTTTTATCAAAATCCATCTCTTTAAGCAAGCCATCAACAAGTCTCGTACTTATTGCTACCATCATACACAAATGACCCAGCAATATTTAATTTTTTCATAATTTATTTTAAAATGTATATTCTTTGTGATCTATAATTATATTAGCAAAGTGTATCTTCTGTCTACGTAGATTAAGTTTACTTCTCTCAAGATCCAATTCTGACCTGGTCATATCAAAATTAGATAGGGATAATTAAAACGTACCATTATGAAAACAAGTTTATGTATATTTTGTATTTGCATATATACATTGATGCATAGGAACACATTTGAGATAATCACAAATAATCACTGTGCCGTAAACTATCAGCAGTTTTAATTACAGAGATATAAAATAAGTGCGTGCTCTACACATTTTTTTATAAACTGCGTTTAGCGGAACCTAGTGTTCATTTTTGTGATGTATCCCTCTCTCACCCAACTTTTATCTGACTTGTAAAAACTGTAACATTATACTTTAATGCTAAACTTTAACATTATTTACAACGTCGATGCCGGACACATCAATATCTCACCATGATTATACATGCGAGACAAAATCTGACAAGAATACAAAATTAAGTACTACAATATTCACTGTATATGATAATGAATCCAAAGGCAAACGATTTCCTGCTTGCAAGACTTGAACCAGTCATTAGGTTATACATGTAAAATCTCTCTCTCTCTCTCTCTCTAAGCAAAATTACTATGATTTAAATTTAAATTTATTTGACTTATATAGCATACCATGCCTGAGCATATTACACTAAAAATGGTACAAAAAGTAATGACTTACATTTCTACACCTATAAACCACCAATTTATAGTAAAGTTTATTTAGTGGGATACAAGGATGACTGCAGTCGGTAATTACAAGTCTTTAATTCTTAACCTATCATTCCTTTCAGAAAACCCTGCCTTTTTCATATGTTTTCAGTGAGTATATACGAAGTTCAGTACATCATTTAGAAAGTTTTAAGATGAATACAAATATGAATAATCTGATTGGTTCACTGTCAAAATGTTCACATATAAAATCCATGGGAAACTGTGCGAGATATTGCTCCAATTATTTATGAAATGAACTTTATATTTTACAGAATTCATGAAGTCATGAAGCTTGAAAATTGATTACACACTGCATGAATTGTCATAGTAAACCAAATGCCGTTCATGTACGGTGTGCAATCGACTTTCAAGTTTGATGACTTCATTCATCCTGTAGGTAGGAAGTTCAATAGTTATAATTACAAGTATTTATGGAATAATAACGAATATCAAAATATAAATAACAGAATTAATCATTATTTACACATATTGTCAAAGCACACAAGATGGACGCATGATACATAGATAGTTCCTTTTTGGTGTTATGAAATAATAACTTCTTTTCTGCATCACATTATATGATTTTCATCAATCCAAATGTTTGTTACAAAGGTTTGGTAAAATACGTAATTATCATATCTTTATGCTCATTCTGATACAGGGCTGTCTTAAACGATTTTTGAATAATTGTTTATTAATGCATTCGAACTGAGAAAAACAATAATAAATTTGGGAATTTGAGGGTTCTCCGTAAAAAAATATCCATTTTATTACCTCCATGTATAAACTTCAACCTTCAACAGTACGACCATATACAAAAGCTGTCGTACGACTACTCAGCTCAACAAATATCTCTGATAACTGTAGACGTTGTGGCCATAATGGCTATGCGCAGAATGCACTCAAATTATGCCCAGAATATGTTCTAAGCATGTGGATACTAGCCCATACAAGGTAAGTGTTGTCTGTTTTCTTCTTGTAGCTTTATGCTTTGTCTAATAACTGTAGCCCACAGAGCACTACAATCACTCCGGTCTCCAACACGTAAATTACTTGTTTTAATTAAGTTGTAGTTTTTACAATTACTTCGCAACAATATGCCTGGTGTGTGCAGGAATGTTACTAAAATTCTTTATTTCATCCATTTTTTCCTATTTAAGGCTAAAAAAGGCCCGTAAAGAGTATTTTCATAGGTTCTTAGATGTTTTGTTGCCTCTGATAAACCATATTTGAAATTTAACGAAATTACGCTAGCTAACACATTCCACTGATTTAATTGCACACACTCTTTAGTGCTTATAAAATAAACTCAATCCAATATACTTTCATCGATAAAGACCATAGAAACTTGACACTATCTTGTGTGCTACAACATGCATATACCAACATCAATCACTCCCATAAATGCATATGAGTGAATAAACAATAAGCAGACAAGTTAACATTATTATTATGATTATGGAGGGCGTCATATTCTAGGCAGTCCTTATCTTTAAAATAAATTATATTATGAAATTTTCAATGCAGTTAGAATATATTTCTTTCTATATTGATGTATGAGTCGATTGCAATTTGTATCCAATCTGCGTCCTCCAATATTGCTCGTTATTTTTAAAAATGTGAGTAACATAATACCGCCACTCTGAGAGAATCTATTTGTGAGTGTGAATAAATGTGTTTAGTTAATATTCTGATCATAACATTATTATTATTATTATTATTATTATTATTATTATTGTCAATTGTACAATATTAAACATCTTTTATCTCGATGGCTAAGATGTTGGTTTGGTTTCGGTAGTCTTTGATATGGCGGAAATTGGGAAAGCATTGCCGTTTGATGGGGTGCATACATTGGTTCAATTTCCCGAAACCAGGAATCAAGATCTAGACAAAAACATTATTCTATGCTGTCCAGGCCCCTATTATTATTATTATTATTATTATTATTATTATTATTATTATCATTTAACTTGATGTTATAAGTATATTAATTTGTATTGTCTTTTCTGAAAATATTTTCAAAGCAAGATATGCTCATATACTCTTCTTTTCCAATTGTTTTTCCATCCTTATGCTCAAAAATACTGGTAAGGTTAACTTCTTACCAACTTTGCCCAAGCCTTCTCTCTGTAAAATCAGGTTTCACATCTTTTTGCAATGTTTGTCACTCCCATCAAACATTCAGTTACTGACTTACCTGGAAGAGAAAAGTTAGTTTAACCTGCATTGGATTAAAGTCACCTTTCACCCTTTTCTCAGTTACTATGCTGTACATATGTTGGTTTCCACTATTATTTGTTTGTGGCCTGGTTTTCAAACTTCCTACTGTTTAAAATATTTTGGAAACGGGTGGAATTGCTTGTCTTCTTGTAATAATTTGAAGTGAACATTTGCTTCATCTCTCTATTTGCTCGTTGCACTGATTAGTTATAATTCAGTCACGACGTTTTCATTTGAATGAAATACCCTCGCTGTGTTCTACTTCTTTCTTTTTGTTTGGTGTCCTATTTGTCAGAGTGATTACTTGTTTTACCAGTTTTACCAGTGAACAATGTATTCTGTCACATCATATACACAGCTTTCAAAAATAATACCATATGTCAACAACAAACGCTTGAAAGGAGTTTATTTATGCCTCAGAAAAATGTATAGAGTGTGAGAAATACAAGAAAAAGCCAAATTTGCTATTGAATAATATTCCTAACATAGGCATAAACAATTGAACGTATTACCCAGCGTGATTTCAAAACAATCACACATGTTATAATATTGTTTGTGAACCGTGAAAAAAAATTCAAAGAACTATGAAAATACTCTTTTTTCAAGTATGATCTACTTTTAAATACTTGCAAAAATTAGATACTGGTGTAAATTAAAGGAAACATTTATGAAATAGCAAATCTTGGTAAAATTCTTGCGTATCCGAGGCACACCGTGTCGAAGTAATTGCAAAACTTAAAATGTATTTGTCACAAGTAATTGACTTTTCGGAGACCAGAGTGATCGTAGTGTTCTGTGGGCTGCAACATTTCAAAAATATCAAGATTAAAGGAGAAAATAGGCAAAACTTATCTCTGATCGGGATTTAGCCATGTGTATTTGGAACAAATTATGTGCATAATCAAGGTGTGTTCCGCATGTTGCAATCGTAGCAATTGTATCCGCAACGTCGATGGTTTCACAAAGTGACTCTTAATATGGATGAGTCTAATACAGGTGCCACAGTGGAAACAACTTCTAACTGTTCTTTGAATATTCGTGGAACAAGTAGGTATTGCTGCCTTATTCAAAGTATGGTAGTGTAGTATATCCCAAGACTACTCCACACTACGTATGTTTCAGTTTTGATTACTGTTCACTCAATGTCAAATGTGAGTAGCCCACGGAGTAAGAAAAGTTAAAATCGTGTCATGAAATATGATTTACAACGGTCACTGCATGGATGAGAATTATTCTTTAAACATGATTTTATCTGTGCAGACTAATAAATATTCTGCCTGAAGACTGAAATTGTACAATTTGCAAACGCTTGGTATCTCGCAGCAAGAAATTAAATTGACTTACGGTCAGAAGCAGACTATAATTCAGTTAGCCAAGAAGATTTAAGTAGAAAAAAGAAAATTACTGATATATCACGTTCTAGAATTCAAAATCTTTTCCAAAAATTTCACATATCTCTCTCATATATATATATATATATGACAAAATGTCCCTACGTTTCAACCGAAAGGAAGGTCTTCCTCAGGAGTCAATGAAATACATACATAGAAACAAACACAAAAAGTGATATTTTCAGAACAAAAAAGCTATTAAAGATAATGAAAATGTGTTAACTTTTTCATTTTTCTTTAATAGTTGTTATTGAATATGCCAACATGTAAATATGTATTGTTTCGTTTGTAAGGAAACTAATTGTTCAACTTGGAGAGAAAGTCCAAACATTTCAATTATTTAACTATTACCTAATCAAATAACAATGAAAATTATATTTCAATATTTACTATTTGTTTGAAGAAAAATAAATTTGATGGGAATATACCTATAAAAATCTTATTGATGAAATTATGTTCCTGAGTTTATCACTCAAGGTAATATGGGCTGTCAAACCTTTTAAATCACGTTATTACATCAAATAAAGCATTACAATTTTCTTTTCTTATTTTTCTTGCCTTTAGATGCCTCTTTCGCTGCCTCAGCTCCATTTATCTCGAATCTGCTCATTCACTGGTATCTCCTCTTGCCCTGACATGTTCGATATCTTCTTCAGTGATACCAAATGGGACTCTAGAAGTGATGGCAGATCAGCTATTTCTCTATGAACAATTGGGGCAGCTTCCCTTCAGGAAATGTATATACATTACTTTCAGGTCCTTGCATTTTTTTATTATCTTGCCTCAGAAGATCTCCTTCCTGCTGTTGCTACTTTTCTTCCTCCTCTTTATCATCCACCTCCTTATCTCCCTGACCCTCCATGTGACAGCTTTTCTTGATTTCTAGTGATACACACATTCATGGGGCAAGTTAGATGAAAGACAATTGAAATACACATTTTTACAACAGCGTCAACCAAATGGAATGGCCACCCAAAACAAATTTAACAAAAAAAAAAAAAAAAAAAAAAAAAAACAATAATCAAATTAAAGAATAAAAAAAGTAAAATGGTTGCCCAGGAATATAAATCCTGAACAGAGACTATGTCCAGTGCTCTTGACACATCCGTTAGTATTCAAACTCAAAACAAACCCAACAATTACATTACCTTATTCAAAATATGTTTATGTTTAGTTCGAATCATGGAAAACATTCATGGTTCTCTCAGAGATTGCAATTGATTTTCATGCTTAAAATGCTTTGAAGATAAGGAACTGTAGCTAATAAAGTTAAGGGAAAGAGCAGGTCATAAAATGAGGTTGCTAGATCACAGTTTAATCGAGGTGGCTACTTGATAAATGCTCGCAACTATACAAATGTTTTCTTCCAAGTTGGAGGACATAACGAACTTGATATGCCATCAGTATGAGTCTTGGCATGATGGTCTTGACATACTCATATACCATATCATACGAGTTCTTTCCTGTGACTCAGAAAAACACTGTCATGTGGTTCGAATTTATTTGATTTATTGCAAACCCATAATTTATGCTTTCCAAATATTTTAGGAATATAGTGTAAATTTAAGTGAAAGACATTTACCAAAGATTGATTTGGTATATCTAAGAATATCGACGTACCGAAATTAGTGAAAACACCTAGATACGATACGGAAATACGGATTTAACAGCCATATCAAGCACCAACTCAACCATGCAAAATTAAACGATTATGTAATAAATAGTTATCCCAGCTAGGCATTTACTGTTAATTAACACGTTGTAAAAAGATCTTTGATGTGAAAGAACTTTTACAAAGAATATTTCCAGTACCCCAACACAACTGTAATATGTTTTCATAGTAAAATGCTCTCTCTCTCTCTCTCTCTCTCTCTCTCTCTCTCTCTCTCTCTCTCTCTCTCTCTCTCTCTCAGTTCAACCGATAATCTCAAAAATTGCTTTGAACATCAAAGGGTTGCATGAACAATCAAAACATCGTAAGTTTGTTTCCTCTTTTCTAATTTTGGCATGAACATTATCGCTCTAAAAACGGCAATTTGAAGGCAAACATTTTTGTGTGTATTAGCAAGTAATATACCTATGAATGCACTTCAAAGTACATTAGTCAATAAATTATATGAATTTTGTGATGATAAGGGTGAATGACACAATGTTCAATTTTTAGGATATTGGATTACAAGAATATTTTTTGGCGGTTTCGGCTCTCCATAGCAGGTGGCACGGTTGAGAATGAGTACTGACTGCTCTGACAGGTGAATGAGGAATGTCAAAGTTATGGGGTGGATGTATATGAGACCAGTTACAAACCAGCCTTGATGGTCCGGACCGACTAGTATAGAGGTATGTGTGCCCAACTGTGAAACAGACAAACCGGGATTGATACCCCAGGGTGACAGTAAGACTTTGTATCCCCTCCTATTATAATTTAATACAACGCAATTACTTTAAATAAACTACATATCAAATATCTGTAAACATTCCCTATGATCATTCCAATTCAGCTGTGACCAAACCATTGGGTCAGTGAATTTTTAAGCACTCCTGTAAAATATATTTGGCTGATTTCAAGTAACATCCATTACCCAGAACTCAATAGAGACTAACACATAATTACAACCTAGAACAAGAGTCCCCCGAAAGTATTGACTCTCTAATGGCCAGAGAGATTTTTCAGGAATTAAAGATTAGTCCATTTCTTCTCCTAACTGCAGATTGCTGAAACCATCTCTGATATTCCTGAGCAGTAATAAATATTCAAATCAGCTGCTGTGGCTCAGCTGGTAGATGTACGATCGCACCATTTTCATTGAGCACCAACTTGATATACTTAGAAGTCCTTTGATGAAAACCCAATGGGAATATGACCGGCGATTAAAAGCTTTTCAAAATGACCACCATGGCGGCCATACTGAATATCTGATCGTCACCATTTTCATTTAGGTCCAAATAAATATCACAAGAAGTCTTTTGGTGAAAGCCCCATATCGATATGGCCATTCCCCTAGGAGGTGTGGTGATACAAATTTTTTAAAGATGGCCACTGTGCTGGTCATATTGGAGTTTAGACCAGCACCATTTTCATTTGAGACCAACCAGACATCATAAGAAGTTTTGTGGTACAGACCCCATGTCGATATGACAATCTATTCCGGAGTAGCGGCTATAATAAGATTTACAATATAGCTGATATGATGGCAATATTAACTGTCAAACCTGCGCCATTGTTATGTATCATAAGATGTCTTTGGTGAAAATCGATATTGAATTGACTTTCTGTTCAGGACGAGTAGCGACAACAAGATTTCAAGATGATCACTGTGACGGCCATATTGGATGTCCGAGAAGTACCATTTTAAATTTAAGACCAACTAAACCATGTGATAAATGTGTAAAGTTTCATGGCAATCCTCTAAGTAGGTTAGGAGGAGATGCGATAACAAATTTGTGCTAACGGACGGAAGACGACAGACGTTGGAAAACGGACAACAGCCATCCCATAAGCTCTTCAGGTATATGACCAGCAGAGCTGTACATTATTGTTTTACAGAATGCAACACATATATAGTGACAGTCATGAAGTATTTCCATTTAAATTTAAGAGGCAAATAATGGAGGCAGAATCAATGATAGTTCAGTATTTATCGTGCAGGGCTCGAAACAAAAAGGGTTTAGGTTTGAATCCTACCATCAGATCAGACCAGGTCAGCTACGTTGATGTGTCTTTGGGCAAGACACTTTACTCCAACTACCTCCACCCTAGATAAATTACTTGTGTTGCTGTGGCGTAAGGCAACAAACCACAGCAAAAACCAAAGTTGAACCCTTATAAAATAATTAAATTAAGGACTATGCATCAGTACTCATTTTAATGCAAACCTATGAATTCTATACAATTATTAAGAGATGATTATGTAATGTACAATAGCAACGGACTGTGCTGGCTTCACATAGGCCCTGCTACAACAACTCTTTAATAGTCTCCTGTGTAGCACTAGCAGGGCATGGTAGAATTTGGAAATTATAGACCAATGGGTCTCAATGGCCCGTGCCTCTGCTCAAGCTATGTGTCATAAACTTACTGTGCAGAAACCATTATTTTCTTATTAGACTTACATTGATCATAACCTCAAACTTTGAGTGTCCGGAATCTATAGGTTTCTTTATTAGCCACAATGCAAGCCATGCACAAAGTTGTTAAAGGAACTTACTCTAGAACAAACGTTATTTTGCAACCCTCATTAAGCCTCTTTCGTATCTCAAGTACAAGCCATCCACAAACTTTGGTCAAGGTATGTGGTCTAGGACTAAAGTTATTGAACAAACAACAGTTTTCTTCTTTCAGTCACCGTGATCTAGACATCTGACCTTTTGACCCCCAAATCAATAGTCTTTTTCTTACCCAACATGTAAGTCATCCACAAACTTTTGTGAAAGTACATGGTCAAGAACTGAAATTTTGCACAGAAACCATTTTGTTTTCCTTCAGTTACAATGATATTGACCTTTGAGCTTTTCACCACAAAATCGACAGACTTCTTCTTTATTACAAGCGCAAGCCATCCACAAAGTTTGTACCAGGTCTGTGATGTAGAACTAATTGTATTGTGCAGAAATAATTTGTTCCTCTAGCCACAGTGACCTTAATGTTTGAACTTTTGACCCACAATACAATAGGATTATTCTTTCCCCAATTGCAAGTTATCCACAAAGTTTTGTATAAGTTTGGTCCAAGTTTGTGATGTATAATTAACTGGTTATTGTTCAGAAAGCATTTTTTGTCTTCCAGTCATAGTGATCTACACCATTGACCTTTTGACCCCCAAATAAATAGATGTGAATATTTAATTTTGTTTTTGTTGGTTTAAAGGCACTTTCACCACAATATTGGCTATATAATGATGAGGAATTGGGAGCTAAGTGCCTCTCCCAACGACACGCCCAGGCAGCCGACCTGAGTTAGCCTGGTCAGATATCGAACCCGTGACTCTTAGATTACCCTTTCCAAGTGATCTCCCTAGGTAACTGCAGATGGTGAAGAACTCTAGCTATTGTGTGAAAACAGACGTATGGCAGATGGACGGACAACATCATTACTTGATTATAAATATGGTCGGCATATAATAAGTACGTCCATTAAAAAGTTAACTTGTTGAAGAAAGTCTCCAAATATGGGATATAAATATACTATCTCTGCTTATTCTCTAAAAAAGGATTTTGGGCAGGAAAAAAGTCAGTTTACTTGCAAGATCTACCAAATGTCCTTAGAATACCAGGCTCTATTCTTCTCATTCATTGCAATTGCGAAATTCCCGGTCATTTCTAAAATATCATGCCATAAAATCAACAAAGCCTGTGAAAATTGTGCATTATATTTTGAAGCCCTACCTTTATGTCTTCATTCAATCCCTCCTATATTCAGAAAATACCCCGATTCTTTACAAATGGATGGCGTGGGAGGGAGAAATTCGCCTTCCCCCTCCCCACCCGAAAAAAATTATAAAAACAAAATTCAGTTCTAATAAAGGCCCTGCAGGACTTTATCCAGAAGATCAAATTCAATACATAATTAGATTTGATAGCTTTAAATTTAATTTGTTATATCTGTAGGTTAAGGCTGCACAAATATACGAGCAACAACAATATAATTTAGCCGATCAGTCAAAGCATTTTTTATATAATATAAATGGCTGTTCAATTTCAATTATCCAACCCTCATCTGAACTCCAAGAAAGTAAACAGAATGTCAAAAATAGGCTTTTGGAACCTCAAAATAAGGTTCAAATCAATGTGTGAAAAATACTTTATGTTCAATGTGATTTTTGAAGGAGACAAAAATAAAACAAATAAAAAAAAAAACACTGAGGAATGTGTTTCACCTTATGTTTTGCGCATTTAGTATTACGCAAGGTACCGTAAAAAGAAAAGTAGGTATGCTTTGTAAATTTTCACTAATATGTAAGTCCAGAATCAGAGAATATATAGGAGTATAACTCCAATTGTTATGAACTGACTTTGTTTTATGCCATTGGCTGTAAACGGTCATGTGATTAATAGATCTGGAATGTTTTACACATTAGTAAATTCTGGGACCTAATTTCGGTTCCCATTTTACAGTGTTTTTCTGTCAAGCTTTGCCTGTATCAGCTCCTTACAACATGACAATAATAACAGCAAAAACAGCAACAGCAATAACAACAACCCCCGCAACTGTGACTTCAGACTAAATTTGGGAACGGCAGATACATCTCCAATGAGAAGTTCAAACATTTTAATCGCAAGTTCTGTCTGCACCCAAACACTCATCCCTGTTGCCGAACAAAGTATATAGGATGATTGTACCTTCATAAACTACGTCATTTTTGCTTTTGACTTTGCGTTTTCAATCAGCTATTATTGAGGGTCATGGTCATTTGACGTACAAACAGCGGATCACACTAAACGTGGATTCGACTTTTTGGGGAAGGAAATATCGAACTGCTTAGAAGCAAGAACAATGAATGCTAAACACATAAAGTATATTTTGTTCAAATAAAACAATATAGTGACCTTCATAAACTCTTGTGATGTGATTTTGTAAGGGCTATGTCATCTTCGCTTGCAAAGGGTACAAATGGTACACTTAGTACTACATCGACCATAAACGATGGTGACCGATGACCTTTGGATTGCGAAAATAGGGCTAGGTATTCTGGCGCAGTGTGAAGAGGCGAAGAAAGAAATAAAACTACGAGCTACCTAAAATTGAATGTTCTGCTGATAAAATCCACTGATCTGACAACAGAAAAGAGGAAAATCGAGATTATAAGTATTACATGGTTATGATTGTTTACTTATCGAAGTGTACATTGCTTCCTAATCACTCAAACACAAAGTGGACACAGACTTAAGCATCCTGATCACACTTCTTCTTCACCTATATATTATTCAGTTAGTGGCAGTTTCAGCTAGTTGGACATCCTGTTTCTAAGTTAAAAGTTAAGTAAGCAACTATGACTATTTCATAATCCTGCTGCATATTCAAGGCCTCTAAATGAAACCCATTCAGTTGGCATTGTGCCAATACGTGACTGATCTTGTTGGACACAATTTTTACCAAAGCACTTCGAGACGCAGCTGAACTTGGTATGTGTTGTTATTACTATGTACAGTAAGTGCTGCATTATCCAAACCCAGCAGGAAGGATCAGTAAACTGGAAATGTGCATATCGTAAAATCATTTTTAACGTTTCACACGATAATATGTGTCGTTTCCGATGTGCAGCAGATTCTGATATAAGCCAGTGTTTTATGAAAAATGCATACTAACCTCATTAAACTTCTTATACATTGTTATGATGTGCACCTGAATGATATAATTTCCATGAACATGTCATAGTGTTTTAACTTTAACGTTTTGGTATCCGATAGATTTTTACAGTAGCTGCAAGACTTTTTTAAAATAGAAGATTCAATTGATTTATATTGTTCTGATTTCCTTGTTTTCTTACATATTTAATTACTCAAGATCCTAAATGTGAACATTAAGTATCAATCACGTGCACATAAGGTATCATTCACTTGCATATTTAAGTATCAATCACTTGCATATTTAAGTATCAATCACTTGCCTATTTAAGTATTAAATGTGAACATCAATCACTTGCATATTTAAGTATCAATCACTTGCATATTTAAGTATCAATCACTTGCCTATTTAAGTATTAAATGTGAACATCAAGCAGTTGCATATTTAAGAACTTGTGGACTATGGTCTGTATGTCTGTCTGTGTGTATGAACAAAAGCTGGAAATTGCAACATGTTTCCATTGTGAAAACATATTTATTACTTGATGTTTATTGCGAATATCTATAATATATTGTAAAATTTGTGAGTTAAATATAAATTGATGAGCTCAATAGATCTTTATTGGATGAAAACTCAGATGAAGCGGAAGATAATAAACAAGAAACAATATCAGTTTTCAATGTGATTTTTAAACTTCTTATTGAAATCAAGCCTTGCTGCCCATATGAGAATCACAGAATTACACAATAAATAAGATTTATGAATTTAAATTCATTTGTTTAATGTTTGTTTCTAAAATGAATATTTACATAATAAATGCGTTAATAATTTCGAGATGATTTTATATATCAAAAATGCTTTATATTTTGATGCAACAGGCTGTTGTCATCATCACCCTACTTTTATTGAACGATCAAGTCATGAATGAGTTGGAAGACAGATTTTAGCTCCAAGTCATATTCTAAAAATCGCTCTAAACTATACATATCTGCTTATCTCTTTTGTTATACACTGTCAATAAAATATATTTAAACTATTATCGGTTGCAATTATTTGGGAAAAATATAATTGTACATCATCAGTTGAAATTTTATTACATTAACCTAAAATTTCATTACATCATTGATTAGTATTATGCTATATATTAATTATCTTTCATTATTGGTCGGTATTACATTATCAGTTCTAATTACATTTTCAGTTATAACAAAATCACTCAAATTTGCCTAATATGTTGAACTTGTTCAGTTGAATGAACAACTGTTATGCAATTTTATCACAGTGTCTTCATGAAGAACAATTTTATCTACGAAAAAGAAAGGTTGCAATCTCCACATTGAACCCGACGTGACAAAACTTAGTCTTTGTTTCTCAAACCAGAGATGAAGAGTGGGTACTTGCCATTAAATAGACCTTTAACATTTTCATAAAATCATTTGATGATGCTGTCGCATCTCATTTCACTGAGGCAGCCACAGTAGCTCAGTAACTGAAAGATCGGACTCATAATACAAAGGTCATGAGTTTGCTACTTGCTTAGACCAGCTCGAGTCAGCTGCCTCGATGTCCGTGGGAAATGCACTTAGCTCCCATTTCGTAGGCAACGTACAGCCAATACTTTCTTAAGTGTGTTGTTAAAACCAACCAACCAACCAACATCATTCCATTGGTGTATGCATTTGAAAAACAAAGCACTTTCACCATATTTCAGTATGTAAGAATTAGTGTTATTTGGGAAACACATTATTATAAGGAAAAATGTAAATTGTCGTGTATTTTGTGCATGCTGTTATTTCATCATGTTCATACAGACTTATATGAACACAAATTCATATAATATGTATAAAAAATATTTGACAAAGTCAGTCAGATTCACATTTGGATAAATAATTATATTCCCAATGGCATGAATGTTACATTTGTATTAGTCAATAAACTGCAACAACATTTCATACAGAACTGTAATGAGACAATGGTATTTAGTTAACGTGAAGTATGTTTGGGAATGACTTGGGATTTGAGAATTATTTGTTAAATTTCTCCATTAAATTTGAAGTTAAAGTGGTAACATTTAGAATTTCAGAACACTGGCTACAAACAGAAAAAGGAAGATTGGAAGGATAGAAAAACCGCATGTTATACCGACTATATGCTTAAAATGAAATAGCAGATTAATATCATTATATTTAAATGTACTTTCTTCAATGAATAACACATGTTATATCTTCAAAAATATTTTATTTTAGACATTAATAATTTGAAAATGAAGCAGTTTGTGCTAATGCTGCAAATATGTTTACTCTACGAAAATCATGTATGTTTGTTAACCACGTCATGACAAAAAATTATAACTCTTTTATACATACAAACTCTACATGTCCTCTGATTTCTCCACGTGACCAAGAGAGAATAAAGCTTCTGCTTTGTTCTGGTCTGGTCTGTTCTTTTCTGTTCCTTGGAAGGGATATGTTATAGCCAGAATTATCCGTTTCTTAAACATTAAAAATCGTTCCATATTGTTGTCCTTCAAGGCAGCAAGGCATCACATTCTTGTATTTCTTTACAATCACTCCGTGTTAATTCTAATCACTCAATAACCACAACTGTTCTAGTCTGAGTACCACTGTCGAACCCATGCCTTTAGAAATAAGAATACACTGGGTTTTAATCAATTCACTTCAAAGGTTTGATTTTCTTCGATACATTTTTGTTTTTGTTTTTTTCTCTAGAAACATACTCTGACGGGATCTCATTAAAATATAGTAATTTATATGCATTTCTTGAATTCAAAGATTGTATTTTCTGTTCAAAGTTCAGAGAGTGTGATCCTTGGAACATATTATACTCATGTTATGTATCATGTCTGCAAAGTGATCGTCTTCCACATCGCAGAGGTAGCAATGGACATGGGTTTCTTATTACTGTAACTATGCATACATAAGACACAGTCTATAATCAGTCAAAGCGAATTTTAAAAAATAATGAAATCACATGCACAAATGTATTGCCTCTACTGAGTTCGAAATTAAAAACCACAACAGTAAGTATATAAACCATATTAACCTTGCAAAAAAACCAACACAACTGATTTGTAATTGTTAATTCTAACAGATAAAAAAGCACTAAAGGCATGCTGTCTTGTCGTCTTGACTATCATTAGTGCATAAACAATCTCATTTCTCTTCATTGAATTTCAATGGAAACTAGAGCATATTTTATACAAAGATTTGTTGTATTGTATATTAAAATTGCTCTTACTGACAAGTACGAGACATATCAGTGATGAAAGTGGCTTGACTACACACAGGAAGGACCAGAAAGACAACAATACATTTAAAAGGCGAATTACCATATATGGATATAGATATATATCCTGCTTTTTCAGCACTTCTTCACATTGCTAACTGCATATATTACTCATCATGCCGTGGATTCCGTTAAACAAAGTATTATGCGAAATGTTTAAAAAAAATTTTTACAATAAGGATATTGATGACAGTGTCAAGGATGAGTCAAGTTAAGGTACGACAGGAGAAGTGGAGGAAAAATTAGTAACGAGTACAGTTTTTAACATTTCACATGTTATTTATTCTGCACTACTACTTCTACATTAACGTACAAGAAGTCATTGATTGTATATAACATTACCGAATAAGTAGGTAATAATCCTCAACAGCATATCTTTGCATTAAAATGTTACAGTGGGTGGAACTACAAGCATACTGGATGTGCCATCGATAACGGTCCTGAATAATGAGCAATTTATTTTCATAATAAGTATTTAATTCTTAACCAGCTAAAGGCCAGCGCTTAAATGTTGAGCCAATGCTCAAGGCATTTTTGTAAGCAATTTATTTATAGACAATTAAAGTGAACATTCATAAGACACTTAGAGTAATGCGAATTAAAATCCAAATTATCCAATAATCCTAAGTGTCCTAATCACAAGTCCTAAATATATAATGTTCCGAATGTATGACTGTACCATTGAATGTGTTAATGTGCCAATAGTCTTTAATGTAATGATGTACCAACAGTCTTTAATGTGATGATGTGCCGAAATGAAGTACTCCAGAATATCTTTGAATAGGTTCACATAAATCCCCAAAATCATCAGTTAAAAATCCAAAATCCAAAAGTCTATGAGCACTTTTATAATCCAATGAATATTTTAAATAATTCTTCTCTCTGAATTTTGGAATGATTTTTCACAACTGTAATAACTCTTTTAAAGACTGATGGTAAGGTCGAAACTGAAAAAAACTGTCCACTAAACAATGTATATATAAAGATAGGTCACATGACAGAATGTTCTAGAATATTACGGTGTATGTGATTTTTGACACATAACTCTAAAGGAAATACTGGTTTTATCTGTAAACAAAATCAACCTTGACCTCAAATTGAATAAACAACTTGTTTACCAAAACCTTTCTTGAACTGAAATAATAAGTAAACAACCTAATTCAAGGACAATAGCTAAACATGACAACGTTATACTTAACAGTAAGGTTTAAGCAAACATTAAAGTCAAGAAAAATTTATAATTTCCTAAAATATGTATCATATTATATAAACATCATACATAACATGACATCGAGGTCAGAGGGGTAAACTGAGTTTATAACAGATTGAATTGTCTTTGTTTCATAATGATACATCATATGAATGAACATAATTCATTGAGGGATGTAGGAATTATTAGTAAATAAAAAACTTTAAAACCTTAACGCATAAATCATCTTTCACTGTGACCTTGACCCAAAGGTGAAATGGGTGAGTGAATGTATTACAGAATGAATTACCCTGAAGAGTGACTGATATGTCTCACTTTGCCACCAACATGGGCTCAAGAAAAATGTTTGAATTTACCGTGTCCATTTGGACAATAGCTAAATATGTTTTCCTGATACATAACATTAAGATTTGAGCAAATATTAAAGTCAAGAAACATTTATGATTTCCTGAAATATTTATAATATTATATAAATATCATACACAACACTTTCCCTGATAAAGACAAAGAAATATTTATGCAATAAAGCTTTCTTTTCAATATGCATCTAATCTATAACAACCGAAAATCAATAGGAATATGTTTTATGCTACTGAATTTAATTACATAAAGTAATATAATACTTCTATGTAGTGCGAGTGCATCTGCGATCACATGGTCTTTTCCCCTGATGTGTCTAATGACAATGTTATATTCCTGCAATATTAAACTCCATTTCAACAATCTCCGACGTTTATCATTCATTGTGTTGATGAAAGTAAGGGGATTGTGATCACTGTATACAACAATTGGAGAAAGAGCCGAGATAAAATATACAATGTTTTAAAAGTCAATATCAAAGGCAAACATTCCTTCTCAATTGTGGACTAATTGTTCTGAAACTTGTTTAGTTTTTTTAAAAAAAAATAACACACAGGGTGATCCACACCCTTTTTGTCTTCCTGAATCAATACTCCACCAACCCCTACATTACTTGCATCAACAGACAATTTAAATGATTGGCTGAAATGTGGTGCAGAAAGAACTTGTGCATTCTTAAATATGGCCTTGAACTGGTCTAAAGATTCCTGACACTTGTCAGACCAATGAAATCTAGTTTTCTCACTCAACAAACTTGTAAAAGGTTCATCAATTATAGAAAAATTGGAACAAAATTTCCGATAATATCCAGCCAAATTGGCACAGGGAATTCAGAGATAGCTTTGACCTTAGCTTCCAAACTTTTTAACTTGACCTTGTCCCACAGTATGTCCTAAAAATGTGACACAAGCATGGTAAAACTCACTGATGCTCAACGTAATCGTCAGATTTGCATCACTGAGTCGATCGAAGAATTTCCGAATGGCTTCCAAGTGATCTTCCAAGGTGTCGTTGAAGATAATGACGCCATCGATGTATGAGTCACAATTATCAAGACCAGATGTTATCATGTTCATCAGACGTTGCCGGAAAAATTTTCATTCCAAATGCCATGACTTTATATTGATAAAGCCCATCTGGAGTTAGAAATGCTGAAATTTCTTTTGCTCTTTCCGTGAGTGGAATTTGCCAGCATCCTTTTACAGGTCAAACTTGGTGACATATTTCGCATTTCCAATTGTATCAATGCAATCGTCCATTCTTGGTATTGGAAATAAATCGGTTTTGGTGAAACTGTTGACTTTTCTATAGTCAGTACACATGAGGACTGTATTATATGGCTTAGGCACAAGATTACATGGTGAACTCCAGTCACTTTTATTTGATTCTATAAAATCATTCTCCAGTAAATACTGAATTTCTTTCTTCAAATATTCCTGTTTGAAATTATTCATCCTGTAAAGATGATGTTTCACAGGTGTAGAATCTACAATGTCAACGTCATGATAGATTGTATTTGTTTGTGTAGAAGCATCAGTAAGCAAGTGTTCATACTCATGTAATAGCTGTTTTAGTTAATTTCTTTCCTGTTGTTGTAGATGTGAACGTTTCTGGTCCAGATTGTTAAATATTTCTTAATTCCGAAGTGTGGTCACACCAGAGTCACTATAGTCTGATTGTATTCCATCGTTGATATCTTCACTGTGTGCTACAGGTACAACTAAATTGATTGAATAATTAGCTGGGCTATATCTGTCAAAAACTTCCTTTAACATATTTATGTGACAAAGTTGTTTCTGTTTCTGCCTCACAGGAGCGTTAATGACATAATTTAAGTCATTTACTTTCTTTTCAACGGTTTAAGGACCATATAATTTAGCCAGAAGAGGATTTTGAGGTATGGGCAAGAGAATCAGAACTTTCTCACCAGATTTAAAACTCCTTTCCTGTGTATTTATGTCATAACTTAATTTCATTTTTGACTGGGTAGTGTAAATATCAGTTTTTGCTACTTCACATGCAATTGATAACTTGTATTTCAAATCAATGACGTAGTCAAGAAGATTAATCTTTGAATCTTCATTTGAAAGAAGTTTCTGTTTCAATAATGTCAATGGTCCACGGACAGTATGACCAAAAACCAGTTCAAAGGGACTAAAATCCATTGACTCTGGCACTGATTCCCTAACAACAAACAACACCAAATTAACACCCTCACCCCAATCCTTTCATGTATCAAAGCAATATGATCGAATCATATTCTTCAAAGTTTGATGAAAGCTTTCCAAAGCACCTTGACTTTCAGGGTGATAGGCGGCAGAGTTAAACTTGTGGATGCCTAATTCATGCATAACTTGTTGGATAATTCCAGACATGAAATTGGACCCTTGATCCAACTGAACAGATTTGGGAAGGCCAACAAGTGTAAAAAACTTCACCAAAGCTTTCACAATGGTTTTATTTTTTATATTTCTCAGAGGAATTGCTTCTGGAAATCTTGTAGACGCACACATGATAGTCAACAAGTATTGATTGCCTGACTTGATCTTAGATAAAGGACCGACACATTCCACCATTATTCTACCAAATGGTTTGACAAATGCAGGAATAGGTTGCGGATGAGCCTTAGATATCTTCTGATTGGGTTTCCTACCACTTGACAATTGTGACAAGATCTACAGTATTTAGAAACATCACTTTTAAGTTTCGGCCAATAAAAATAATTCAAGATCTTGTGATAAGTCTTATTGGCTCCTAAATGATCACCCAAGGGAGTTTCATGGGCTAGGCAAAGCATTTCCTGTCGATACTACTTAGGAATGACAATTTGATAGCTCAATTACCACTCGTCCCCATCAGGTACCTCAGGTGGTTGCCATTTTCTCAAAAGGACCCATTTTGTTTACAAAGTAACACACTGGGGCTTGTGTGGCTTCAGTTTCACTAATAGCTTTCTTAAACAAACAAGAGATTTCGGGATTTGTTCCTGGTCCAGAAACTAAGTCTGATGCTAAATTGACACAATGGAGTGGAACATTTACAAATCCGCATTCTACTCCCTGAATAAGTACACTTTCACTAAAAGAAGACTTATCATACAAAGGCAAAGTACCTGATAACAAAAGACTCTGAGAATAGCTCCTGTGTTCCTTAATATTTTAATAGGGGTAGGTTTGGCAGAATCACCAATAAGTGATATAGAACCTTCTGACATGAATGGTTCATAAGTCTTCAAAATAGATTCAGACTGGGGTTTGTTGGACCCAACACATGTATTTGCTCAATACCAGAGCGTGATCTTGATCTCTTTGAAGTAAGTACATTTGGAATAGCTCTGTGTTTATTATGTTGCTTGTTTTTCATAAGCAATCATAAATGACGTGCCCTGTCTTTTTACAATAGGTGCACGTAGGAAGAGATAAGGATTTCTGATCAGTCTTTTGAGATGTTTGGTTCCTAACATTTGTGCTAATTTCAAATTTGGTAGTTCTCGTTTTGAAATTGAAATGTTTTTTTTTACTAGAAAGCTGCTAAAAGGAAGACTTATTGGCAAATGAAATTTTGTGGGTCAAGGAATAATCATCATCCATACAAAGTTTCCACTTTCTGCTCCTCAAGATATGTCTTAACATCACTATGGATGCATCTCTTGAACTCTTCAAATAATAAGAGCTTTCTGAGGTTATCGTAATCTTTGTCAACCTTCTTGGCTGAACACCACCTATCAAATAGGTGTTCTTTTTCCCACGCAATTTCGACATAAGTTGGTCGAGTTTCCTTTCAACAATTCCTAAACCTTTGTTGATATGTCTCAGGTACCAGCTCATGAGCCGTCAAGATGTACTTCTTAACCACATCATAATCAGTGCTTTGTTGTACTGACAGTGATGTGTAGACTTCATGAGCTTTGCCAATAAGTACATTTTGTAATAACAAAGTCCAATGCTCTCTTGACCATTTCAAGTTTTCAGCAATTTTCTCAAAGTGAAGAAAGTATTTATCTACTTCTTTTTCCTGAAAAGGGGATGCTAACCTAATATATCTGGTAACATCAAAACCTGAACTTGTGTGTAAAGGGGAAGAGTGTCTTCCGCTTGGCAGTTCTAATTATCTTAACTTAAACTGCATTTCCAATTCCTCTACTTCTTCTTCTGCTCTCTTTCGCTCTCTCTCTCTCTCTTTCTCTCTCTCTCTCTCTGCATCTGTCTTTCTTCGTTCTCTCTCTGCATCGGCATCTGCTTCTCCATCATTTCGTTTTATTTCTGTATCTGTCTCTCCTCTTTCTCTCTCTGCATCTGCATCTGCCACTCCTCTTTCTCTCTGCATCATTTCTTTTTCTTTCTGTATCTGTCTCTCTTTCTCCTCTCTCTGCATCTGCTTCTCCATCATTTCTTTCTCTTTCTGTCTCTGTCTCTCTATCTCTCTCTCTCTCTCTCTCTGAATCTGACGCTTTGCTAATTCCAAATCCATCTGGTTCTTCAACTCTAATTCCCTTAATTTCCTGTCAGAATCATACACAGGCTTCCCAATCAAACTTAAAGCACTACTATCCAAAATTCCCTTTCTTACTAAATATTGAATTAAAATAATGTTTATCTCCTGTTTTGTTAATGATGCTTTCGCCTCAGACAGACTATATTTTCTGGCAAGTTCGAGCAACTCATCCTTTCTCATAGACTCTAACTCCTCCTGAGTAGGGTTTGAAATGAAATTCTGAACATTAGATGACATTGTGAATACTTGCTGGTTTCAGTAAAGAGTTCGCAATGAAAATTTTGAAACAAAATCAATATAAATTTCAAATGCAACTTTAATATCTCTAATATGCTTTAAAGAAATTCAGATCCATCCCGGACGAGCCCTCATTTTCTGTTACGGTTCTCTGTAGCCTAAGAAAAAGGTAACAGAAAGAAAGTGAAACCAACAAATCAAGTAAAAATCAACAAGCAATTTATTTCTAGATAACTAAAATGAAAATCAAATGACACTTACAGTAACGTAAATTAAAACCCAAATAATCCAATAATCCTAAGTGTATTAATCACAAGTCCTAAATATAGAATATTCAGAATAAATTTCAGTATACATGAATGGGCTAATGTGCCAATAGTCTTTAATGTCCTGATGTGCCAATAGTCTTTACTGTGCTGATGTGCCAAAATGAAGTACTCTAGAATATCTTTGAATAAGTTCACAAAATTCCCAAAATCATTGATTCAAAATCCAAGATCCAAAAGTCTATGAGTACTATAATCAAATGAATATTTTAAATAATTCCTCTCTCTGAATTTGGAATGATTTTTCACAACTGTAATGACTCTTTATAGGCTGATGTTAAGGTCGAAACTAAAAACTGTCCACTAAACATGGTATATATAAAGATACGTCACATGATAGAATGTTCTAAAAAATTTATTCGGTGTATGTGAATTTTAACACATAATTCTAAAGGAAATTCTAGTATTATCTGTAAATAAAATACACCCTGACCTCAAATGAAATCAACAACTTGTTTACCAAAACCGTCCTTGAACAAAAATACTATGTAAACAACCTAAGTCATGGACAATAGCTAAAGATGTTTTCCTGATACATAAATTAAGGTTTGAGTAAAATATTAAAGTCAAGAAACACTTATAATTTCCTGAATATTTATCATATTATATAAACATCATACATAGCAGCATGTGACGAATAAACTTTCATGAATGAACATTGCAGTACATCCATGATCTGCTCTTCAATTTACATAGTATAATCTGAACAAGAAAAAATAAAAAACCTGTCGTAAATAATAAAAATGTAACAAAATTAAAAATCTTAACTTGAGTGTGTGCTGCCTTATGATTTATGTTTATCTGTCTATCCAATAAAGAAAAGTAGCTATTTTTATCTTCAAATTATACCTGTTTTAAAAACATGTAAAGAAAAAGTTTTGATTATTGCTTATTTGAAATATTTCTCCAACAATAAGCAACCGGGTCTACGGCAGGTAAATAAAACACTTAAAATGTTTCCACTGTTAACTTGATTTTGCATATCAAAAGGGAAAGGGTGATAGGTGGCAACATACTGGAATATCACAGATTGTATGGATATAAATCACTTAAAGTTGCTACCAATTTTCAATTATTTGTCCCATTACACAGACTCAGGCATTGAAAGAAAACCAGATTTTTTTATATTTCAATACAGCATAAATGGGCAATCTGTGATTGAGTGTGACTGACAGAACTGAAAAAGGTTTGCCTCTACATCAAACAATTCTCCTGGGTATTGGTCATCGTGAGCGATGTAATGCTGCGGAAACAAAATCGTTGTCCATTCGTAATCATTCATCATACTAAACTGACTCAAGCATCAATAGAAAGTGTGATTTTCACACATCAATTGATCAAAAATGTCAATCTGTGATCGAGTGTGACTGATAGAAACTTTAGAAATTATATGCCGATCATGCTGAACATTTTCCCAGAGTTTTTCGTTTCGTACTGTTTCCATTCTTTTTAATAACTGATTGATAGACACGAAAGTAAATATGTAAACCAGTCTGTCACCATTTTGAAAAGTGTATTTGCTCGTACTGGGCCCACATGTGCGGTAGCTACATACTGGCCATGAACCATCTATGCTCCAGACTACTCACAGTGAGTTATCTCCCTCGGTTAGGATAATACCACTGTCACAACGATGTACATTTGATGGTAAAATGTCATCTGGAGAAACTCATACTCTTTGATAACTGCATCACACTCAATTTAGACTGCAAAATACGCTGGATGAAAAAGTCAAGTATTATTTGCCATTAGTGATGGAGCGCAAAACGTATGATGTTACAAGCTAGCACGCGTCGGGTGTCACAATATATCGACGAGGTCAAAATGAAGCGCATTGGATCCGCCATACACTGCCATGTTCTTCTGCCCTTGTTTATAGTTGGAATTCAATCTGTGATAAACTAGTAAAATTTGATCCAGTAAATGTACTTGTGCCCTACTGCGCGGAAAAGATGCAGTAATGTTTAGATGACCTAGCGGTAAAAACAGCCTTACGGCAGCGATATATCTGAAGGACTCACGGTACTAATTACATGGAAGAATGGCTACGGTCTAGAAATAGGCAAAGATAAAATAGAGTATATATGGGGTTGGCTGGCCAGATTTGGTTGATAATGAAAGTAAGATTTTAGTAAAAAGAATCTTTTGATAGGTTATCCTAGTTGTAACTGAACAAAAGAGGGACAATGTTTTATTGATGGAATTTCAGTCCTTTTACAGACTTGAGTTTGGAAAACTCATTACAGAAATTAGCACCTGACTCTTTGGTGTGGAATTGAAAACACATGTTTCGAACACATGTAGATCCAGAAAATGCCGTGGCTCATATTGTTTTCTCTACACAGAAGCTGTCATCAAGGATATTTCTATACTGATAAATATAGGTTTGATCATGAGCATTCAGAAATTTAAAGTTATTGAATTTTTAATATCATGGTGTTTGCATAGGTTTACTATGGAAGCTGAATTAGTACCGTGAGTTTTAAAAGAGTGTGAGTTGTGAGAATCGCGCGTTTGGCTCTGTGTAGTGACTAAAAGCCTTCAATGGTGGTTCTTTGTACAACGGACTGTTTGCGTTCACCTGGCAACCGAAATGACCTTAATTTCTCTTTATAAAGATTATAGAAAACCCTTGAAATCTCTCATACTTGACAACAGTAAATAAAGACAATAAAAACATAAAAAGAACTAAATAAACAGGGCAATTAAAATACAATCCTTCAATTGATCACAGTATAAATTTGAGATAAATCAAAGTATCATTTGCATTGGATACATGCACGCAAAGGAGTAAAGGTACCAAATATCTGTGAATTGATTAGCTCTCTCTCTCTCTCAGCATCTCAGTTTCAACATATGGAAATATTCAAGTCTTTCCATATATTTCAATTAGCTCCGTGTCTTGTTGTTTTTGGTCTTCACGCACACACACAGACACGCTCACCCAGAGTGTATGCCCTAACGTCTCGAATATATTACGTATAATGACTAATATAAGTTCTTTCTTTCTCTCTCTCTCTCTCTCTCTCTCTCTCTCTCTCTCTCTCTCTCTCTCCAAAAACAGAGAGAGAGAGAGGGTATACCAAAGAGATACAAAATATAATGGGTAAGATAATGGTCAATGCCTCTATGTCTCTCGTTCTCTCAGCAGCTTTGTTTGTAAAGTGTCAGACTCATCCTTATCAAAGGGTCGCGTTTTCAATACTTGCCTAGACCAGGAGGGGTCTGCTGTCTTGATCTCTTCTTTGCGTAAGACATTTTACTACCATTGCATTAACACGATGTAACCTTCATGCCGTAAAACATCAGACAAAACCCTCTCTTCCCCTGGTGTCATCTAATTAGACATCGTTTAATAGACTTCAGACATCATTTAAATATCCTTTATTTATTCTTGTGTTTCTACTTGTTTTTGTTAATAATATTATTATTATTATTATCATTGTTGTTGTTGTTGTTGTTTTTGTTGTTGTTGCATATATTTGAAGTTACCCCTCACGTGTCCGAAGCTGCCCTGTAACAATCTCAAGTTGTCCTACACCTGTCCGAATCTACCCGTTTTGCACGTTGTATCGACATATTTTAGGTTACGTCACCACATTTTCCGTTTGAAGTAAACACGATGCACGCACATACTGGTTGGCAAGAACTTCTTACGCGCCGATTCCAGATTCACAGGTCTCTCGAAAATGTATAAGTGTACATTTTCCATGTGATGCGCGGTTTTGCCCAGTTAAAGCCAGGATTAAAACTCAGAGCCTTGTAAGTGCTGGGTTGGATTTGAACAGCCAACTGTGCTTGTATTACAAGGTAAATAGAGTAAACTTTACTACAGTTACATCCTATATAGATTATGCGACAACAATGGACCAATAAATTGTGCTTACAGATCAATCATGAGGACAACATATACTTAATATATGCTAACAGGTTTAATTTAGTTCCTTAATATACGTTTTATTCATCATACTGATTGTAGTAAATTTATATAAATCAGTTTCGCTTTACTAATCTTAAGATACATGGGTTTAATTGTAATCAAGCTTAAACTTATGATAATCAGCTTCTGCTAATCAACACCTGCTAACCAAGTTGCACCTTTGGGGGCAAAAAAGGCAGCAGTGTGTGGGGTTAATTTTCTATATTAAAGTATAAGGGGATGCCACCCACTGGTATACGATTTTCAGACATGGCCATACCTAAGCAGGTGTATTGTTTTTCTTTCATACTAGGTGCATGATGGGATTATTCTCTTATATTCTCAGTACAAAAATACCGGTAGATCCATCATTGATCACATCATTTATAATCTATGAGGTGAGATTTGACCACTTAAATCCCCAGGGTAAGATTCTAGATCAGATTTGCACATATGACTTAAAATGGATATGTTTACATAAGAATGTACACTAGGGTCAACTAAATTCATAGACTTTTTCCTTCATTTGGTAGCAAAAAAAGTACCTGACCAGTACACGAAGTATATGTGAATTTAATATTTTGGGAAATGATTGGGACCCTGGGTGGCACTAATAGACTCTCATATGTATTGGTATAGGCTAGGGAAATCAAATAGAAAGGGGTCATACTTTGTGTGGAGGAATGAGGGTTTGCCAAGTTCCTATCCACGAATTACCAGTATGAACCCGGATCTGAGTTTTTCCTATTTCGCATGATTTTATTCCTCACATTCTGGGGTTTAAAAACAAATGTGGGTTTTTAAACAAAATGACATCCAATTGGTACAAGTGAAGCATGAAAAAGACAAAGTAGCCATTGCAACTTTTGGTATCTTTATAAGGATCCAATAAGGTTTGAAATGCGGTTAAAACACAAACAACCTATGTTCTGAAGTTAAACCGATAGAACAATGCAGTACCACCATAAACAAACAAAAAAAAAAAAAGAGGGCGCCAATTAAAATAATTTTAAGCGACACCGTGTTATGGTGGATACTAGTCATCATAGTGATTTTGTGTGTGTTAACACAACGCTATCTTAATCTAATAATGCACTGTATATCTGTTTCTTAAACACAGACTTGGTTCTGCATGCAGTCATGTAGCTGCCCTAATGTTTAAGTTTTAAGCATGTTCACAACTAAATCTAAACAAGCGAGTAAATTGTGCGAATAGATATAATCAAAGAGAAGGTTCAAATGACACTTGCTAGGTCTTAGAACAGCGATTCCAACCTCAGGTCGCGACGCAAATCAGGCTCGCGGGGATGATTCCCAGTAGGGTCGCGAAGGGTCGTCAGAAGAAATCATATCATAAGCCTGAGGGTCGGGAGGTCTTTTTAGTGGCCAATTTAGGGTCGCAGAAAAAAAAGGTTGGGAACCACTGTTTTAGAACAACAGTTAAACCTTTTATGTAGAGTTTGAATATGAGGTATTAGTCTTTGCACTTTAGGATGATATTGTGATTTTACTGTGATACATCAATGTGAATACATTAGTTAAGCTGCAAAATAGATATTTGCTACAGTACAACCACCATTCCTCACGCTGAAGACTATTATTCCCAATCTAATACACTGACTCTGTATTGATTTAGCAATCTGGTGCAAAATAAGTCTTTGACGAAATGAAGTGATTCTTATGCATCCAGATATCAAAGGTCAACATATATGTATATATCTTGTTAGAGATAAGACTGAAAATTCAAAAGTAACAATAACACAATAGTTGTATATAATTACTGTAGTATCATCAATTTTCGTGGGGGACCAATTTTCGTGGTTTTCGTTGTTGCCCCGAACCACGAATTTAAATGCCCAACGAAAAATTAGCCACGTATGATGATGACTCCCCCCCCCGGCTCATTTTCTTACTGTGTGTCGTTTCTAGAGATTAAGGAACTTACTAGTATTTCATAAATCAACGTCAATACTGTAATTTGGAAATAAAATATTAGCTTTTACACGTGTTTGTTTTATTTTAAACCTTTGAAAAAGAATTATAAAGCATTTTATATTGTTTCAATGCACACGTGTCTATAAGATATCCGATAGCTGTAATTTCCACTCACTGCCTTAAATCGATATGCGCGATAAATAAGGATAGAGAGAAACGAAAAAAAGCACAAGGTATTCAAACACTAGTAATCTTGAAAATGAAAGAAAGAATAATAATTAAATACTTATTCAAATCGTTCACTCGAGTACAACTGTTGTTGAACAATTTAAATCCTCCTGAAACAACATTTCATTTTATTCATGCATTTTTAATCCAAAAGAACAACAAGCCTGTAAAATACTACAACTATTGCTTGAAGCACTATTATTAACGAAACACTACGTATATACACTAATTACAGCAGAGTATTAAAGCTCACACTTCACTGATTTTTGGACAAAGCCACTGTATCAACATCGTGTCAATCAAGTCTCCATGTACACACAAATGCTTGTCAGGTAAATAATCCCCAAATTGCAGAATTAAACAAGTCCAGCTTTCTCCAAACCACTGATAATTAGGTCACATCTTTCACTCATTGTCGCATGAGCTGCAATTATCCATTCAGCCCGAATTGGCTTGATTAATGAGGTTGCAATCAGTGATCGTCATCAGTAGCATCGTCTTTTTTTTTCGTGACATCCTCCATGACCTGTTTAGCATACCAGTTGTGGAAGTGTGATTTTAATTATTCTTTGTACTCTTTATTTATTGTCAAGTTTAGTGGTTGAAGTTGGTCTGTACATGAGGCAGGCACAAACAAACGCGTGATTCCACTGTCTTTCAATTTAGTTAGCATCTTCTAACATTGATGGGCTCAAGACGCATCAAATATTGCCACTGTCTGCTGATTGCATTGAGCAAAGGGCAGCCGGTCACGTGTTTTATTCCCTTTATGGATAGTGGTTTAAGTTAGAGATCATACAGGTTACTTTAATAACCGATTGACTTAGTGTTGTAGTCTGCGTCGGCTTCCTTTGATGTTGAGCACTCAGACGAAAACACGGTGTAAGTGATTGACCTTGACATGTGTGTTAGATGTGATCATAGAGTCGGTAGTATTGTTTTAATGTTGTTGGCTGCGTCGGCTTCCATTGATGTTATTATATTATTATCATACATCCTTGCATCAGCTACTCTAATTGTGTATCAGATCTAGTATCAAATGAAAACAACGCTACACATTCATAAATAAACAATACATGCTGAACATTCATCACCCAGCTGGCGAAACTATGCAAATTATGCTCATATAATACAATGATTATGAGATTAGGTAGACCAGAACTAACATCATTACTGATAAAGCTTTCAATATTTTTGTGTTGAATTTCCTTTTGAGAGTATATTTTTATCAATATTGCAGTAATTATCCAATGGTAAGCCCAAGGTGCATGATAAGCCCCCTTCCCCAACACCATACTTTAAAACAAATCTACAAGGCAGGCCCCTCCTGAGCTTATCCTGGGAGAAATAATGTACTAAAAATTCAGGAAACTAATTGGTAATTTATGATACATATAAAACAGTATTCGTACTAATTTCAGTCATTATACTTATTATATAAGCATTTACAAAGGAATTCAAAAACTGATGTAGGATACCAATTTGCAAAAATTATGTGGTTGCTGCAAACCACAAATTCAAAAAGTCAATGAAGAAACGGTCCTTCGGTAGGAAAATATTAGGACCCCTTTCCCAATATGTGAATTTAATTAAGGACAGAAATATAATATTTTGCAAAAAACAAAAAAATTGAAATTCATGAAAATAAATTCATTAACAGTAAAGTATAACCACATAAAAACAAGATTAATATTTAGTGCACATTACTGGGGTAGTGCATATTCTACTACTAAAACTATAGGGGATAAATTCCTTCCAACACTTCAAACAAAGGGGAAATTTAACGCAGAAATTTAGATAGGGTTTGTGAATATGGTGCACGATTTTTGTCTTTTGGTCGATTGTTTTCGCAAGATATTTTTGTGTATATATATATATATATATATATATATATATATATATATATATATATATATATATATATATATATATATATATATATATATATATATTAGCTTGAATTTCGCAATTCCATGTCCTAGAATAGGATCTGCAGTACAGGAGTGAGTCGATGGGTAGTCAGTTACAACTGGCAAACGACTTTTGTGACCTAGAACTATCACTGCCAAGACTAGCTACTTAAATTTAGACATGAATGATGTTTATTTTACTGATTCCACCTACTTTCCCTTAGTGACCACCAGTTTTGTTTCTTATTGACCAGCCTGCCCCATTATATTAAGTCCAATGTCTTAACCTCATAAAACGCACATAATTTATGTTACAGTAATTCTACGTTGTTGCTAAAAAAAACCCCAACCTAGTCTCCATTTGTATTGCTGCTAAACCACAATTATGATTTATTAGGAGTCTGTCACAGGATGAAGCCGGGTTGGGACTAGATTAGTGAAGACACCGAAAGCAATTGCGTTAATGAGATGTTTATTTATAAATGCAATTTAAAGATCCACAAATCTGACACCAATATAACAAAAAGATAAGGAAAATTATATAGTTCCTAACATGGAACCATCAACAACAAGTAACTCAACGAGAAAAAATCAAAGATGAATTTAGCGAATGGAATTTAAACAAACGTGAATAACGTCCTATCACCAATCAACAAATAGAATTATATGATCTACAAATAATGCATCATAACAATGTATCCACAAGATGGACGCATGAATTATACACTTATCAACATATCACTCAGTTAGCGATATTTGACACATGGATGCACGTATTTATGAATTTATCACTCATATAGCGATATTGAATATGTGAATGCATGAAATTATGAATCTATCACTCATATAGCGGTACTGAAATGGAATTGCATGAAATTATGAATCTATCACTCATATAGCGATATTGATATGTGAATGTATCATATTTATGAATCTATCACTCATATAGTGACATTTAAATTTTGCTCAGATAGCAATAGTGAATAGTGAAATTTACAATAACATGGAACACGTAATATATATAACTATCGTGGCGCCCATTTGACGACCAAGATGTATTTCCGGTTCCACCCGCTCTAGTCAATGGTCACGGAGCCACCATGCATGGTCCACCCCTCCCAGTCTGTTGAAGGATCCCTCGAGAGCCTTCTCATTCAACACAGACCCGATGGTCGCGAAGCCTTGGTCCCTCACATCGAGAACACCAGTACACTCTTCCGAGCCAACGTCACCAGACACAGCGTACACGTCACAAGTAACCCCACAGAGTTCTGTGACTCCACATCACAAAACCATACATAAGGACAGCTAAAAGTATAACAACTGAACCGTGTAGTACATATGACACGGTTAAGTACTTTTGCATTGATATATGTTGCGCATGCGCGCACATGAATTACATCTCGTTACACATTACATTAATCGTTCAATGCATGCAGCGTATAATTAAATAAAATCCGTCTGTTCAGTTACAACAAATAGCTAACTTGAACCAGACTATAGTATTTCTAATATCATGGCGTTGTATGACCTAGGTATTGACTCTCTATAGAATTTAGAACAAATTCTAAAACATCCAATATATGTGACAATTGTGTCACATAAAACGAATAGTAATAAAGAATGCAATCTTAAATTTCACATACCTCTACAGCTGAAGATTGCTCCCGTAAAGAGGTAAGCTTTCTGACAAGACTCGTCGTAATGTAATTTGTTTATAGAGAATTTGCTCTATATGTACCCTAGCTGTGACAAATATGCGCAGCTAGGTACTTGGGTTTTCACTGCAGGCAATTTGCACATGCAGCATGGGTTGAGTCGCGCTCAGTATTTCGAAATAGCTAGAGCCGAAAAAATAAACCACCCTCGGGTAACGCTGTACGCGGCAACGATACCCGGATACATTTTCGATCACATATACATATTGATACAAATCATACACAATTCCGTGTTAGAGTCAAACTGCAAGAATACTTCTAAATTATTGAACTAAACTGTATACGATTTGTAGAGGATAAAAAGTGTGTTATAAAACAATAAAAAAGCAAATGGTTAAGATCTATGCTATATACTTTGTTAATTTGAATAAAAGATAAGGAATATAATAGTAAGCAATATACGTTTGGGCAGTTAAGGCAGTTAAACAAGATGTGTGATGTAAAATATTTACAGTTGTCTTAAAAAGAAGTAGCAACGTAAGATTTTCTTTTTTTGGCATTTATTGCAGCTAAATTCAGCACATTTTCAGATACTGATTTCCGTAGCTCTAAGAAAGGATCGTTACCATTATATAGAAAGCATAAACGTGATGCTGCTGCAAAATAAAAATATGTAATCGGTTATAATGACCCCATAAAATAATACCATTGAAATCCCTTATGTCTCTGTACTAAATAAGCCCTAATTCAGTGTTATTTACTAGTTTAGATGAAGAATATTGTGACAATTTAGAGTCAGATAATGAAGATAATGATCGTGCTTCACAGTCTCACTTGAAACTCTAGCTTGCTTATATGACCGAACTTCAATCAATTTAAATGATATTGAGTTTAGGGATCATGTAGAAAAAAACAATTCCAATTGCCACATAAAATGTACATCCAGGCACAATATGATAGGCTTCAGACAATGACTAGGTAAAAGCAGCGTCTAATGTTTGCATGGAGCATAGGGCAAGCAGAATTAGAGCCTCCAAATTCCATCAGTCATATCATAAAGATGTAGATGTTCCTCTGAGTCCTTCCTGGCAGATATAGTGCAATATAAAGAAGAAGTTGATGTGGCAGGAACAAAATGTGGTAAAGATAAATAGTCCGGGACTATAGAGGAGTAGTCTTCAGTGAAAATAATATTTCACAAGAATGTCCAGTTATCTAAATGTGGTTTGTTTGTAGATGCTACCATGCCGTACTTGGGGGCAAGCCCTGATGCTGTAATAGAACGTGAGTGTCACGCGAAATGTGTATTGGAAATCAAGTGCCGTTACAAATATAAGAATAGTATTGATGGCTGCTTCTCAGATAAAAATTTCCCCACATATTCTAATGAAAGAATTAGGGCCAAACATCCATAGCATTTTTAACTGCTAGGTCAGATTATGTTATCTAACGTTGCCCATAGTGAACTTTACATTTGGAGTTGTTGTAGCAAACCAAATAATAAACATCTAACTTTAGTACCTAGAGATGATGCTTTTCTCACTAAACTGGTGGCAAAACTTCACAATGTATTTGTCAAGGTTGTTTTGCCTTAAATATTCACCAGGAAAGGGGACGACAGAGCTAACACAGAAAATTGTGCCAGAATTGTCAGTCACTGCAAGCGGCCAAGTTTTGACCACTTGGTCGCAAGTGGCAGTAAATACAGTCCCACAGAATGGTACCACTGTCCATGTGTTGGCGTGAAACGTACCCCTTTTGGTAAGTGGATCAGTCTCAGAAATAGTTGCACAGAATGGTACCACTGTCCATGTGTTGGCGTGAAACGTAACCCTTTTGGTAAGTGGATCAGTCTCAGAAATAGTTGCACAGAATAACCATTTCCGCAAAAATCCGAAACGTCACAGGGATTTCTAAGTGAAGGATTTGTGTTTTCTCAAGCTACTGTTGTTTCCTACATGTTAATAAGACTTCTAAATATTATCCACTTTAATTTCAAGATCCTATTTTTGAGAGATGATGTTACACAGTCATACGTATTCATAGTAAAAAAATATCCATTCATGATTAGGCTGGTTTTTGCTTATTTGAACACGTGATCTTATATCAAATGATATAGGTTTTTAGATTTAAGTTCTCAAAAAACGTTTAGTACTTTGCATCACTGTGTAAAGTTGTTATGCTCAATTGCTAAGTTTTATCTCAAACTGCGAAGAATGAGGTTAATGATGAATAATATTTTGTACCTTATTTTTGTACAATACTTGCATTCAAATTGACCAATGCATCTAAAACACTCATGGTATGGTCAAGAAGATCAACTTGTGAAAATGAAATCAGTGTTTGAAGAAGTCTAATCCTTTAAAAACTGCCAATTAGTCTTACAACTTGAATGCGAACTCAATATAGTTGACGCACAGTACCAACTTCCCTATACTTATCAAATAAAGACATTGTTGAAATCACACTCGTGTAAGGTCTTCTGTTTCTTGAAATCACCAATAATGAATAAACGAATGAAGTGTGCTCCGCAGCATACCGTTGAACAAACTTTGCAAAGTTTATGCAAAGAATACCTACTTTGCGTTCTTTAAGGTGTGAATGAATGTGAATTTGTTATCAATGAATAGATCTTTATTGATATTTTCGACGCATAAATGTATATCTTTCTATCCATCTATCATTCTATATGTGAACCTTTCTTTATATATATCTATGCATGTATCTAAATGGATAAATGGATGGTTGGCGGAGAGAGAGAGAGAGAGAGAGAGAGAGAGAGAGAGAGAGAGAGAGAAAGAGAGAGAAAGAGAGAGAGATGTATTTATCATTGACATCTATTACTGTCCAATGTACTGGAAGTTTGTCACATGCAACTGAAGAATGCACTTTACTTCTTATTAATAACATCATTAATAATCGATAATTTCACCAAATCTGACTAATAAACATGTTTTAGGAAATGTGTCATATGTACAACCGTAATTGCTTGTATATCTTCATGTCCGGAAGTTTAATGTGCGCGTTCAATGTATACTTTCATAATGTCTCTTGACCTTGTCAACTTTAGAGAGTGCAGTTACATTTGACTGCAGTTTATTCTAAATAATTGTATTCTGGTAATGATTCTGTATTTTATTATGCACACTTTTGAAATTGTATATTTAAATATAAGTTACCTAATTATCTTTCATAATTAACTTGAGTCTGAGTCATTTCAAAACTTATGCTATTGATATTGTTTTTTCTTATCATTTGTGCTGTCCTCCATGATGCTCTGACTGTCAGATTCTGTATCCATGGTTTCCTCTGGTATTTTTTCCGTCAGTTTCGGTTTCGTTGTGGCTGCTCTAAGTTTAAATCTTTGGAAGCGCTGAATCGTTTTGCAGATCCTATCTGTTATGATGCTGTGTATTAAAATATGGCTTGGACAAAATCAGGATGACTTGGGTCATTGGATCTCTCTCTTAGAAAAATCTGCAATGGCTTTGCCATCGAAAATCCCCTCACCCAACTCCGTGCTCATCCTCCACCCCTAGACAGTGAGGAACCGAAGCAAAATCTGTCACATATTTGAAGAGTGTTCCTGTTATGGCTTAATATATAAGCTTTGGTTATAAAATATTTGAAAATGTCATTGTAAATACAAATGTGATATATCTGACCTTTGCAACCTCCCAGGGATGCCAGGTGTAGGAGCCATTAATGACACCTCTATCGCAGATGGTCATCGTAGGATCAACTTAGCTACAACGTTTCAGGAATTTCTACCCAGATATTTTAGGAGATGTAGTAATGGACAGACAGATGGACACACGGGTGGTGTCACAATATTCCTTATATTAATGCAATGTTTTGGTCAACACTTACTTCAAATGTGACTCCTCTTGTTAAAATGTTACAGCAATTCAAAATCCTGTGTTAACTTTATTTTTAAGACTTAATGCATGTATATTTTATTCCTTTTCACTACAGGTTATAAAACCAATAAATTATCAGTATATGTCAAGTAATAAGAAAAGAAAACTAAAATTGGTCCTGTAGCGACCAATTCTCAAAAACCTGTAATAAAATGAGCACTAACTGCCTGAAACATATAAGTATATACCATGAATCAGTAATCGGAAGTTTCGTTAATTGTATGCAGCTGCCCAATATATGGTTTAAAAGTATAGATTTATTGAAAGTTTAGCCCATGGTCTAAAATGGTGTTAAAACAAACTTATTCATTGTGATTGGGCATATAAATGTCATCAAATAGCAACATACATGTAAAGTACTGGCTATATTATTAGAAAGTCGGACTAAAACAAAATTTCGGGCACATCATAGACCTAGATATTGATAACATCTTTTGTGGTCAATACTGTTATAATTCATATCTAACCTGATGCACCCTAGTTTGAATTTTACGTTGATATGGACATGCAAAATAATGGTAAGCAAATGTATTTATTAAAACTAAAGGTCAGACGCGAAATTATTATTTTATTACACGTATGTTTTTGATTCATAACAGTATATTGTTTATATCACGTTGACGTTATAAAGTGGCTATTGGTGTAGTGCAACAGTTGCAAAGCTTACTTTCAACCATAGCTGACGTCGGTCTGACTCAGATATTGATTGTATTCCCGTGCGGAAACATACAAAAAGAAAACTGTGTTCCCAGCATACACCGCTTTGTACAACTAACAGCACAACAGCTGACAGGCATTTCGGCTGTTTATATGTAATCGTACACACTATGAATTTGTTTATCGCCGTTTCTTTCCAACCAGCCTGCGCAGGTACATCTGAAACTCATATTAGGAATATGCTACAGATCGTAAACAACAAAATCGGTCTATTGTAAATTTTTGTTTTGCAACAATCACTATTTAGAATGACAGAAACTCAGTTGAAAATAGCAAACACCGCAGTCACCTAGAAGCTGATTACAATTGCCCTACAACATTGAGCGCCTGTGATTCTAGTCATGAACGTAGGATAACACACTCGAGAAGTGTCGGAAATAATCCGGATTTCCACTAGGCATATATTGACGCAACATGATATATATAAAGTTGACTTTTAACATAATCATCATTTTCCACTCAAATACACGGGAGGAGTAAGTGGGAAAAGTTAACAGACCACTTATGGTAAAGCTCGAGTATCAAAAAGAGTTTTACAAAATTATTTTAGTGAACTATAAGAACGAGACATAAATCAAGATTTTGTGCGAATGGCAAGTATGGAAAACAACGTGGGCGTATCCGAGGATGATAACAAGGACTTTCAAATTGAACACATAAAGAACGAGAAGGTCCTGGAAAACATAGGCGGTATTATATTCATCAGCCTTCTGATGATTCTGGGTTTTGGAGGAAATTCAATTGCCATTTTTGTGTATCTCCGAAAATACAGGCAATCTACGTATAGAACTTTCATCGTTTCCCTAGCAATTGTCGATCTGTTAACATGTTGCGTGCCAATGCCCTTTATTTTATTGACTCTGAGATATCCCATCCACTTCTATAACAGTGGAGTCTGCAAATTGCGTACGTTTTTGACATATTTAATGTGTATCGGATCCTCGAATATTCTTTTAACAATTGCAGCAGAAAGATATCGTAAGGTTTGTGTTCCCCATGGAATACAGCTATCCAAGCGCATGTCTAAATACATATGCGTTGTAGATGTTATGTTAGGGATTTTACTTGCATGGCCTGCCGCTGTTTTGTATGGAAACAAGACTTTTAAAACTGGCGTTGATCAAATTGTTGGTACAGAATGCGACGTGAGCGACGACTTTGCGGACACAAAATATCCAGCATACTTCAACATCTTTTTACTGTTCATTGTCTTCGCAACATTGATAGGTCTCTCACTCGTCTACGCCTTCATCGGAAAAGAAATATTTCGTATGAAGAAAACAATTTCCAGAAAAAATCAAAATCACTTTTCAGAACCATACTTAGTGATTACAACACAGACTACTGAATGTTCTTGTTCTCAAAAATCTCTAAAGGAAGAAGGATCAAAGGGAGGAATAGTTCAAAACATCTGCTACGATAGATCTAACATCTCCACAATCTTTTGTGAGGAAAGCGGACAGGGAAAACAATCCGTTGAGAGTAAAAGCAAAAGCCACGTGTTTAGTGATGGAGATACTAATCAAACAGACAGTGAGAGCAAACAAAATGAGACTGTTTCTGTTACTCGAGTTTTGTTCATCATCACGGTAGTGTACTTTTGCAGCTTCCTCCCACATTTGGAACTTCGAACTGCCACTTTTCTTAACAAGAACTTTCTACCTAATCTCTCCTTTGCAGGAACTGTGGCCTACCAGACATTTCGATGGACCTTCTTTATTAACAATATGGCAAATCCAATCATTTATGGATTATATGACAGGAAGTTCATGCGAGAAGTCCGCATGTTGTGCAGGTCTTTTTTAGCAATTTGCTGGAAAAAATTATAGACATGATGGTGACGTGGTTTAGAAAAAGCTTTATTATTCCAAAACAATCTGTCAAGAAATAAAGTATAACTCATGAGAAAAGATAAAAACTCAAGGGCACTATAAAGATTTATTCACAGAAACTTCTCCAAGACAAGTTTTTTCATATTTTATTCATTTTCCAGTGTCTAATTTCTCTAAAACTGTCTAGAGGCAGTATATATAATTATGTTAGCATGACTGTATTGTTCGCTTCATTATTGGGTATTACAATATGTACTGCAATGTAATGTAGCTATGTCTATTATGTGGAGTTTTCTGTCGTATATACACGCAATTTCTGTTTTAGAATGACTAAGCTATTGATCTTACTTTTGTAGTTGCTGTTTGTCAGAAGAACTGGTTATTATTATTTTATTGTTCATATTATCAAGGAGAAAATAAGGTCCCCACCACACCCACACCCCGAAATATTAGAAAGCATTCTGAACATCGGGTATTCCTAGTCACCTACGGCGACAGACGTGAACTGTCGGGAATCAGAAGTAAAATAAATATTGCAAAAGGTGGCGGACAGAAAGATAATTTAGGTTTGGCTGAGCCTAATCAACTGGGATATATCACATTTGTTGCTACTTCTAATTCCATTCGAGAATGTACTAGACAAAATATTGGAGATCGGTATGCCAACGGGATAAATGGCGACCGCACTCATCATTCAGGTAAAAATAATTTTTCCTTAGGATATTTTTAAACCATTTTCCAAATCCTTATAAGCTCATTACAATACCACATTGTATATTTTATACTATGTAGTTTTATACAATGAATCAAAACGTTTCTTTTTCATATCTTAGCAACTTTTATCACGAGCACTTTGTAATACATGCACGTTTGCTCATTTCCAACCACTAGCTGTAACAAATTACACTATACTAAGGTACGGTGAACTTTGGTACATGTTAAATCTCACGCTATTTAATATGAAATCAGTAGGATGTTGCTACTTAAGTTTGATTAAACACGACAGCCATCTTGCAATGTTCCTGTAATAATTACTTTGATAAAAGGTTCCCCGAACCAATAAATACAAATCTGACACAGACATGATAATGGACACAAAGCTAGGCACTGTGGACTTGGGTAAATGTTACATCTTAGATATCTAATATGCCCTAAACAGGATGTTCCTAGTGATTGCATCTGACAACTGTCTTTTTTCTTTCTTTCAAGAATAACTGTCGTTGTACTGGGGGCCATATCATATGTATATAGGCACCCATAGGTTAACATGCGTGGGCTGTATCTGATCAGATGAGAATAGAAAGGAATGGGTTTATAGGGTCAAAAATGTGTATAGGGTCAAAAAGGTTTATAGGGTCAAAAGGGTTTATAGGGTCAAAAGGGTTTATAGGATCAAAATGGTTTATAAGGTCCAACGGGGAATGTAGGTATGCACATACACATAGACAAACAAACATACATAATGGCAATTATGGAGTAATCATTTCTAGTGATCTGGGTGGCCCTGAAAAGGACGTTTTTTATTTTGTCCTGGATCTATGATGTTTATTATATCCAGGACAACTACACCTGCCGAGCCGGGCTCGGCAGCAAGGGCACATCTTATCCATATACTCCTTGGATCGGCGGACGGAGAGATTGAGCCTAAAAGGAGGTTCGTTGGCCTCCTTCTCCTTGGCCCACGCTTCGTCCCACGTACTCTTAATCTTCTCAACTTCTTCAGTAATGACCTCTCTCATGATCTTCATGGCTATTTTAGGGATATCATCTCCCTCTTCAAGTGGCGCTTGTTGGGGTAGAATCCCATCTGCTCTATCCAGGCCAGGAGGTGTTCTACTCTATCCAAAAGTGCCATGTCTGTGGTTAAGTTGCCCACTTTACAATACCAGTTTGCCGTTCTTCTTTGTCTGGTCGAAGATGAAAGGCGCAACTAGTGAACGCGATGCTTTATATGTTTGAAGCACGGACGTGAAGAAAAACATTCATCACATCAAAAATTCAACCCTCACACAGAATACCAAACGAAACAGAAATCGCACGGACCTAAAAGAAACTATTGATCTGATTTTTCTTTCACACATATTTTACACAAGGGTAATGGAGTGTTTATAGACACACTACTATACCCACACATACACACACTATACCCACACAAATACACACATGTTTATAAGGGAAGGGGTTGTTTTTGGTAGGACCAAAGACGACGACATACACAAACAAGCGTAAATAAAACACCAATGACAATTGTGGAGTAATCTTTTCTAGTGATCTGGGTGGCCCTGAGGGCCGTTTTAATTTATTTTTTTCATCTTTTACTTCTTTTTCCCAGACCACCATTTCTTCAGGGAGACTATTAGTAAACTTCTTAGGTTCTCCCTTCTTCTCATCAGGAATCCAATCTGGATGACCCATCTTTCTAAACTTGTCCTGGATCTTCATCCAGTTCTTATGTTTTCTTTTCTGACGCTCCTTTTATTTTCTCTCCTCTGCCCACGCCTACTTGATCTTCATCAATTCCTCCTCCATGACGTTTCTTACTAGATCCTTGGCTTTTTTAAGGGCTGCTGCTTCACTTCGAAAACTACCTAGGGACGGGTTAAAACAATCATCCTCTATCTGTTCTATCTTTTCTAGGAGTTACTGGTATTTCGTGCACGGGAACTGGCTCAGGTTGTGGATCTCCGTCAGGTTTTCTGCTACCTCCACCAGACTAGCCACCGAGTATTTGGTATAGGCCTCCCTGTAATATGTATGCATTACATGGGCCCCAAATATCCACTCTTTTTTTACTGGCTTTCCCTTTATGCGCAACGATCGCCAGGCAATGTCTGGTATTGCATCTACGAAGTAGCTTGCTTTTGTTTTATCTTTGAATGTATCTTTAACGCGTCGCTATATATGCTTGACATGAAGGAAAACACCCTTCACACAAAATACAACCCTCACACAGAATACCAAATACAACAGAAATTGCGCGGACCTAAAAGAAAACTATATTCACATAGGTTTTACACAAGGGTGAGAGAGTGTTTATAGACACACTACTATATCAACACAAATATACACTATACCCACACAAACACACATTATTATAAGGGAAGGGTTCTTTGGGATGGGAAAAAAGACAAAGACATACACAAACATACAAACATAAATTGGAAATCGTTGAGTAGTATCTCTCTTTTCTAGAGATCTGGGGGCCCTGAAAATGACCGTTGGGGTTTTGGTAAGTGGTCTTAGGGTTTAACATTTGTTAGGACGGCCACGTCTCACCAATGGCTCCACCACAATACCTTTTGAAGGAGAAGGAGAACTCCTCACTGTCCATCTTGCACTCCTCTTTTCCTTCTTTCTGCTGCTGCTGTTGTTGCTGTCTCTGCTGCTGCAGTCTTTGAACGTATTTACAGGGTTGACAATGTTGTGAAGTCAAAGTTGACTTCCAATGATCTAAAGCAATATCATTGGGACATCGATGCACACTACGTTTCTGAGCTAAAGACAAGAGATAACCATAATGTTTACAAAACAATCTTTCTATTTTATCATTGTTTCTAGAGTACTCACGATCAAAACGATTCACTAAATATTCGAAGGGGTATCTAAGACTGCGTTGATGAAGAAAATACACAATATTTTCGACACACCATAGAATCTGATCCTTGTAATCCAACATTATTGAATATACTGGAGACAGCATTTCATCTCACAAAGTCAATGATGTCGTCTTCCAAAGGAGGTAATCCATCAGAATAAAAATACTCCACACTGTGATCGTTGGGAAAGTAGACAGCTACCCAATGGGTTCCTGGTCAATGATTGTCGTCAGTGTTCATGACATAGGCTTGAACATCTTTAGGTTTGCAATGAGAAAGTTCATCTTTAGCACACACCACAGGATCCCAAGACGGTGTGTATGAACTGCGAGTCAACAGGTAATGAAGTACCCAAGTATCCATTTTTCTTTGTTTTTCGCAGGTAATGATAAGTCATCAATTCAGATCTGACTTTTCCCGGAAAAGTTCTGTCAAGTAAGTCGATGAACCACGGGTAGTATATGAACTCTGTTGCAAAAGAGCTTTGATGCATTTGATCTCCAGAGAAGTCAGTGGAGGTAAGGAATGATCACGCAAGTCTTTATACCACTTTCTCAAAATCTTCTCTTCTGAGAGGAGAGACCATGCCTCATCCAGATACTCTTCCAACTTTTCTTCTGAACTCATCATCATCATATATTTGTCGTGTTGTTTCTGACTAGACTGATCGATTTGACATCCATAACAATGTTCTCTGGTTAGGCCTGTAATTCCTTCAGCCAAGTCCCTAGCAAAACAGGAGACTAAATGTTGTTCTTGTTCTGGCTATCTTGACATCATGACTTTAGTTTCGTCTTCTTCACATGTGGTTTGTGACTGCTGCTGTGGTGATTCTGGATCAAAAACATCCTCATCGCCTATCTCCATAGGTTCTTCGTGTTCCATCTTTTCTAATAGTCTAGAATCACTTCTCTCAAACTGGTGATTTCCCGAATATTGACTGTGTTGGCCAGAGTTGTTGATTTTACTTGGTGAAAATGTCCTTCGTCATTGCCGTGGTCGATAGTGAAATCAAATCCCCACAAAGTGTATCCTATGCAAAATCCTCGTACGAAATACCGTGGCTGCTGTTGGTTTCTAACTGTCCTGCAGCTTCAAACAGGTTCAAATAAGATCTTAAGTAAATTGTCTGGATAAAGTTAGGTTCAAAAGGTCTGGTACACAACGTCTGGCCATCTCGAGTGACTTCTATCTTTGACACGTTGATGTGTTGGAAGTCGAAAGGATTTTGATCAATGGCTCCGTTGGGCTGCATTGCTGACGATGCCAATGAGCAAACGTTTGGGGAACTGTCCTTGGAAAACATGATCTTCGATCTTGGATCGGAGTCCAGAGGCAATTGTAAAAGTTTTCATTTCCACTCGTCGAGCAGAATACTTGGCTGTCCTTCTGCTCAGAGTATGAATGACTGATGTCGTTTGCGACTTTAGGTAAGACTTCTACACGGCGCAAAAAAAGTATGGCTTCTTCGATCATGGTTTTGTACTCGTTAGCATTAGCCATCACATGAAACACGGTAGTACTGCGATTCAGTCTCAGGCGTACATCCGTATTTTTGTTGTTGTCTCGAAACCACATGTCCAAATGCAAACGATCCATCAGTTCTAAACTGCGTCTTTGTTTGATTTTCAACAATGGAGGTCTGCATCATCATCTGCAATCAACGCTGTGTCGTTGAACTTGTCCAAGGTGTCAGGTTTCCATACCACGGAAACGTCTTTTCCGTACGTCAAGAGATTTTCCAAGTACGTTAGGTAAGGGTAACTATCCATGCTGCTGCTGATCAGTTTGTTATTCAAGTACAAATCCACTTCGCTGAACAACGAATGCATACAATGTTTGACGAGAGCTACTCTGGTTTCGGCGCCTGGATTGGTGTTGTCCATTTTGAGCACTTTGAGTTTCAGATACAAGTGACTGCTATTCAGATCGATGTAATCTTGGGTTTGTCCTTTGATTTCAACTTCGATAGGGGATGCGTTACCCAAAGAGTACACAAACAATAAATTGAGCCCTTCGTTTAATTCGACAGGGTAACAAAAATACTTGTAAAATTGATCGTTGTTGTAAACATCTTTCATAGGAGCCAGAGCAGTGTATCCACCCAAAATATCAAACAAACCGGGACAAAAACAAATGGACAATATTTTGCGTTCGAAAAAATGCATTTTAAGAAGATGAGCAATTGTATGGTACCCGATCACTACACTTTTGCGAGATTTCTCCAAGGCTTTGCCAAAGTGGTAATTGAAAATAGCCGCAATGGTTCGAACCAGTTGTTGAGCATTAAAATAATACCCCACAGGAATTCTCATGGTATAGGTAGTCAATGAAGGATTAGTGAGTGATGTTTTTTGGAATTCGTAAATGAGAGGATCATTTTTGTCCAAGTGTTCTTGGTCTTGTTCGTTCAGTATATCGACGATGAAAGTGTTTTGACCTTCGATGATATTGAGGGTTTGCGTAGGATGAATGATTTCTACCAAAGCTACTTCCCAAAGAGCTTCGTGATCTAATTGTATGGACTGAGGTAATTTGACTATGAAACAACATAAAGTGTTGTTGGGAAATACTTCCATAGAACTGTCACTCGGTAAGGTTAAATAAACTTGGTTATTCATAGTTCGATGATTCTGGTGTTCGATGAGTAACTCGATATCAAAAGAGAATGATTTTCCAAATGTTCCAGAAGAGGACTGGGAACAAGATAACCAATACAACTGCTGAGTAAAATGGTCCACAATTGTTTGTCTTCTTCTTGCAAACTCAGATTGGTTATCACTGCTGCGAAGACACAATATACCACAAAGATTTGGCAGAAAAAGAAGATTTGAGTTTTAGGCACACGTTCTCCACACGACACCCACAGAGATTGTTTTTGTAATTCTTGAAGGGAGGACCTCTGAGAAATAGAGGCTGATGTGTTTAACATCATGATGGTTACTTTTTCTTTTTAAAGTCGATGACTTGTGAAGCGACAATCCAAGAATCAAAACTAGGTGGATATCCTTTCCAACGCACTTTTACTTCTTCAAGTCGACGTTTACCCACTTTACGTGTTCTTCGATCGAGAATGCTTTCAATATCGTACACGTCGTCTTCTTAATTGGTCACTCGTTGTAACTCAGGCAAGTAAAATGTTCCTTTTAACTTCTCCGTGCATGTCATCCAATTTATATCGACTGGAAGATCACGTCCATCGAACCTGTCTGGTGACACGAAACAATTCGGTGGTCCAGTTAGGTAAGTAACCTTTGTCAAAAGTGCGTTTGGTTTTTCCAATGCGAACCCAATCTCCAGTCTTTAGCACCGCTTCTTTTTTCCCCAATTTTTGACGTTCCATACAATCGACGAAACACCACCACCTCGTTTTCAGGGGTGACGTCTTCGGGGGCTCATCCGATGCTACGATTGTACGATTGATTGTAAGTTTTGACCCGACGTGGTAACACGTCGATGTACTTAAGAGTGTGTTGATGTGTAAAATATTTACACATGCGTTCTTTCGAAGTTCTTTAAAAACGTTCCACGAGACTTGCTTTTCTTTCAGTATTTTCAGTGGTAAAAAATGAATGTGTAGTCGTTTCAATTCTTTTTGAAAAACTTGGTTGCGAAATTCGGTGCCTTTGTCTGTTGGCCATCGTAAAGGGTGATGACCACTTTGTTTCAAAACCAGTTTCAAAGCTCGTACTAACTCAGAACTGGTTTTAGAACTCATAGGAACGACCCAAGCTGATTTTGAAAACACGTCAATGACACAAACAAATATTTGTAAGGACGATTGTACGCTGCCAAATAAGAGACATCTGCTCAATCTACTTGCCATTGATGATCGATGCCAGCCACTTTGGTTTGACTTCTTGACAAATTTCGTGGAATGGGTCTGTGTAACGTGCACGTCGATTGTTCTTGTTACCATTGTCGTACCTCTGGCAAACGTACACTTTTCAGTTTGGTTTTAGCTGCATGATACAATTGTAAAACTCATCCGTAACCATCAGCATGTGTAGGATTGTGGTAAATGCCAGCTAAAAATTTCTCCATGATGATGGGGTTGACTGTGTTGCTCCTCAATAAGTCACCCACTGTTCGATACTGCTTTTGGATTTGTGTCATATTGGTTGTTTGGTCGAAGCTTGACGTGTTCTAGGAGCAATAGGAGTAGACTGTGAAGTGGTTACTTTTTTCTTTATGTCTTTTTTCACTTCTATCTTCCCCCCTCCCCCCCCCCCTTTTTTTTTTCTTCTACTGAAGGTGTTGACATCATATTTTGACCCAAGCTTTTGTTTCTTCTCGTTGGGGCGTAGGGGAGGGTGTCAACAAGGAAGCTGCAATCGTACTAGGTATTGGAGCAGACGGAGTTTGAAACACTTCTCGTGTGTCTTCTTCTTCTTCTGTCATCCCTATAGCGGAGTCTGTCTTCTTGGTGACTTTAGGTTCACTTTTCATGATCGCCTTGAAATCTCTCAGAGTAGGTTTAGCTGTTTCGTCTAAAGCTTTCTGGGGAAAGAGTTGAAGACTTTACAATACTTGTCTGTACCGTTGTGATGTTTCTGTTTCTGATAAATTACTTCGATCCATTAACGATTGTAATTCGTGTTGTAACTGTGACATCTCAGTGAGGTAAATGAGGTATCAGTTCTTGGTACCAACGCCGGAGTTCCTTCTATCCTTTCTAGGGAACTAAAGTCAGTTTTAGTCCTTCCATAAGATCCAAAGGTACAAGTATGCTGTCTTTCCAGATAAGGGTACCCTTTTAATCTTCTTTTTCTTATGTGGTGCTGCTGTAGTAGTTGTATGTTGCCGTCTTTTGGGTCATTTGGATTTTTTCTTCTTCGTTTTCGCTTCGTCATTAGGATTCCCTTTTAAAAGAGAACGAATAAATAATGACACCTCCTAAAGAACCACTTCCGCCTGGTTTCAGAATGATCTGTGTTTGTGTATCGATTCTTGGATCTACCAGTTGAGACAACGCACCTTTATTTTTTTTCAAAAAAGCGTTTGGTTTGATGGGGTATGTGAATGATGCCTTGGAGTAATTTGCGTGCTGTCAAAGTAAACCGTCGTAAGACTTCTAGAGACTGGATTCTAACAAATGTGTACGGACTTGTGCATTTGTCGCGACTGATGGCATAAAGTGCATGAATCAATTCGGCAGGAGGATGATATTGAAAGGAAGTCATGTTGAATACTGTCCAAAAAAACAGACGTTTTGGATATTTTTTTAGGTTTTTTCAGAGAGAGGCCAAAAGGGACGTGTAAATGACAGGACCTCCTTCTTGACACCAATGGTGAAACAAATTAGTACGTAATCTCAAATAATCGGGAGTGTTGGGGTTTAAATCGATGAGTAAATACGCATGAGGTGTTTGAGTGGCAAAGTCGTACGCATAATTCAACCAAGTGATTCATAACTGTTTGGCTAACACTTGCGTTTGAGACTTGTCCCTCCCTTGGACCTTTAAACAAAACCACATAATGGGCATTTAGACTGATGGTACGATGTGCTTTACTTTGTTGAAATAAATATTGAGTAATGTAAATAATACTGACATTACAATGATGTCATTTTTGGTTAAGCCAAAGTTTAATTTCATCTTCGTCTTTTCCTAACATGTCATCGAAGATGACAAGAAGTGTTTGATTCAAGTCAGACACGATCCCATCGTCTTCGCAAGGAATGCCTTCTACAAACAAAATGGATTCTCCTTGACTTTCTTGGAGTAAGGTGTAAGCCGATTGTCACTCACACGTTTGCCAAATTCGGTTTTACCTGAACCACTCGATCCAGCATATAACATGTTAAAGGGATGGCGACGATACAATGCCTCCCAACTTTGACGATCTAACTTTTCATCAATCACTTTGAAAAGGAAGAAGAGGAAGATGCATCCATGACTATGGTATTGAGAATTCTGAGAGGATCATGAAGGACACAAGACATTGTATACATGAGATACACGTTTAATTTTTTTTAAAACAGTGTCACCACAAACAAAAAACATATTTACATGTAACGAATAAAATGAAATCGACGTACACACACTGGTGTTCTTCTGATAGCCTCTGTGGAATTCAGTCTCTCTAATTTCTCCGGGAAGGTCCGGGAATGTCCTTTCTACCTCATGCGTTTTAATTTGCACGAATTGGACTATGTCTTCCTCTGTGTCAGGTTCTTCTTCTACCACTGTTTCTAACATTGTCTTTAATGTCACGTTCACTTCTGACATTGGTTCTAAGTGAACGTTTTCTTTTCTTGGATTAGTGACACGCAATGTCTTTGGCATAGTGAGCCGCTTCTTGTATCCCAACATCGAAGCCAAGACCTTTCCAGTCACGCACATCTTTCCAGTCGTAAATTTGTTGGTGTTACCCACTAGCTATACACACTTCTTGGTAAGTATGAAATGTGGATACAGTTTTATAAATGTCTTCTTCACACGGAGGTACACCACTTGTTTTTATCACTATTCTCAACACTTTTAACACAATTTGTCTTTTGTGCACCGACACAGTTTGGATGGTCATGCCTTTGTTGCATGTACTGTTCATCAATAGTCCACAACGAATTTCCTGTTAAAACAAGATCCAAGAAAAGTAGCCACTAACATACACACACAACACGATGTCCAAAACTCAGTGGAATCGTAGAAGGTGGAAACGGTTCTTGTAAATGTGTTTCGTAATCCTCTAAGTGCCGAACACTTTCATTGACTTCCTACCACGGACTTTTTTGCCACACAGAAGACAACAGTCGCGGCATGGTCAACTTTTATATTAGTCCTTGACAGCATCGTCGTCTTTCTTTTAAAAGTCTGTTGTATTCCTGTAAGTTTGTAACCTTTTCCTGGACTTAGTTCCATCGAAGTCTGTGTATCACTGTTATATTGTAGGTAAAAGACTTGGCATCACAAATCTTAAAGAAGGGAGGTAGTCTTTGAATGTCTGACCATTTGAACATCTTGACACTAATCGGCGTTTTTATAGTATTCAGGTACTAGTGGTTAAAACGTCTATGCTGTAAGAGATGCAGTCGTTCTTTGCGTTTCACTTGAATCTGTACAAACGTTTGTAAAATGCGTTCTCTTAGCTCAAGAGGCAAACTATGATTGTTTCTTCTAAAGTATCCGACATATTACTTTTTTTGGACCGACCAAAGGAAAGTAGTGACAGCGCGGAGACCATCTGGCATGTTTCAGGTAAGCTGAGTCTCTATACTCCCATTCATGAAGTGTCACACCACAGCTGAAACACTGTACTTTATCTCCTTCTCACAAGTAGACAAATCCGGCTCTGGCTAAAGTTTTGAGAGTAGGTCCTTCAGGATACAAAGACCATTTATCTTTGAACGTCTGGAATCGACTTTCAAAGTCACAACAGCCAAACAAAGCCATAGGAAACATGTATTTTTCTTTGATGGGTACATCTCGTTGTGCTAGTAGTGGTATCCAGAGTGGTTTGCCAGTGTACGGATGAGATCTTTAGGTAGGTACGCACTTAGCATCATTGTTACCAGTAAAGCAGAAAGGTCGTATTGCTGCATCGCTTTCGCAAGTTGAGCGGTAAGACACACAACCGGCATCGTTTTCGATGGTCCTAGAGGAGCGGCAAGGTCGCGCTGCATCCCTGATGTCGTAGAGAACGGCATCAGTCTCATCGCAAAAATACAGCATCGCACTCGAATTCATGATCGAACTAGAAGTCTGCAGTGGGTCCCTCACTCAGTTGCTGTGTCGGGTTCGTCAGTATCGGTGCCAGTGTACTTGAACTTGAAGTTCACGGTGAGTTCTTCACTCGGTTGCTGTGTGGAATTATTCATGTTCTTTCTCGGTCGACGTTTGTATTCACATTGAAGCGTTGGGCTTGGAAGTTTTTCTATTTTATACCGGAGCTCAGCGTGTCCGTATGGTAAAGTGTTGTGAGCTGGAAGTCGCCATCGTTTCTGGTAGACAATTTGATATACTTTTTCTAAACGTCCCTCACTGGCGATTTGGTGGTTTGGAAAACGTACAATTTTGTGAGGATCTAATGTTTTCACGCAAAAGTCTTGATCTTGTTCGGACTGTAAAATTTCTTTCTAAACATAAAAGTTCACCACTTGGTTCGATCGATAGTTCAGTGTCAGTCCTCTGACTTTGCATTTGGTATGAATTTCTCCTGGTCAGTCCATGTATTGGTATCCGTATTTTTGGGGGCCACCGCTTGCAAAGCTGACGATAGTGTTTTCTGGGTGCTCGTCCGTCCATGCACCTAAACGATCCCCTTAGATGGTTGGGTGTTGGCTATCTCGACGATGGATGTATATACAACTGTCGGTGTCAAAAAACAGGACTCGATCTCCTAAAAGTCCTAAGTCATCCTTATACAATTGTAAACGAGCATTGGCTCTCACGTATGCTGACATTGCCAAACGCGTCGGGGGGGGGGGGGGGGGCAAATTTTTTTCTCCGTACTTGACCAAAATCAAATCTTCACGAATGATTTCCACGTGTTTCATCAGTTTTAGTTTGTTATCCACCAGTTGAAAGTAGCGGCTTGGATCTGCCAAGTATTCCATCCTGAGTAATATCAGGCGTTGTGCCAATTTTCAACGCAAACAACTGAGCATGACTTTTGCAAATGATCGTTTTCCTTTGTTCTTTTCCACGTGTTCCAAAGTAATGCCTTCTAATGAGCGGTACAGTTCTTTGGATTTATCTTTGTCTTCTGGTGTCTGACACCAAGAGGGATAGCCACTCGCTTCTTGTTTCAGTTTGAGAAATTCGTTGACGTAGCCTGAAAAAATTCCTGGACTCGAGTCGTTGTCCTTTTGGTATTGTTCTGGTGTAGGAAAGTGCCCAATTTCGTATGCTTTTAACAAGCGGTATCACGATCCAAAGCATGAAACAATTCGACAGTCAATCACGTTCCTGTCAAAGCGCGTTCTTTCTCTTTGTGGTTGCCATGTTGGTCTTAATTACATGTTTCCGCACAAGTACGGCATAAAGGAAACATCAGATTTTTTTGGCAATGATGTGGTAAGACAGGATGGTACAAGTGAGTAGAAGGAGGTGAGAGTTTGCATTTAATCAAGCTTTAGTATTGACGAATGTGTTCCAGGTCAATGTGTTCTGTCAATATTTCAGGGTGTTTTGTAGGGAATCTAGCATATTTACATGCAGAAGGATACAAGGAACACAAATCGATGTATTTCATTTATTTTTCTTGAATTTCGTCATGTCGTATAGCAAGCGTGTCGCATTGGTTCGTCCTCCCAAAAACTGTCGCTTTGATTCAGAGGTTCAATGTCTGCCACGTCGTAATTTTGACAATGCGTCTATATTCTTGGTCTGTTTTGAAACGTCGATCATACTCGTGCTGTTATATTTCTACTACTTGGTATCCTTGTCTTTCTAATCTCAGACGCCGTTGGTATGTTTGCTCGTACAACTCTTCCATGGTGGGCTCCGAGAAAGGACTTTTTAGGTTTCGTTGAGGGAAACAAGTGGGACATCCGTGAAATAAACAGCCTTGGAATTCGTAGACTATTTGGAGGCTTTCTAAATTCCAGTCATCCACAGAAAAGACTTTTAAAAAAATGTATCCACCGTGTCTCGCATGATGTATCCATTTGTCTGCACTTTCACACAAGTAATGCAGCCAACGGAAAGCTTTTTTTACAAATATTGACGGCTGACTAACAGGTAAGATTGATGGGGATAATGGCTAGTTTGTTCTCAGACATGAACTTCTTTCTGTAGACTAATCTGCACGCTTTAGCGAGGGCACAAGCTTCCTTCAAAGGATTGATACCTCCGTAATCTAGAAATAATTGTCGAAATTTTCCACAGTAACGGCATAAAATGTCCACATCCGATCGGCAATATTTCAACATTTCTTCTTGAAAGACAAACGGCCATGAAGCGTGAGTGTCGTACCAAGCTTTAAATGCTTCTCGTTGTTCTGTGTGCATATCGTCAGGGTCGTAATAGTGAACATCAGACAAATGCGGGAGCAGAACCTGTTGATTAGCTTCGCTATTGAAAAAGTGTGGAAAATAACGTTTGGCCATTACTGTCATTTTAAACGTTTTAGTAATTCTACTCAAAGGCATGGCTAAATAATTCATGGAATCTTTAAACTGTACTTGTCCCACTTTCATGTAGATGAGTTTGGCTCCGTTCATGGTGACTTGGAGACATTCGGTACTTTGTTCTGAATAAAATTTCAACAGACATTGTCCGTCGTGTTCTGAGAAATTGTGAGCCATCACTGTAGCATATCGATGGCAGCTCCCGTAACGCTGGATGTCCTCCTCGCTCCAAGTGTCGTCGGTAGGATCTAAAATCCATTCGGCAAAATCGGAAAGAGTACGGGGTCCTCGAAAGATTTTGTCACGCCTTCCTGGAATCTTACTACAATGGGGACAATATAAATAGATCGGATCTTGTATACACATCTAACAAGCCCGATGAGCTAAGCAGAAATTAGGGACGTGAATACCCGTCTCTTGTGTACATTCAAAATCGAAAAAGATAAAATCCACTTGTTTCTTTTTGTTCTTGTGCTGATCCTTCTTGAAGTTTTCCTCCACATCATTGTCATATTTTTTGATGTAGCCTTGATGTTCAAAGTCCACAATTTGGTCGCAAAAACGGCACCTTTTCTTTTCTGGACAAACGAGTGCCTTTGAATTATTGGTTCCAATAAGATTTCCAAAAGTGCAGCACAATCTCAATAATTGACAAGCAATTTGTGTTGGTTCACTTGTTTCATAGTTCTCTCCGCAGTGAATGCGTTGGTCTCGAGCGGTAAATCCTCGGTCACATTTTTCGCAGTAGAAAGAGTATCTAAGAAATCTTGCGATACTTGTGATGGCTTCAAAATGTTCTTGATGATGATATACGTGAATGTATTTTCCATCTGGGAAATCGGATTCTCGAAACACCAGAGCTCCGAAAACCACTTGAGGGTATGCGTTCAACGCATAACGATGAGCCTAGACGTCCTGAAGTTTTTGCATTTCAACAGGAGTTCTGCTTCTCTTCGTTGTTTGTTTCTGTCCGATTGTCGAGTGCTCTCCCATGCTGTTTTCCATTCTTTGGTCTCATTCTTCTCGGCATACGTTCGCCCCAGGACGATGACACGAGATAAGAACATCTGGTCTTGGGAGTTGTAAATTTGAACGTTACTGTGTTGGTACTGCTAATGTCTTTCACCAACAACACTTTTTCTCCGTGGTTCGCTACCTCTAGGTAGTAGAACGTGGGTCATGTGAAGAGTAGTTTTTCCATCGGTCATATTAAATTCATAATTGGATTGTTGAACGTGTTTAATTTTGTTCATGATTTTGGACGGTGTTAATTATGCCTGTGTACTAAACTCGATCCACACAGGAGATTTCAAACTGTCGTGATAAATGGAGAATCTCAAACGATCGTCCTCTTTAGCTTGGCATTGTTGTTTCAATGTCTCTAACAAGGAATCCCATAAATCGGTAATGAAATCTGCAGCTTTCTCGGGTGGTACTTCAGACATAAACTCTTTAAATTTCACCGTGTAGGTGTAAACCGTGGTTCAAAATATTCTGGAGGTGAGTTTTTAAGTCTCTCGAATGTGATAATAATTTTCGGAAGGTACTGAACGGCTTTCTTTTTGATTGATTCTGGACTATTTTGATCTTGTGGCAGAAGTGGAGGGTATTAGTTCAGGCTCACTCAGGTTCTCTTCGAAATCACTGGCACGCACTTGGGCTAACACTGCAGCTAGCGGTGTACGAGGCGGTACAGAAAGTCGTCGTCGTCGCCTTTTGGTTTCATCCTCTTCTGGTTTCTTATTGGAATAGTGTGATCGATTTATCTTTATTGCAAACTTTGATTTGACTAGGCTTTACGCCAGCTTTCTCACTATATATATATAGAGAGAGCTTGGTATAAGAGTATATCATTGATTCAGCTTTCAAACTGTGAAGATGGAAGAGTCAAAAGAGCTTACCTTTCTGGTCAGAGATTTAGCACAACAGACTGCTGTTGCCATCAGAAATGTAGAGAAAGTCCTTGGAAAATATATCACTTCCAATAAGACTAAGGACTACTCATCTCGAGATAAAAATCAAAATACTTGCTATGTCAGCCAGGAAAAAGGACATTGACCTCCAGAATGTCCACAACGTCAAAGCAAAGGAAAGGCATGAGAAAAGAGAATGAAGGTAAAGATACCTGTTATCATTGTCAGCATAAAGGACATTGGTCTTCAGAGTGTAGTAAGAAAAAAGAAAACAAAGAGAAGGAGAAGAGGGAGGAGGTGGAGGATTCTTCAGAAACAGAAGAAGAAGAAGAAGAACCCATCCCCGTCAGGAAATGTAAGAGGTCAAGACCACTGGAAGACAGTGAAGAGAAAGAAGAAACCATACCCGTGAAGAAATTCAAGAAAAGAGACAGTGAGAGAAAACTTTACTTTGTTAATGTTTTATGAAATTTTCATTGTAATTTAAAAGAGAATATACCAAAAAAGAGAACGCAAGTATCTATTTATCTTGATTTTTTTAAAAGAAACACACACTCACTGATACACGCACATATTTATTTAATGGGATTTAAGTTTTACTTGATTTGGCAATCATTGAGTAGTATATCTTTTCTAAGAGATGTGGGTGACCCTGAAAAGGACCGTTGGGTGTTTGTTTTTGACAAACTCATAGACTTGACATGATGAGCTTTAACTGCCTCAATCCCTTTCCACGGCCAAGTCCTACTCCTCCTCCTCCTCCTCTTGTCGCTGTTGTTGCTGCTTTGGTAGTAGTCACTGCTGCTACTAGTGCTTGTGGTAGTGAGAGTGGATGGAGTGATGAGCTTAGAAATCTTAGCCCGCGAAGGTCTCTTTCTCTTGGGGAGGGTTAAAGAAGTCTGATACATTTTTCTCAGATACTTTAACTCCGCCAAAATGTCTTGTAGCACACACAACGTTTTGTTTTCACCCCCTTCCTTCTCTCCTTCACACTTCAAAATTTTTCTCTTCTCTTCTTCTGCTTCTTCTTGTTTTCTCCTTTCCTCTTGTTGTTGTGTTGAAGAAATGCTTCTTCTGCTTCTTCCTGACGCTGCAAAAAAGCATCCAGTTCTTCCTTCTGCCTCTTTCTAAAATCATCCGCCAAGAGTAATGATGTAGAAGGTAATGAAGGTGGTACTACCGCCGTCGCAGGCAAACATTCTTACGAAGTCATCAGAAAATCCACCAAATCCAAATTACAGTGATCCTCTTCTGGAAGAATGCTAGTTACAGCTGCATTCGTAGTGTAGTACTATCACTCTGAGTATACTAAGTCTCCGTAGCAGGCGCACCCCAATACATCGTCTTCATGGTTTCATCCATGCTCAGACTATACCACAATAGTAAACCGTACGAACGCTGTTGCACCTATATACTGAATGCGATGTCGCGCGTCCGCTCTCATACATTTTGTAACGTGTGTTTGGATTAGTGGAACATTTCGATCAATTTTGAGGTGATCTTTGGCTATATATACCAGCGTTTTGTCCTATGGTGTCACTTGTTCTCAGGACAACTCAAGTAAAATGTAGATTAGTGTAGAGTCATCATCCATCGTATAGGGCATGCTCTTCAACTCGGACTACCCCACGTGTGTGAAAGCGTCATGGGCTATCACCAAGATTGCGGCCACGGCTATTTGGAAAAGAAGACTTTATGTGGAGAGACACCGGTGTCTGAAGAGGGTTTTACTCTACGGACCTGAAGTGAAGTGCGAAGAACTTTGGGGAAAATAAGACCCGTGAAGAGATCTTGCTTATGTTAACTGCCTTTGGTTAACAACCCCAACGGTCCTTTTCAGGGCTACCCAGATCACACGAAAAGATTACTCCATAATTGCCATTGGTGCTTATGTATGTTTGTTTGTCTATGTGTATCTGTATACTACATTCCCCGTTTGACCCTATAAATACTTTTGACCCAATAAACACTTTTGACCCTATAAATTTTTTTGATCCCATAAACCTTTTTCACTATATAAACCCAGTCCTATCTATTCTCATTTGACCCCATACAGGCCCCCACATGTTAACCTATGGGCACCTGTTTAAATATAATATGACCCCCCAGTAGCCCCATACAACTGCTCACCATTCTCGATCAGATGTAAAGAAAGGTGTTATTTACACTTGAAATCTAATGAGTATGTAGTAATGGACATGAATGGAAACTGGTTATCCGGCATGAACTGCAAGTGTAAAATCTACATGTTCTTGAAAGTTGCAATACTCGAACTGTGTCCACATTAATTTCAAGCAAAATACGAAGGAAATTGAAATATTTCACCAATATGTAACTGTTTATACTATTTTTCATCTTTACTGAGAAACATTCCATACTGAAAAGGTTATTTACACATACATCAATGTTTCAAAAAAGTGGACATAGATTCCTTTCATCTGCCAATCAACAAAATCTTGTACTATTTTTGATGTCAGACTATTGTAAATTGGTATCATATAAATGTTGCAAAATACTGCTTGATGTTGACAATGTCGACTATTTTTTCCAGTTGCTGCCTAAATTCCGATACGAGACATTCGGACATCGATTCGATTTATAAAATTAAAAACAAAAAAATGTTTTTGCTTGTATTATGAATTAGGTCTACAAATGTAGGTTCCACAACAGGTCAAACATTGACGGAATTTAAGAGATTGACATACAATTTATCTGCATTTGGGGCATAACACTTATGATACATTCCAAACATGGTGAAAAACAATTTGATGATTTATTATTTACTTTGTTCTGAGGATCACTGCATGATTTAGAACGTACATTTTTATGTTTTCTCAGTCACTCTAACATCAATGCCTGTTATCTCCAGCATAAACTTGGCATTATGACGGCAATCAATCATGACACCATCATTGGCAACCTGTTAACATTTATGAATGCCAACATTTTGCTTGACAGTTTCAGTTTTTAAATTTATTTAACTTATAATCACGTAGAACGTTTGCAATATTATCTCTCTCTTGTTAACTGTAATTGACATAAGCACACCTTCCGGTTTTGTTTCTTGAAATAGTAACGTTTTCTACACAAGTAACCCATATTTCATAACATCATATTTAGTATCATACGGCAAACTGTTGAATTCTGCATTTATAATGTTTTATGTTGAAACTAAGCCACTATTATTTTTTGTGTGTGCATATTCCTGATCTACATACAATAATTGAGAATTTAGTCTATTACTTACATAAATGGAAAAAGAATGTAAAGACTGTTATTATTTTGGAATTTATTTCAAATTTTATTTTTTTATGCACCCAAGACAGCGGAATCAGGAGTTTGGGTCGTCCGTTTATATATGTATTTTGGGGAGGAAGGGGTAGTCTTGCTGTGTATCTGAAGATAGTATTGGTTTAATTTATTTTTCCAGCATGTGTAAACCAATAATCTCTTATCTGATTTACTTCATATTTAAAACATATCACCAGATACCTACCCTTCTCTCAATACCACCGCAACGCATGGGTGCTGCCCCAGGTCATGAGGTCAACAATTACATTAGGGGCATGTTATAGTTAAATGTCTATGTTAAAGTATTTTCCAGCACTTGTAGCTTGGTAATCCCGCCCTCTATGCACTTCATATTTAGAATATAATGTCATGTGATGCTTGCTCTTCTCTCAGTATCGCTCGTGCAGATAAATAGTTTCAATACTCAGCAGTATTGAAGAAACGGTGTAATCTTGGATTCCTGGGAATTCTTTTCGATCAGTACAGCATCAGTTCCATCGGGAGACTCTAGTTTCGCTGTAGAATTCGTAATATTAGAGCTGTATTATTAATATATACTTGTGCTTTCTTGCGTGTAATGGTACACCTTTTGTTTGTTCAAACGGATTGATTTATATAGTTAAAAAAGCTGAACGTTTACAACCCGACTCCTGGGTATTATGTTTTGCTACCACAGCATATGCATCCTCTTGTATTAGTTTAATCTTTTTGGATATAAAATGACAACAGACAAAAGAGATCACCTATCTAATGCAGATAACGCACAGAGGGTATTATCCACTTGCCAACAAAGTTTGGAGGGGATATAGCATTTTGCCAATTTGTGTGTTCAGCCGTTTGTTTGTTTTTCCGTCGTTCTTTTGTTAATTACCTTCTCAGTATTTCATTACCTCCTTAATTAGTTCAATAAATCAGCCCCCTAACCTGTATTGGAATGTTGTGTGATTTGAGTTTTGATTTCACCTATTCATAAAGCTCTGCAAATGTGATCACGCTTGAGCGTCATTTGAATTTGCAGCTCTATTTCACTTGCACCTATAAAAACTGGTGTGTAGATACATCTAGACGAAATTAATCCAATCATGCCAAACAAGGTCACTGTAACTGTTGCATACTAGAAATATGTTTGCATTTTCATTCGTTCATGTATTACACCGTCAATATCTTGGATTCACCTACATTCATATAAATATTGAGTTCATTATACATCTGGATAAAAATAACTCAACAATATCAAAACTAAGTCAGTGAGACCTAACATGCACACTTTCAATTCAATGATGCCTTGTAATCAGTTACCAAACGAGCTATATCCATGACAATGTGAGACTGTTTGTCCATTATACAAAATCGCAGGCATTTCCATGGTTAAAAAAACATCTTTTGTAACAGTAAGTAATATAACCTTGAGATTGCAACATCTTTCGTCCGTATTCGTGGAATGCCATCTGTAATCTAAGATAACAAATGTGATACAACGGTCAAAACAATACTTTAGCAGTGGAGTTTATAGTCGCTTACTTATATGTTAATTGCAAGAAAGAAGTCATAATGTAAAAGGTCAGAAAAGCAAACAAGTACATTAATGTATTGAAGACGACGTGTTTTACTTATACATAAGGGAGACATAGACATATACTGTAGAGTACTAGGAAGACATATAACGAAGTCACCCTAATGACTGATATGTCATCAGTAAACAATAAGAAGACAATATCTATGAGACATTTTTTGAAGTATACTTTTTATTCAAAGATATATGTCACTCACTGGTGGTTTTAGTGTTCATTCCATTGTATATAAAGATGAGAATAAGTATGCTTTGTTCATAAGATTCCAAGTTTAAATGTTATTGATTATTTGATTAAATAAATATTGTCTCCCATATGATCATATTTACTAATGTCTTCCAAATGTAGAACCACTGATATATATATATATATATATATATATATATATATATATATATATATATATATATACATATATAGATAGATAGATATGAGATGGAGAGAGAGAAACAGTGAACTTTGCATAGTACGAGTTTGCAGTGGCAACGGGTTGTATTGATTCTGTTATTGCTTTTGGTTGCAATGCTGTAATTTATACATTCTCCTTCAGCAATATTATGAATGTTTCTCTCGCTTGCATTTAAAAACAAAGAAATGTTATTATATCTTGGTCTAGAAGAACTCTTTTACAGTATCCGCAATGGGCACAATAAAGGTTGCGATTGGGTTTCAATTTTTTCTCAAGTATAAACCCAAGAGCTATAAGTAGTCTGTGGTGAACTGGCTAAAAGAAACTGGAATGATTAACTTCATACCTTCTACAGTATTTCAAAAGCCTGCTGTTAGCAACAGGAAGAGCAGAGTTGAGTGGTGGATAATATTTTGTGTTGATGATGATTTCATTGCAGTCAACATTTGTCTGCCTGTGAATATATATATATATATATATATATATATATATATATATATATATATATATATATATAAGACAGGTACTTCGTGAACTGGACAGTGGCAACCGGTTTTATTGACTCTGTAATTGTTTTTGGTTGTAATGTTGTAACTTTTGCATTCTCCTTCAGCAATGTTAAACAGCGTTTCTCTCGCTTGCGTTTCAAAACAGAAATGTAATTATCCCTTGGTTCAGAAGAAATTGTTTACTGTCTCCAAAATGGGCAAAATAAATGCTGCACCGAAGGTATTAGCATTGATATTGATTTGGTATCAATCTTTGTCTAGTAAAAGTTCAGGAGCTATAAGATAGTCGATTGAGAACTGACTAAAAGTAACTGGAATGATTAGCTGTACACCTTCTTCAATATCCGTGTCTGACGGTAGGTGAATCGCTAAACTCAGTAACGTTTCAAAAGCGTGATGTTGACAACAATCAGAGCAGAGCTTAATGGTGCATAATAAATTGAGTTGATTATGTTTCTCGTTTCAGTCAACATATGTCTGCATGTGAAGGTTATGATATTCATAAGCCAAAAAAATGAAGCATGTAGAAATGAAAGGTTTATTTGACGTTTGCCTCCACAGTGTTAATAATTCTGTCAGGTAAAAGTACACGTCCTATCAAGTAGTCGATTGCGAACTGACTAAATGGAAATATAATAATTAGTTTTGCAATTGCTCCAGTATCCATATTTAACGGTGACCTATCGACATCTTAAACAATTTCTTCAAAAACATGCTGTAGGCAACTATGAGGGCTTTCTTTGTTTCTATATGACTGAAAGAAAAGGCTATGATATTTATCAGAGGACAAATGTTTTGCTTTTGCACCTCTATTTATTATATGAAAAAGTGAAAAGTATTCTGGGATTGCGTTGTAAGACACAGACATGGTTTTATTTTGTTCAGTTTCGAACGGACTTTGCTATTGTTTTTTAGAGGTGCTGATTTTCTTAGTCTCTAACATTATGATTTGTACAGGGTTTGCCCTTTTACCAGCTTCAAAAAATGAAACAACTTAGCGTTTTGACCAAATGAATAAGATACATAAAGCAGGACCTATCTGATTATAGATTTTGTTTGGGTTGTGTGAACGTTGTTCATTTTTCACGTAGTGTGTCGTGCGTGGAATGTTCAGCGTGTGATGATGTAGAGTCTTCTTGTTACTTCTTTGAACTTTCAGCTTTGGCTTTTTGAATTCATGTGAACGTGTTCCAAGTTGTTTACCAATTTCAAAATCAACGTGGATATTTTAGTGTTTGTGAGGTAATTTGTCAGGCTTCTCGCTAACCTTGTTTTCGATTATATTTATATTTTGAAACCTATTTGCTGATAGTAAATAAACAGAGCCACCCATGCTTTTGATTTGAGTGATATTGTATCCATCAATTACCTTTGGTAAAATGTTAACCCATTTTCTGGTTTCATTTTGAGTGAAATGCTTCCACATTCTACTATTTAATATCCTGTAACACCTTATAGCTACATATACTTTTCCATTGTGTAAGTGAAAAATAATGCAATGTTTTCCTTTTCTGGTTATCCTTAGCTCTTTTCATGTAAAATTATTTTGCTTCGCCAAATTGAATGTGTTCAGGATATGTGTGCTCATGGATTTTTCAAAAACTATCGTGTATGTCACTAACCTTGTTTATTTTCATTTTCATTTTCTCGGCCCGAGCGAATTTTGTGAAAATATATTTATACATATCACTGTCTCTGAGCATTTATATCCATTGTTATATTTTTCATGTGATTTCATGTGAACAATATCAGCCTGCCACAGCTAAATTGAGCCGAATACAAATTAGTACAATTACCCATAGTACATTTTTAATTTATTCCTGTCTCATACTTCACCATTTAAACCATTTTGATATCAGGGTTGATGTTACATATCGAGGTACTATCTTCACTGAAATCAACCTGTAAAGCTGCATCTTTTCTGAAACATTGGATTATATCTTTGTTAATAGTTGAAATCAAAAGCTCAACATTTGTATTCTCTGGTATGTTAGTTTGTAACGCAACATGCTTTAACAACACTTTTATATCTTTCAAACTTGTAAAGAAAAAGGTATTATCTCTTGATGCTTAAATTGTTTCTTTTATGTTAAGCTCATGAAATGTTTATATCACCTCTCTAAATGAAGCCGCGGTAGCTCAGTAGTTAGCGTGCAGGATCGAAAGGGTGCAAATCCTACCTTTGGACCAGCCTGGGTCAGCTATCGAGGTGTGTCTTTGGGCAAAGCGCTTTAGTCCAATTGCATCGGCACTAAATAACCTACTTGTGTTGCTGTGCCGTAAAGCACCAAACCAAACCAATCAACCAAAATCTCTCAAATATTGTCAAATTCAATGAAATGTAGGTTTGAGCTTTAATTTCTGTTTTGAAATACAGTTTCAAATAAGTCTTTGCTAATTGTCTTCTTTGCGTATCTAGTCGAATCATTTCATTTTTATATATGACATATCATGACATATCATCCTCGAATCCACCTTCGGTGGTTTACCTTTGGGGCAACTCGTCCCCTGTGATAAGACTCCGCTGTATTTCTTGCTGGTCTATTAATTTTTCAAGATTTAATTTTAAAATTCTCATATCTCTGCATTGAACAAGTAGTACATTAATATATGCATGGTGTAGTATCCCCTCTCCCACTTACACGAGAGGTTAGAAAAAAGAAAAACATTAGTGTCTCAGCTTTCCCAATATACATACTACTTTAATGAATGTGATTTCTTTCCATGGATATTTCGAAGTCATATTTCTATAGTAGTCTATAGTCCTAATTTGACAAAGGATGATATCTTTATTTTGTATATGGTTTATGTGTATATGGGACTAAGTATATTCGTGGAAAAGAACTCTATCAAGTAGGATAAGCTTGTCATGTTAGTAATGTACCGGCGGAAAATGAAGTAATTATCTAAATTGAACATTGACTACAAGAGAGGTCAAATGTGTACCGTATATCATGAAACAATAGCACATGAAAATATATACACGTATTAATAAATATGTTTGATTAGATACATTGTGGGTAGAACTTTGAATTTGTAATAAGTGTTCCAACTCGTTACTAGAAGGTTTTATAAACTGTAATTTCATAGGAGAGAAAAGAAACCAATACTGGTCTACTTTCATTTAATATATTTCTTTTACGAGTAATGGTTGTACGAAACAGGAAACAAAAAAAAGGCATTTCGTGATATATAAACATTAATAACTTGTTTGCACTTACAAATAGATCAATCCACTAGAAAAAAAATAGAATAAAGTAAAAATGGCTTGAAAAGATGTATCTATTCAATAAATTCTGTTTTCAAAGTTGCATTTTTAAATAATCTCGGAGCGCGCAATGTTACGTCATACTGGGATATATTTTTGGTGACACGCGCCTCCAAGAAAGGTACCTATTTTTTTTCTTTCTCCATGCGTTGTTAAAGAAGACAAAACACGTTCATGTTAAATTAACCATTTCATGATGTGATCCAAAAATATGTTTAGCAAATTACAAAATGGGTACAACATTTTGGGGCCTGATACGGTATATGTTGTTTTACATATTGAACATTTAGTAAATTAACATCAACCATTGTGCTTCCTCTATCTGTATAGACATAAATGCACCTTTGACTGTAAATGGGAGTAACAAACTGACTGTCAAAACATACCTTACGGAGGTAACAAACTCGCTGTCGCGTACTGACAACCAAAACCTTAGATGACCACCTTGTACGTGCCCAAGTTAACGGAAGCAGGAACATACACATGTAAAGAAACACATTGTATAATCTGTAAGTAAATGCCCGAGATTTATACTTTCAATACTTCATCAACGAAAGTCACGGACAATGTCAAACAACCTTTGCATCCGGATGTGCAAGATTTATGTCATACAATATGTTGGCGAAACAATTAACTTTAAAAAAAGAATGAACAATCACAAAAGGTTATCAAAAACAAGGTCAACACAGAACTCGACAACCATTGCAACTCAGTCGGACACTCGGTCCATGAACTTAATATAATTCTTCTTCTTCTTCTTATTATTATTATTATTTAGCTATTGTCAATTTGATCTGAGTTCACACTGTGAAACTAGGGATAGCACATTGTTAGAAGGAGAGAGCTTTCTTAATATATTTTCTGTGCCAAGCATAATTGGCTTTTGGATTTCCTCAATATTGACTTTTCCAGGGATCTTTTTAATGTTTTTCTCCATCCCTTTCTTTATCAGTCCGAGATCACCGATGATTACTGGGATGTTTACTGTTTCTTTGATGTTTCACATTCTCTTGATTTCTATTTCAAGATCTTTGCATTTTGATATCCACTGCATTTCATTTATTGACACATTTCTGTCTGCAGTTACTGATATGTCAATAATATAGCAATTTCTTTCAGTTTAGTCTTTTACTACTAGGTCAGGTCTGTTTGCTTTGATTTCGCAGTCTGTGTGGATTGGTATGTCCCAGAGTATGGTTGCTTTTTCATTTTTCGGTTACGGTATCTGGTTTATGCTGATACCATTTTGGTGGTACAGGTAGAGAGAAGTGACTGAAAATCTTCCAATGAATGCAGGCTGCTTCTTATTGTGCCTTTCTTTGTATTTCTTTCTCGCGAGAATAGAGATACCTGAGGTTATATGTTCAATGGTTTCTTCAAGTTCGTTACACAGTCGGTACAGTGGAATGATACCATCCTTGAGTATTCAAAAAGAGCCAGGGTTAAGGCTTTGATCTTGGGCTGCTGGTATAAAGCCTTCTTTTTCAGCTTTTAGCTCACTTGTGTTTAGCCATTGGTTTGTTTTAACTTTGTCTGTATCTGCTCTTTTCATAATTTCCAAGGGTAAACATAGTGTATCAGTTTTTTCCTATTTATTGCCAGCTGTTGTTGTAATGTTTCTTTTACTCTTCATTTGTATTTTCTTGCTTTTTCTGTCAAAGATAAGTCGTGTCCTTCGTCTGACCTTACATTGAGATTGATTCGGAATCTTTCGGCTTCTTTTGTGACTGGAAACTTCTTTTCTTGTTGCTCTGTTCATGTTTGAATACGGCTTGGAGAAGTTCATCATCTTTTTTTCTGAAGGTACAGGTGAAGAGCAACTCGTGTTGATTTTTAAGTGTTTTAAATTTGTATCAGGCCCTTCCTCCTTCTCGCCTTATAATATACAGTTTATCAGCTTTGAGATGGTGCACGCAGTACATCGTTAAGAGTTTTCTTGTTTTTCGGTCCAATGTTTGTAGTTCTGACATTGTCCAGTTTTTGGCGTTGAAACTCTATGTCACTACAGGGACAGCGAGTGTATTGATAGCTGTGATCTAATTTGCAGCATTAAGCTCACTCCCTAGATCAAGTCTTGCCCGCCTGTAGGACTCCTTTCTTAATGGTGTCTTCCATGGATTAATGGTGGATTCCATCTCCTTCGTTTATTCCTAAATACTTGTATAGTTCTTCATGTTCAAGGTCTTTGATAATTATGTTTGTGTCAAGTTTGATGTTGTGTGATTCTGTTAGTATTCTTCGTTTGAATGTAGCATTTGCACATTTGTCAATGCCAAATTCCATTCTGATATCCTTGGTGATTGTTTACATACTAGGGAGAAGAATTTAAAGCTGGTCATCACTTTTTTAAAAACATTTCGAGTCATCCATGTAAATGAGGTGGGAAATGATCGTCTTGTACACTGTATAACCATATCCTGTTTCATTCAGTTGGGTGCTTAATGGGCTAATGGCAAAGTAAAATAGAAGTGCTGAGAATGTGTTTCCCTGGAATATTACTCGTGTAACTCTTATATTATCACTCGTATCTATGTTACTCGTAGTGAAAATGATATCTGGAACGTCCATACTAAAAGCGTAAAAATTATTTTCCGCTATAGATTGAGCCCCGTGTAGACTGATTTCTTCGTAATGACGTAGATATTTAGGTCACGCCAAATAATACAGCGCTAGGTCCCTTTATAGACATATTGTTAATTCTTCTGTTACTGTCTTCTTTTTCTTTACTGTTTTGACCTTTTCATTATTCATCATAGTTTCGATTCTCTGTGCAAAAATGTAAATATATATTATTTTACGTGTGTTACTCTTTGAGCGTGTGTGTACCTCTGGGTTCGTTATTGTCTCCAAAAGAAGACCTTATTTTCGATCGAAATACGGAGTAACTTTGTGATTATTTCCCCACGCGCCGTATTGTAACCTACTTTTGCCATTCCAACAACAATGATAACATTAACGACTTTGTATAATTTTAAGCTTTGATCTACGTTGCTATGTTGTTGTTGTTTCTTTTTCCTTTCTTTTTGGGGGTGGTGGTTCGGGGGAGGTATTTCTTCGACGAGGATTTGATACTTGAAAGTGTTCAAAGCTAGTCAAATTATTTATAAGTAATTCAATTATATATAGCTTTTGAGCGACATTTTATACACGCAAATATTGCACACATGCGTGTGTAAAGATGTGATAAAACTATATCAAATCAAGCGTCCAGAAAATGGAGAATTATGTATTTATCATATGTCGAGATGAGTAATAATGCCACTGTATTATTCATAAAGTTGTATCCTGTTTCAGTTTCGAAAAGATATTATATTAGAAAACAATATGTGATTTGGATGCATCAGAGATATTCGTTTGGACAGAAATATATCGTCTGGTGCAAAAGAGAAGTTATGGATGAAAACGCGAGCGACGTTCGACATAATGATTCGAATTTTCTTATTCGCAACATAAATAACAAATTAGCGCTAGAGAACACGCCTGGCATTGTGCTCATCAGCCTTTTGATGATTGTGGGAATTCCTGGAAACATCACTGCTCTCTATGTGTTCTTACGAAAATACAAACCGTCAACTTACAGAACCTTTATCGTTTGTCTGGCAATGGTTGACCTGGCAACATGCTGTATATCAATGCCTTTCATGATAGTAGTTTTGATATATCCCATCTTATTTCCAAACGATGAAGTCTGCAAAGTGTTTCGTTTTTTGTCATTTGTCCCATGTGTGGGGTCTGTATTCATTCTGATAACTATTGCAGTAGAGAGGTATCGTAAAATTTGTGTACCATATGGCACACAAATTTCAGAAAGAATGTCCAAATATTTCTGCATTCTAGACTTACTATTGGCTTGTTTAATTTCATGGCCTGCCGCTGTCATATATGGAACAAGGAGCTACGAAAGTGGAGTCGGTTACATCAATGGTACTGCATGTTCTGTGAGCGACGATTTTGCGAACACAAAATACCCTGCATATTTCGGTATTGTCACAGTGTTTGTTCTCTTCGCATCATTAATGGTTCTAACCATTATCTACTCTTTGGTCGGAAAGCAAATATTTCGTATGAAGAAAATAAGTTTTGGAACAAACCAGATACAGTCATCGCAAGACAGCACAGTTAGCACACAAGCGACCGAGTTTTCTAGTGTACCCGACGAGGGAAACGAAATGGAAAACTATTTGGATGGCGTCAAGAATGAGTTCAGTCCAGTACAGGTAGATGACGATGCAAGATGGAATAAAAAACGGTATAAAACAATCCGTATTACTCGAGTTTTATTCGTCATCACAGTTGTATTAGCTTGCAGCTTCATTCCATTTTTGGTTCTTCGCATTATAGCTGCAGTTGATACAACCTTTCTACCAAACCTGTCCTTTTCAGGCAAGGCGGCTTACCAGACTTTTCGATGGACCTTCTATATTAGCAATGTTGCCAATCCAATCATCTATGGAATCTTTGACATGAAGTTTATGGAACAAATCTGCAGATTTTACAGATCTCTTTCTGGAATTTGCTTTAATATAAAATAAACAATTTTAAGCAAAGTAATTGATATCGTTATGTAAACTTCAGGTGTTTGTAGAGACGCACAGTTTACAAATAGTATATGGACATTCAAAGAAAGGCAACGTTCTACGAATAGAATGAGGGGGAAAACGGAGAAGTTACATTTAAATCTTTCAAGAAAAGCTGTTTTGTACATGTATGTTTTTCGTTAGCATGTAATCAACTGTAAACTAATAATTGTATCCTCTAAAGAGCCACTTGCCTCACTTAGCAGCCTAACAAAATGAGAATTTATTTGGAATTATTTCCTTGCACTTTGAAAGTTATTACCTCTAGCCCTTTTGTAGTAATTAAAAGTAAACGGTTAAAAAGTAAAAGGTATTCATTTTTTTTTTAAATATTTTTTATTTGACACCCCGAATCATCGTCGGTAACCACTTGAATTCGAAACTTTTTGAAAGAAAAAAAGAAAAAACAGACAGAGATAAGTCAGCAAATTACCTGGGTAGCGAGTCTGTCTTGACAATTATTATGAACTCAGACATTTCTTGACCATTTAGTAGAGAAGAGTGTTGATTTGTCCATTGAAGATGACACATAGGTCTATAATAAGGCATATATTTGTTGCTCCTCGTCTGATCAATCACCATTCTAAATAGTATAAATATATTCTGACAATTTGAAATCAACATACAAATGAGTTTATGACACCCTTTTCATTTCAAAGTGTTAACATCTATACAGTCTTGTGTTTCTGGAAATGGCCCATGAATCTCAAAACTTCTCATATTTCACCTTAGGTGGACACAAGTGATATACTTTATTCAGATCCATTTATTGACAGATTAAAAGTACCATATTCAATTTTTTGCAGCAGCTAACTTCCAAAGCAACAACACGGGTTGAGATATCGGCCAAAAGTTGTGACATTGGTATATTTTTAAAAATTGAAATATTTCAAAATAAAACAAAACTGAACAAATTCTTCTTTACAAATAAATTAATGATTTGTAGAAATGTATTCTGACTAGCTTAAACATAACCTATGCTGATGTTTGGGTTGGATGTGTCAAATTTAGTGCCTAATATAGGTTAGATAGATTTGGTGCATTTGAACTTATAACAAATGTACATAATTAGTGTATTAATATATTACAAGTATTTATTTATATTTTTACTATAATACTAGTTGTGCCAACTCGAAAGGCTTTGTGCTAGGTTTTTGTTTCAAATTTGGTCAACTTCTTTTGACCGGTTTATGAGAAGTCGTCAAAACGGTTTTTCCATTGTAAATAACGGTGGATGGTGGATCAGCATCATCTGCAGAAAATTATAAAACTTGAAAAGGTATTCATGTCAGGATTCTTCTGTTAAATCTTTCAAAATTCTATTCATTACTTTTTGAGAAAAAGTAGCTTTTTCTTCTTCTTGTTGTTTTCTTTTTGTGTAACGGCAACCGGATTGGCATAGTTTGCACAAACTTGAAAGACTTTCTTGCCAGGATGCTTTCTGTCAAATTTATTTTATTGGGGCAGACATAGCACGATGCCTTGGTTTCACCGTTTACGCAATCAAAGTACTCAACAACAATGAATAACGAAGACGTGTGTAATTTACACAGAATGAAAATATAGCAAGCAAATATGCATTGATTATTCTTATGACTCTAGGTCTTAAAAATATGTAACGGAAAGAAAGTGAAACCAACCATGTAGGTAAAATCAGCAAATAATTTATTTCCAGACAATTAAAGTGAAAATTCAAAAGACACTTACAATTTGTGAGTTAAATTCCAAATAATCCTAAATATCCTAATCACAAGTCCAAAATAATAGAATGTTCCGAATGAATTCCAATAGCCTTGAATGTCCTGATGTACCTCAAAGATGTAATCCAGAATATATTTGAATGAGTTCACATCAATTCTCAAATCATGGATTAATCCATAAGTCAATGAACACTTTTATATTTCCAATGAATATTGTAAATAAATAATTACTCTCAAATTATATCTGATTTCAACAACACAATTAAAATAGATTCCTTACAGACTGATATTTTAGAACTGAATTTCTAGAATAGGAATGAATTTATTTATCAAAATCTGTATATAAATATACATGCCTACGTGACCTATGTCATATCAGAATATGAGTATTTCTAATGGAAAATTACTGGCCCACCTGACCTATGTCACAAAAGTCTAATTGCAAAATACCTAGGAAAATACTATGTAAACAACGGGACAAAAGTTAAGTATGTGTTTTCAAATAACCATACAACATACAATCATTGACAAAAGTTAAGTATATAAACATCATACAGAACAGCATATCTACTTCAGATCCATATGTCTGGAGAGAGAGAGAGGGAGAGAGAGAGATATATAGATAGATAGATAGATAGAGAGAGAGAGAGAGAGAGAGAGAGAGAGAGAGAGAGAGAGAGAGAGAGAGAAAATAGGATGGTATGTTATATGCATTTCTATATTGCTAAGCTTGTAAATTAACAGAAACTATAAAATCCAAGCTTGGTAACTATTATCATGATCATATCACTACATGTGTGAAAGATTGTCTCTGTCTGTAAATACTAAGAAACATCAAACTATGAGACAATGTATTATGTATCACTTTTTGTAGAAATATACATACATAAGTATATTCTTACTGACATTTTGTATAAATGACATTTATTGTCAAAACTATCCCATTTATAGCTTATATATGCAGAATCATTTCCAGACATAAAGTTTTTTTCTTTCTTAAAACGAACCCCATTTCGTGATTCACAAGAAAATCTACGTCTGTAAATGTATAGTTTCAGTTGCAACATAAATTGATCACATCATCAGTTTATGGCCCATTTGCTATTCCAAGAAAAATTTGTTTCTTTGAAATCGAAAAATTATGGAGATGATTGCACTCATTCTTAGCCATTCAGTAAAACTATTAGGGATTAATTTTGATTTTGGACAGTCCCAAAATAAATGAAAGAGTTTTGTTTATAGAATTATTACTCGAATAAAACAAAGTATTAGGAATTTTACCAATTTTAGTCAGAAAACTATTTGTTGATCAAATTGGTTGAAAAAATATTAGTTGAAACTACTTAAGTGTGAAACACTTAATTGCCTAGTGTAGCTGGGAAAAGTAATTATTCAATTCATTCTCCTCTAAATCACTAAATTCCACATACCATTTTCTTTTGAGGATGGTTCGTAATTAGTATTTTTGTACATTCTTTTACAGCCCTTTGCGTTTCTTTTATAAGTAAAATAAATTAATGTAAAATGTTTTTCTTTTCTGGTTTATGCTTTCATGTAAAACTTTTTTTTCCACCAAATTATATGTTTCCAGGCTCTTTGTACTCATTGATCTCTCAAAAACTATCGTGTGTGTCAGTTGCCTTGTTCAGTTGTTCTTTCTCGGCCCGAGCGAATTTTGTGACAATCTATTTATACATATCACTGTCACTAACTATTCATATCCATTGTTATATTTTTCATTTGCTTGCATGTGAAAAATATCTGCCTGCCACATCTAAATTGAGCCTAATACAAATTAGTATTTGTACCCATAACATTTTTAATTTATTCCTTCCTCATACTTCAACGTTTCAACCATCTTGATATTAGGGTTGATGTCACTTATCGAGGTGCTATCTTCACTGAAAGCAACCTGTAAATCTGCATCTTTTCTGAATCATTGGAGTATATCTTTGTTGATAGTTGATTTGTATTCTCCGGTATGTTAGTTTGTAACTCGACATGCTTTAACCACACTTTTATATCGTTCAAAATTGTAAATAAACAGGCATTATCTCTTGATGTTGATATTGTTTCTTTTATGTTAAACTCATGAAATGTTTATATCACCTCTATAAAAAGCCGCTGTAGATCAGATAATTCAGCAAATTACCTAGGTAGCCAGTCTGACTTGACAATTATTATGAACACAGACATTTCTCTACCATTTTGTACATAAGAGTGTTGATATGTCCATTAAAGATAACACATAAACCTATAATAAGGCATACCTTGTTACTCCTCGTTTGATCAGTTGTGAGGAATGTAGTAAATATTTGAATCTAAAGGCATCAGTTTATAAGTTGTAACATTATTATATTTTTAAAAATGGAATATTTGAAAATACACCAAAACTGAATACATTCGTCTTTACATATAAATTAATGATTTGTAGAAATGTATTCTGACTAGCTTAAACATAACCTATGCTGATGTTTGAGTTGGATGTGTCGAATTTAGTCCTTAATGTAAGTTAGATAGACTTAATGCATCTGAACTTATAACAAATGCACATAATTAGTGTATTAATACATTACAAGTTGTTCTTTATACATTCACTACGACATTTGTTGTGCAAACTCGAAAGGTTTTATGTAAGGATCCTTTTTTCAAATTTGGTCAACCTTTTTAACCGGTTTATGAGAAGTCATCAAAAGGGGTTTTCCATTGTAAATAACTGTAGATGGTGGGTCAGCATCATATGCAGAAAATAATAAAACTTGAAATGTATTCATATCAGGATGCTTCTGTTAAATCTCTTCAAATTCTATTCATTACTTTTTGAGAAAAAATAGTGTTTTCTTCTCCTTTTCGTTTTCTTTTTCTGTAACCGGATTGGCATAGTTTGCTCAAACTTGAAGGCTTTCTTGCCAGGATGCTTTCTCTCATTTTTGATTGTGCCACACATAGTACGGTGCAAAGGTTTCACCATTTATAAAATCAAAGTACTCAACAACAACGTATAACAAAGACGAGTGTAATTTACACAGAATGAAAATATAGCAAGCAAATATGCATTGAGTATTCTTACAACTCTACATCTTGATCATATGTAACAGAAAGAAAGTGAAACCAATAATGTAAGTAAAATCAACAAGCAATTTATTTCCAGACAATTAAAGTGAAAATTCAAAAGACACTTACAATTTGTGAGTTAAATTCCAAATAATCCTAAATATCCTAATCACTACAATTTCAAAATAATAGAATGTTCCGAATGAATTCCAATAGCCTTGAATGTCCTGATGTACCGCAAAGATGTAATCCATAATGTATGTGAATGAATTCATATAAATCTCAAAGTCATGTATTGATCCAAAAGTCAATAGTACTTTTATATTTCCAATGAATATTGTAAATAAATAATTCCTCTCAAATTATATCTGATTTCAACAACACATCTAAAATAGATTCCTTACAGATTGATCTTTTAGAAACGAAATTCTAGAATAGGAATGAATTTATTTACCAAAATCTGTATATAAATACACATGCCTACATGACCTATGTCACATCATAATATGAGTATTTCTAACGGAAAAATACTGGCCTACCTGACAAATGTCACAAAAGTCTAATTGCGAAATATCTGTGAAAATACTATATAAAAAACTGGACAAAAGATTAAGGATGTACTTTCAAATAACCATACAACTTACAATAATATACAAAAGTTAATTATATAAACATCATACATAACACCTTCCCTCATAAAGAAAAAGATCGATTTATGCAATAAAGCTATTTCTAAATATGCATATGTTACTATAATAGTCAAAATGACATAGGAAAATGTCTTCTGAATGACACTCAGCTGAATTACACAAAATATACATACAATAAAGTAATATGGTACTTCTATACACGGGATAGTGCATCTGCAATAACATTATCTTTTCCCCTGATGTGTCGATGTAAATGTTGTGTTCTTTCAACATTATAATCCATCTCAACAATATAAGAGTAAGAGGATTGTGATCACTGAATGCAATAACCGGAGAAAGAGCCGAGGTAACATACACTTCAAAATGTTGTAGAGCCAATATCAAAGCCAAACATTCCTTCTCAAATGTGGAATAATTTTTCTAATGCTTGTTTAGAGTTTTTAGAAAAATTGCACACAAGATGATCCACACCATTTTTTTTTTTTTTTTTTTGTCTTCTTGAATCGATACTCATCAACCCCTACATCACTTGCATCCACAGTCATTTTAAATAATTGGCTGAAATTTGGTGCAGAAAGAATTGGTGCATTCCTAAGAATGACCTTTAATTTATTAAAGGATTCCTGACACTGGTCAGAGCAATGGAACTTGGATTTCTTACTCAACAAACATGTCAAAGGTGCGGCAATTTTGGAAACATTTGAACAAAATTTCCAATAATATCCAGCCATACCCAACAATCTCATCAGTTGCTTTTTACGAACAGGCACAGGGAATTCAGATATAGCCTTGACCTTAGCTTCTACAGGTTTACCTTGACCTTGTCCCACAATATGTCCCAAAAATGTGACACAAGCCTGGCGAAACTCACTTTTGTTTAAATTAATCGTCAGATTTGCATCACTGAGTCGATCAATGAATTTCAGAATATTTTCCAAGTAATTTTCCCAAACGTCGCTGTAGATGATGACGTCATGAATGTACGTGTTACATTTATCTAGAGCAGATGTTATGCTCATAAGACGCTGGAATGTTGCCGCAGAATTTTTCATACCAAAAGGCATCACTTTATATTGATAAAGCCCATCTAGAGTTACAAATGCTGAAATTTATTTTGCCCTTTTCTTAAGTGGAATTTACTAGAATCCCTTTAAAAGGTCAAACTTGGTGACATATTTCGCATTTCCAATTTTATCAATGCAATCATCCATTCTTGGTATATGAAATGAATCCGTTTTGGTGACACTGTAGACTTTTCTATAGTCAGTACACATGCGGAATGTTTTATCTGGCTTAGGCACAAGAATACATGGTGGACTCAAGTTTGTTTTTACTTCGTTCTATAATATCATTTTCCAGTAAATATTTAATTTCTTTTCTCGAATATTCCTGTTTGAGAGGATTCATCCTGTAAGGTTTTTGTTTCACTGGTGTAGAATCTACAATGTCAACGTCATGATAGATTGTATTTGTTCGTGTAGGAACACCAGGAAACAAGTGCTCATACTCATGTATTAGCTGTTTTAGTTCACTCCTTTCCTTTTCTTGTAGATGTGACAATTTCTGGTTCAGATCGTTTAATATTTGTAAATTCCGAAGTTTGGATAAATCAGAGTTACTACAGTCAGATTGTATTCCATCGTTGACATCCTCACTGTGTGGGACAAGTACAATTAAATTGATTGAATAATTAACTGGGCTATCTCTGTCAAAATATTCCTTTAACATATGTATGTGACAAAGTTGTTTCTGTTTCCGCCTTCCAGGAGTGTTAATGATATAATTTTTAACGTTCTTTTCAACTATAAAAATTGAGCCCGAAGGGATTTTGAGGTATGGACGAGAGAGCCAGAACTTTATCAACAGTCCGAAAACTCCTTTCTTGTGTATTGGTATCATACCTTAATTTCATTTTTGACTGAATAGTGTGGAGATTAGTTCTACCTACCACACAAGTCTTTGACAATATATTTTTGAATCAGAGATATAGTCAAGAAGATTAATCTTTGGATCTTCATTTGAAAGAAGTTTCGCTTTCAACAACTTCAATGGTCCACAGACAGTATGTTTAGAGACCTGTTCAAAAGGACTGAAGCCCAATGATTCTTTACTTGATTCCCTAACAGCAAACAACAACAAATGAACACCCTCATCCCAATCATTTCCTGTATCAAAGCAATATGACGAATCAATCATATTCTTCAAAGTTTGATGAAATCTGTCCAAATCCCCTTGACTTTCAGGGTGATAGGCAGAAGATTTAAACTGTTGGATGCCTAATTCATACATAACTTGTTGGAACATTCCTGACATAAAATTTTATAATTGATCAGACTGGACAGATTTGGGTTACAATGGTTTTAGTTTTAATATTTCTCAAATAAATTGCCTCTGGAAATCTTGTAGACGCATACATTATGATCAACAAGTATTGGTTGTCTGACTTGGTCTCAGGTAAGAGATCGACACAGTCTACCATTATTCTGCTAAATGGTTTGTCAAATGCAGGAATATGTTACAGATGAGCATTATGTATCTTCTGATTGGGTTTTCCTACATTTGACAAGTGTGACAAGATCTGCAGTATTTAAAAACATATCTTTTAAGTTTCGGCCAATAAATATTATAAAAGATCTTGTGATCAGCCTTATTGACTCCTAAATGACCAGTCAAGGAAGTTTCATGGGCTAGACTAAGAATTTCCTCTCAAAATGACATCGTAACGACAATTTGACAGCTTACTGACCACTCTACACCAGCGGGTACCTCAGGAAGTCTCCATTTTCTCAGAAGGAATCCATTTTTCACAAAGTAACAATCTGGGACCCGTGTGGCTTTAGTTTCACTAATAGCCCTCTGAAACAAACAGGAGATCTCAGGATCTTGTTCCTTTTCGCAACGAGTGATTGTCTATTGTCACCCTGATTTGAATAGAGAGAATGAGTTGTAAAAAAGGATCACTGTGATCAATGCCTTTTGATTGATCAATATCATGAGAGAACGTGACCTCATCAAAAGTCTGACCAATAAATGTGTCAGCTAAAGGAATAATTTCTTGATCAACATCATTCTCAAGAGCTCTTTTTGCCATAGCTCTGGTAACTGCACAAACAGGATACAAAAACCAGGGATTTCAATTTCGATAGGATCAACTCTTTGATGCAAACAAGGCTTGTCCGTTACAAGTGGATTAACCATTACCTTATCTCCAGCTATGTCATTGCCTAGTAACAAATGGATACCTTCTATAGGTAAAGAAGTCACTGTCCCAACAGTCACAGGTCCGGATATTAAGTCTGCTGCCAAATTGACACAGTGGAGACGAACATTTACAAAGCGGCACTCTACTCCATGAATAAGTACACTTTCACTGGAAGAAGACTTCGCAGACGAAGGCAAAGTACCTGATAACAAAAGACTCTGAGAAGCTCCTGTATTCCTTAATATTTTAATAGGGATAGGTTTGGCAGAATCACCAATAAGTGATATAGAACCTTCTGACCTGAATAGTTCATAAGTCTCCAAAATAGAATCATATTTGGGTTTGTTTTACCCAACAATTGCTTTCAATACAAGACCGTAACCTTGACCTTTTTGAAAAAAGAGCATTTGTAATAGTTCTGTCTTTATTCGGTTGCTTCTTTTTCAACCTGAAGCAATCATAAATGAGGTGCCCTTTCTTGTTACGATATGTGCAAGCAGGGAGAGACAAGGATTTCTGATCAGTCTTATCGGATGTTTGATTTCTAGCTGTAGAAGTACTCGTTTGAGACTGAGATGATTTTTTCGCAGAAAACTGCTGAGAGGGAGACTTATTGACAAATGAAATTTTGTGAGTCAAGGAATAATCATCAGCCGTGCGAGCAGTATATTCCAAAGTTTCCACTTTTTGCTCGTCAAAATAGATCATAACATCACTATGGATGCACCTCTTGAACTCTTCAATTATTACGAGCTATCTGAGGTTATCATAATCTTGATCAACCTTCTTGGCTGAGCACCGCCTATCAAATAGTTGTTATTTTTCCCTTGCAAATTCGACACGAGTTTGTCCAGTTTCTTTTCTACAATTCCTAAACCTTTGTCGATATGCCTCAGGTACCAACTCGTAGCCCTTCAAAATGTTTTCCTTAACCACATCATAATCAGTACTTTGTTGTACCGACAGTGAAATGTAGACTTCATGATCTTTGTCAATAAGTACACTTTGTATTAACAATGTCCAATATTCTCTGGGCCATTTCAAGTTTTCAGCAATTTTCTCAAAGTGAAGAAAGTATTTATCTACTTCTTTTTCCTGAAAAGGGAGTACTAACCTAATATATCTAGTAACATCAAAACCTGAACTTGTGTGTAAAGGGGGGGGGGGGTCGCTTGCCAGTTCTAATACTTTTAACTTATAGTGCATTTCCTTTCTTCTCTTCGCATCTGTCTCTCTTCTTTTTCTCTGTCTGTCTGTCTCTCTCTCTCGCAACGTCTGCATTACCATTTCCTCTTTCTCTCTCTCCTTATGCATCTGCACTTCCCTTTCCTTCATTTCTCTCTCTCTCTCTCTCTCTCTCTCTCTCTCTCTGCATTTAACTTTCCTCTTTCTGAAGCTGAAGCTTTCTTAAGTTTAATACCATCTGGTTTTGTAGCTGTAATTCCCTTAATTTCAAATCAAAACCAGATACAGACGCATCAATTAAACCCAAATCACCATCATCCAAAATTTTCTTTCCCAACTAATATGGAATTACAATATTCTTTATCTCTTGCTTTTTCAAAGACGCTTTCGCTTCAGAAAGATCATAATGTCTGGCAAGCTTAAGCAACTCGTCCTTTTTTATAGACTCTAACACTACCTGGGTAGGACTTGAAACAAAGTTGTCAACCTTAGATGACATTGTGAATGCTTGCTGGTTTCACTTGAGATTTTCAAATGGGTGAAATAAATATCTTTACCAGGAACAATGCAAATTCCAAAAGAAAGTCAATTAAAATTGTAATTTAAAGCAATTCACATCCCGGACGAACGCCCAATTTCTGTTACGACTCTAGGTCTTAAAAATATGTAACAGAAAGAAAGTGAAACCAACAATGTAAGTGAAACCAACAAGCAATTTATTTCCAGACAATTAAAGTGAAAATTCAAAAGACGCTTACAATTTGTGAATTAAATTCCAAATAATCCTAAATATCCTAATCACAAGTCAAAAATAATAGAATGTTCCGAATGAATCCCAATAACATTGGACGTCCTGATGTGTCACACATGTAATCCAGAATGTATTTTAATGAGTTTACATAAATCCCCAAATCATGTATTAATCTAAAAGTCAATGAACACTTTTATATTTCCAATGAATATTGTAAATAAATAATTCCTCTCAAATTATATCTGATTTCAATAACACAACTAAAATAGAATCCATGCAGACTGATCTTCAAGAACCGAAATTCTAAATTAGGAATGAATTTGTTTGCCAAAATCTGTATATAAACACACATGCCTGCACAACCTATGTCACATCAGAATATGAGTATTTCTAATGGAAAAATACTGGCCTACCTGACAAATGTCATAAAAGGCTTAATTGCGAAATGCCTTTGACCATACTATATAAACAACTGGACAAATGTTAATTATGTATTTTCAAATAACCATACAACGTACAATCATAGACAAAAGTTAAGTAATATAAACATCATACATAACAGTATACCTGCGTCAGGTCCATGTCGAGGTCGAGAGAGAGAGAGAGAGAGAGAGAGAGAGAGAGAGAGAGAGAGAGAGAGAGAGAGAATAGAATGGTATGTTCTATGCATTTCTATATTGTTGATCTTGCAAATTAGTAGAACATATAAAATCCAAGCTTAGCAACTATTATCATGATCAGATTACTACATGTGTGAAAGATTTTATCTATCCATAAATACTAAGAAACATCTAATTCTGACACAATTGTTATATATTGTTCGCTTTTTGTAGAAATACTCGCAAAATAGCATATTTAAAACTTATGTCTTTAGCATGTTAACTTATATTAGATGATGCATTTTTAATAATCAAGTCATCCATTTCTACTTATATATATATATATATATATATATATATATATATATATTCACATACACATGCACACACAATTATATAACTTATATACATTCCCACATACATACATATGCAAACATACACACTTCTGAGGAACTATAAAAAGTGACATTTCAAAGCAAGTGATTACCCAAAAGAAGAAAGCTTCTATGACAATTAGGTTCAACGAATATATTTTTAAAAAATTGTCTGTGTAAGACAGGTGATTGCTTAACAAAGGTGACCTTTAAAGCAGGTTAGAACATACATAAATACATACATATTTTCTTACTGACATTTTGTATAAATGACATTTGTTGTCAAAACTATCCCATTTATAACGTATATATGCAGAATCATTTCCAGACATAAAGTTTAACTTTCATTTCTTTCTTAAAATAACTAAATGTCGTGATTCACAAGAAATTCTACATCTGTAAATGTATAGTTTCAGTTTCAAATTAAATTGATCACATCATCAGCTTATCGCTTATTTGCTATTCCAAGAAGAATTTGTTTCTTTGAAATTTAAACATTTATTCATTCTTAGCCATTCAGTAAAACTATTAGGGATTAATTTTGATTTTGGACAGTCCCAAAATAAATGATAGAGAGTTTCTATAGAATGATTACACGAATAAAACAAATTATTAGGAATTTTACCAATTTTACTCAGAAAACTATTTGATGATCAAATTGGATGCAACATTTTAGTTGAAACTACTTAGGTGTGGGACACTTAGTTACCTAGTGTGGCAAGATAAAGTAATTATTCAATTCATTCTCCTCTAAATCACTAAATTCCACATTCCATTTTCTTTTTGAGGATGGTTCGTAATTGTTATAAATTAGTAAAAAAAATTTACATTCTTGTACAGCCCTTTGCATCTTTTTTATAATAAAAATAAATTAATGTAAAAATGGGTTTCTTAATATCCGAGTTAATGTTTAAATCTAATTTATTACTTTACATTTTATATCATTTAGTAGCCCCCAAAATTGTAAAAAGTTAATATGAAGTCTAAATGTATTAACACAGCGTTCCAATTCAATCCATGAACCATCTTCATTTACAAAGTCCTTTATGTATAAGATTCCTTTCTCAACCCAATGCTTATACGTTACACTTGAATTTCCAATTTTAATATTGGGATTCATCTATAGTTGTGTTTGTAGCAAATTTTGTTTTACTTTGTACTATAAACTTATTATATAGTTTAATATATGCTGAAAGACATCTTAAATTTGTTTTGACCTATATGACTTTAAGTGAATCTAGTCAAAACATAACAAATGTGTCTACATGTGAAGCAGAGGCAGCTAAAATATTTGTCCATTTTGAGTCAGAAGTAATTCTTCTCCTAACCCAAGATCACTTCAGGGCATTTATGAACATGGTGATGTCCACCATTTTTATACCACCTTCACGGTAATCCTTAATAATCACTTTTCTTTCCAAACACACTTATAAATAGAGAATCTAGCTTCTTAAGTACATTATGCGGAGGATTGGGTAAACTCAATAATAAATGAGCATATTTTACAGTGCCAAGCTTTCATTGCCTGCAATTTTAACAAATAGTTTGAGTAATCTTTTCGACTAATTCGAAAGATTTCTAACTTCTTAACTTTAGTATCATATTTTAGTTTTACGATTTTATTCAAGTATATAAAAAAAGTTTATACCCAAGTAAGCAAATTCAGATGAATCCCAATCTAAATTATATTCTGAACAATACTCGACATTACGCCCTGCACTATTACCAATCCAGACTGCTTAAGTTTCTTCAATGTTTGTGCTAAAGAATGAAAATAATGAGTATTGATATATGAGGCCCAAAGCTGATTTAAGTGACTTTTCAGAAACATCAAGAGTGAGTGCTGAGTCATCTGCATGTTGTGAAATAAGTCTATATTGTTTATATTAATTCCCTTTACATTTGAACTCTTCCTGATCAAATGGGATAATATCTCTGCACACAGGATGAAAATGCAAGAAGAGACATATCCTTGTCCACAGCATCTCTTAATATCAAACCACTATGAGCATTGTCCATTAACAATTTTACATGATATTATATCATTGCAAAATATGTGTATCCATTTTGTAAACTCCTCTCCAAAATTAAAATTAAAATTAAAACATTATTACTGTAGGGCCATGCAAGTAAGTCTAAAGCTTTTTTTCAAAATAAATTAAGAGAAGTTCAGGTAAACTGGAAAACAATAATAAATGACAAGACTGCAATATGTAAGAATATTTGGACATGAGAACACCACTCAAACAGCAGTGCAGGAATAGTATTATAATGGGCGTTTGAGACCAAACTCACATATCATGTCTCCAAACCCTGAATCCCCTTCTAGTTTCACTGTGTCTTTTCCCCACTGGGCCCTTGTTCAGGTATAAATAGTTAATTGCTCCGCTGTAAATACACCAGATCATAAAATTTTGCTATTTGGCATATTTTTCATAACTGCAGTTGTTTCAGCTAAGGTTATGGGGCCATTAATTTTTATTCTTTCTGTTCATTGTCTAGTTTCGGAACATCCTGATAGTTTAGAAGAGATTCGAGATCAGCTGGATTTACTTAATGAAAGGACCATAGCTTATGATAATATGATTTTGTTTCTTCCAAACTTTATAGAAAATATATAGAGAAAATAATTGTTAACCGAGTATTGTCAGTGATTGCCAGGGGAGAGGGTTGGTACTTGACCCTTATATCTTACATTTTGAGTCACATTACTGAAGCCACAAATATGAAAATTACCACACAATTGCATATTTTATTAAAAACATTTTACTTGTATACTTTTATATTTGTGAACAAATTAAATTTAACTTTGAAACATTTTATTTGAAACATTAAAAAAATTGTTAAACACTGAAGTATTTGGCAGTTTTCAATATTTCCTCACTAAAAGATGAGAATTTAGCTTTTATACAAAAAACATTAAGACATAATTCTAGCTGATATTGTGCCTGCAGGTCATTCAAATATTTGTTGTAGATCAAAGCAGTTAATGTACGTGCGTTGGATGGTGTGCTATATTAGTAACATATACTTGCTTATATAGCTCACAATAGTTGTTTATAATCATGGTTACATAGTACTTAATGACAGGATGGATAAGAAGACTCAATAGTACAGCCCACTCAGTCTGTCTACAACTCTCAGAGAATGAGACACGTGCAAAGAAATATACGTGAAAGGGGTAACATGTATTTTCCTGTGGTCTTAATAATTTAAATATAGCAAGACAGCAAAATAAAGTGAGTTTAACATGAAATATATTCTTTGTATCGCTAATTTTGGTTGAGACATTAATTAACGGAGTGCTGCAGTGTCACAATAGTTGATATCGCATTCAAATGAGCCATTGTACTTGATAAACTAATACTCCTATATGTACATTAGAAATGTTCAAAAAGATCATTTGAATTAACTTTGTACAATTAATCTTAATAGGTACATAGTCACATGAAAAAATGTCCATCATTGTTTCTATTTTTTTGGATCAGAATTTCGTCTGTAGTTGAGGATATAGGATCGAATTGTACTTATGGCTGATATGTCATGCATAGAACAGACTGTATGCAGTTTATATATCCAACAATGTTATTTTCATATTGAATTGGTTTACGTATGGTAATATTATGTATATATCACATATATAATCATCAAAATATTCGTCGTGCGTCGTCCATTGTCCGTTCACAACTGCTATTTACAACTTCTCAAAATCTGCTTAACAGAATTCGGCCAAATTTGAAAGAACGCATCCTGGCATGAAGGTGTCTCATATTTGTTTTAATTAGTATCAAATATGCCTGCTGTTACTAACAATACAAAACGTTTAAACGACTTCTTCTCAAAAACCACTAAATTTTAGAGAAAGCATCCTCTCATTAACTTGCTGATCTGCCATCAAATAATGTCGCCCTTACTAAAAATACATAAGCCTTTGAACGACTTTCTCACTAAAACCATTCAATAGAATTTGAGCAAACTTTGAAAAATTGATCCTGGGAAAGAGAATTCGACCGTTTTACAGAAAATATTCTTTCTTAATGTGTCAAATGATCCTCTATCATATGCAGCCTACTGAGTCAAATGACAGATGGACTCACAGTAAACTCCGCCAAGAAGAGAAATATTGGACACTGCAGATGCGAACACATGGCGAATTTGGCTTAAATATAAAATTCCAACCCATGTAAGTTTTCTGTTTAACCTACTGTGCGTCAGTTCCTTACATATAAGTTTTCTCATCATCACTCTCCTCTAGTTATATCAAGTTATTACTGTTGTTGTTGTTGTTGTTGTCTTTCCACTATTTTCTTTTGTAATATAAATATATTTATATCTTTGTTTCTTGTAGTGAAAATTATATCCGGAAGCAGTAGCGCCCTGGGTATCATGATATCTTTGTTATGACGTTGTTAACTAGGTTATGCTAAGCAGAACAGTACTGTCCTGCTTCTAGTTCGTATCCGAACTTGTTTGCCTTATACCTAGATACTAGCTTCCTTTCAAGATATGTAGTTGTTTATTCTGCTATTTTGTTCTTTATATTTATTGATCTACACGTGTCATTCATGTCTTTGTGTGTCTTTGTGTGTGTTCTTTATATTTCCCGTTTTCCACCCTTTGTGTATGTATGATGATACGGACATTGTAGATATTGTCGCTGGAGATTTAGACAGATTGCACTGGCGTATAAAATCTTTTTTTTAAATTTTTTTATTTATAGTAAATCAATTTTGAATGTCAAGAAGAGGGTTATGCTTGCAGTGTTCTTGTAACAAATTGTCAGCAGAGATTTTTGCATTTGCCGAATTTTATTTACATGAGTACTATGAATGGCACATTATACGCCTGCCCGAATTTAATAGTCCTCTGTGTAGGAACTGTTATGGCTTGGATAACTCTGGAGATTATTGACCAATGGGTCTCAATGACCTGGACCTTTGGTCAAGGTATGCGGTCTTGAACAAACCCTACTGTGCAGAAACCAATCATTTCTTATTAGACTTACTGTGACCTTTGATCTTTATACCTCAGAATCGAAAGGAGTTTCTTTACTACCCAAGCCATCCACAAAGTTTGGTCAAGGGACTTACTCTAGAACAAAAGTTATTTTGCAAAACCCTTTATTCTTTGAGCAACAATGACCTTGATCTTTCACCCAAAACCAACATCTCCATATGCTTTGGTCATGGTATGTGGTCTAGAACTAAAGTTATTATACAAAAACTATTTTTATTCGTTTAGTCAGTGACTTGGACCTTTGACCTTTTGACCCCAAAATCATTAGGCTTCTTTCTTACCCAACATGTAAGTCATCTCCATACTTTGGTGAAGGTAAAGAGTCGAGAACAGAAATCTTTGTGCAAAAAACAACTGTCTTCTTTGAGTAAAAGTGACCCTAACCTTTGAACTTTTGACCTTAAGATCGTTGGGCTTCTTCCTTACCCCAAGTGCACACCATCCACAAATGTTTGGTTCAGGTCTGTGATGTAGAACTTAGTTTATTGTGGGGAAAACATTGTTCTTATTTTCGTCAGTGACTTTGACCTTAGACCTTTTAACTCCAAAATCACTAGGTTTTTTCCTTACCTCAGGCGCAAGACATACACAAAGGCTGGTTCAGTTCAGTGGTGTAAAATTAATGTTATTGTGCGGAAACCATTTGTCTTCTTTCAGTTGCAGTGGCCTTGACCTTTGACCCCCAAATCAATAAGCTTCTTCCTTACCCAAATACAAGACATCAACAAACAGTAGATGGTGGAGAACTCGAGACATTGTGCGAAAAGAAAATTGGTAACAGACGGACGCTCGGACGGTCAAGATCATAACATAGTACGCTCCACCTTAAGGTGGCCTATACAAACTCAAACGATAAATAAGTTTCGCACTTTCTAAGATCAAGTAGGACTGGATGTATGCTCCAAAATTAAATCTGTACTACGCGACAAGTAATACTGATGCATGGATACATAATTATTACGTTAGCATGGACAATCTATCCATAGCTGTTGACACAACAAAGAAGTTTCAATCTAAAGATAAACAAAGTAAGATATATAACAACTCTGTAATGCCTCTTACATACTTCGAAATAATATAATTAAATAAAAATGGAAGCACATATACAATAAGGAAAATACATGTTTATGTCAGAACTATTAATATGTAGACAAAATACTTAAATAAACCGTAAAGCTACAATAAAATCGACTCATCAAATAACTCTCTCTCTCTCTCTCAGCAGATGCACAATCATAGACATATACAAACAAAGCAAGTGTATATTTAATACCCAATTATATCAGAAAATTTAACACTAAAGGTAGAAGAGGTAAGAATTGAACTCAAAATGTCCCAGAGAGTACTTCAAATATTATCAATAAATCTATATTGGAAACAACTAGTAACTGTCTAACCAGGATATGCATTGTTGTATATTTTAACAAGTATCTCTCTGCTCTTTCTCTCTCTCTCTATCTCTGCCTCTGTATATATATATATATATATATATATATATATATATATATATATATATATATATATATATATGCCGTTCGCAGACATTGCTAACAATGTGGCAACATTTCTCATCGAGAAAACACAGCATAGCGTGACTTTAATTGCACGCTTGTCAACACCGTTATCTTAAACGACGTACGTTTTTCAATAGAGAATTCCGTTGCTATACCAAGAATATACAAACAGTACAACTCGCTGTGTTTTAGAAGGAATGAAAAATATAGAAATTTCCACAATGACTTGGATGAGTAAATAACATGATAATGGATGAATTATTGGTGAGTAACTGTAGTGTATTAGTTATTTCCCTGTTTGTATCTGCAATCAAGTCAGTTTGTCTTTTCCTATCTGAAAAGACAAATATAAGCCGCTCAGCATGCTTATGCAAACTTTGGTTAGCGACTGATTCCAAATCGCTAATTTTATAATCTTGGTTAAAACTCTAGAAGTAAACAGAAATGTTCATTTGGAAATAAAATGCGTGATCTTTATATGCGAAATAGACAAGTGGAGCGATAATCTTTCTATCATATTTGCTCTACGGTAGAAAAACTTAAAAACTCTTTTAATAATGAAATAACTGATTCTTTGACACTTTAAAACTGAGAAATAGATGAGTACAACAATTAATTAAAGCTTAAAATCAATGCGTCAAACATTCATTTACAACTGGGAAAAGAAAATTAACGAATTAGTTCTTGCACGTAACCGATCAAATTAGAATTTTGGCTTGGAACACTGACTGAATGAATTCACCAATCGGCAAATCAGAGTAAACCACGTCTAATGATTAGCATAAGAATTTCTTTAAAATCAAAGATTTTCCTCTAAACATTTTACCATTTTATTACAACAGAAACGAAAATGCGAGTGTAGAAGAAGTCCGTGTTGTGAAATAACAGCGCCTTTTGTGAAATTTGGAAATCTTGTGCCACCACCCCCCCCCCCCCACCCCACCCCTAGAATAACGTGTCCGCCACGTGGGAGCAGAACCGCCGCCAAATAATAGACGCCGTAACAGAGCAAGAAAAATTGGATACCACCACTTGCAAATATAATCACACTTAATCATTAACACAGCACATGATATAAATTCAGACTAATTTGTATACTGAAAATGTCACGCAAAGTGGTTGAATAATGTTGAAATTACGACAATGTTAATTTGTATACGATACATAGAGGCAGTCGGCTAGGTGACAGATATTAGGCCTGAATGTTCGACAAGTTCCAATGCGCCTATAAAATACGTGTTGAATCACCTTTACTAGCAATAGCATTTGTCGGCGTTCCATAGGTTTCAACACGTGTCAGGGTTTGACTGGCATTACCACATGTTAATTGTTTTAATTGCTGAAGGAGTTCAAACTAGAACTTGAAAAGAAGGATGGGTCAATGAAAGAAACAGGCATGCAATGAGGCACTACACCTTCGACTTTGCCTTGCCTCACCACGCAATCCACTGTACTTTTTCACGTTGAAAAGGGTATAACACGTATCATGCAATATAGCGCAAATTTATTTAGCTTGTGAATCATGGTGTGAAGACCCTTCATTTAAGGCATTTTTCATAAACTTAGTAATTTCAGAAATTAGAAAGCATGCAATAAGATGATTAATTAAAAAAAACTCGCTTCACACGTCTGCGACCCCGGGCTAGATCCCTGCCTTACACCTTAAGATCGTATTGCCATTTTCTGAGCCATAATGAGAGTTTACTATCAGTTGTGAGAAGTTATATCCGCTTTTTAAAAAAGCAGATAAAATGAAAATATAGTTCAGTATGTATATTTAGCAATCCGCAAGCGTTTTAATAACAGTTAAATTTTTCATCTTGATGAAAGACACCAATATAAGTGTAAATACAAGTTATTTTCAAATAATGTAGTTTTAATCCACTAATTGCCTTTCCGTGCTTGCACATAACACGACACAATTTTCATACTGACTTATTTCCAGGTACAGGTTTGTCACCTGCGTAATGATAGAGTTCTCCGTCTGCTCATTTACCTATTTATTGAAGATCAGACTATAGGTATGGACAGAAAGTTCTCCCACGGTCCTAATTCCGTGATATCTACGATTCACCATACCTTTAGTGGAGCAGGCCATTTTGAAGAAACACGCTTCATCCATGCAGATTGTGTAGGTACACTAATATTCCGGTATATTAACATTAACAGACTCTCGTTTGCAAATATTGTAATAAAATTCAATAAGGAATGCAAACAATAAAAAACGAGGTAATTCATATCCAACTAGCATTCCTAGAACGCTTAAAATAACTATTAACTTTTCTCTCTTCACTTGTTCGTTTGGTTCTGGCTTTCATCACTTCTCACATGAAAGCAATCTTTTTCTCTCTGATTTTTAAATGCGATATATGCTACCTTTTATAAAGGAATTTATTAGCATTTACATATCTAATGTGTAAGAACTCGTCTCCTATTGTACTCTTCTTTTCATTTTCCTATACAACTTTTAATAATGTAATGTATCCACAGGTCAAAATAAAAATAGCTATGTGTTGGCCAACCTAATGTGGAGGGTGATGGTGGGATTACACAGGCTAATAGTATTTCATATGCAAATTCCGGTCCATACCTGGTGTCTCATAGACAAGGCTGGATTTGTAAATTTCAAGTGTCTGTGCATGTAAGGTTTAAGTTTTAAACCGATTTTTACAAATCTAGTACGATAATAATAATAGAAATAGCAAAAGCCCCTGGAAGGGACTGACGATCTACTGTCCGAAAAGAATTTCCAGAAATTCAAGAGATCATTTTTTTCTTTTTAACTGCTGAGTGTTGAAACCATCTTTGATATTCCTGTGCGATAAGATTTGTTAAATGTGCCGGCGTTGCGGACATATTGGACGTAAGATCGACACGATTTTCATTTAGGACAAAGTAGACATCATTAGAGGACTTTCTGTGAAAACACCATGCCTATATAACTATTCAGGAGAAGTAGCTATAACAAGATTTCCAAGATTAGATTGGCACGATTTGCATTTAGGACCAACTAAATAGCATAAGAAATCTTTTGGTGCAAATCCTATGTCGCTAAGACATTCAATTCTGGATTTCATGATGGCCGCCACCGTGGCCACATTAGCTGTCAGATCGCTATCAATGTCATTCAGGTCCAACTAGACACCATAAGAAATCTTCTGGCGGAAACCCCATGTTGATATGACTTTCCGTTCAGGAACTGTATCGATAACCATATTTTCAAGATGGTGACCACGTTTGAGGTCAGATCAGTACCATTTTCAGATGGGACCAACTAGATATTAAAATTAGTCTTCTGGTAAAAACTCAATGTTGATATGTCTTTCCATCGTGGAAGAGTAGCGATAGCTGTGTTATCCATGTTGGCTCTCAGATCTGCACAATTTTCATGTAATACCAAATACACATTATAAGAAGTCTTGTGGTGAAAACCCCATGTTCATATGACTTTCCGTTCAGGAGGAGTAGTGATAAAACATATTTTCAAGATGGCTGCTGTGGTGGCCATACTGCATGTCAGATCAGCAGCATTTCCATTTAGGGCCAACTAGACACAATTACAGAATCTTTTAGTGAAAACCCTATTCGGATAGGACAATCTATTCAGCAGGAATTGCGGTAACAAGATTTTTCAAGATGGCCGCTGTGACTGCCATACTGAATGTCTGAGGGACATCAATGTCGATATGACTTTCCACTGAGTAGCAATAAAAACATTTCAAGATGGCTGCCGTGACTGGCATATTGAATCTCAGATCGGTTCCGTGTTTATTTAGGACCAACTAGACATCATACGAAGTCTTTTAGTGAAAACCCCATTTGATATCACCCTCAATTCAGGAAATGTAGCAAAAACAAGATTTTCAAGGTAGCCGCTGTGGCGGCCATATTGGATGTCCCAGTGGAAGCATCTTCGTTTAGGACCAACTTGATATCATAAGAAGTCTTTTAGTGAAAACCCAATGTTGATATGACCATCCATTCAGGAGGAGTAGCGACAAGAATTTCAAGATGGCAGCTGCGGCGGCAATTTTGGATGTCCGAGCAGTACCATTTTGATTTAGGACCAACTAGATCTTGAGATGAATGTGTGTGTAAAGTCTCATGTCAATCCTGCATGTAGTTTAAGAGAAGTGGTGATAACAAACTTGTGCTAACGGACGTTAAGACGACGGATGCACGACGAACGACAGGCCATCCCATAAACTCTTATTGTCTATGACCAGAATAGTCCTATAAATCAGCCCCCCCCCAAAAAAAAAAAAAAACACCAAAAAACAAAATCTGTGTTGACACCGGTGGACTATTTATGGGACTGATGTCACCTGTTCATTAAAATGTGCAATTTTCCTGCAAACAAATCTGTCCGAAACACCCGCGTACAGTGTAGACACTTACCGGCATTTGGTAACAGCCGTATGTAGCCACGAAATTCAAAATGGCCACAGGACTTAGGGTTGTGTTATTCCACGTGGATTTACAAGTCGTCAAACATAGGATTTGATCCGGAAATATTCTGTACATATAGTCAAAAGGACCTTTAAACCGACGGTAGCTTAAGAGAAGCGAGAAATACCGGTGCCTAAAATGTACACCGATATGTTGCCGATAGATCCGTCTGCAAATGATTCTTCGTGTTTATGAATAGGTGATATCAGACCCACAATTAGTCCATCTGTAGTATCAACACAGATTTGGGGTCTGATTTATCTGACTATGACCAGTAGAGCTATACAGGAGAAAAATGTTTGACATTCAATTGTCGCGTGTGTATTAATAGTAGATATAAGGTATCTACACTCATTTGTAAGAATAGTTTGGTTTATTTTTGTATCTAGGCGGTCATATGCAGACAGCCTTACTGATCTAGTTGATCAGTGAACAAATCTTCTGCTGTGAACCAATCGATTCTGTATAAAAGACTGGGACTGCTGGACTGGAAACGTTTCCAAAGAAAAATGTTCAAGGCACTTAAGGATATGGCATCTTGTCAACATTTTCTTTTAGCTACAATAGAAACAAAATTATATGCTGTGATTTTTAGTATTTCTTTAAGTCCGATGCGCCCTCTTGCATATTGTAAGAGGCGACTAATGGAAGCAGGAGCCACAGTGGTTCAATGGTTAGCGTGCCGAACTCGCGACAGACAGGATACTGGTTCGAAGCCTACCATCGGATCAGCCCGATTCTGCTACTGTGTGTACATGGCAAAGACACTTTCCACCAATTGAGTTGTACCTAAATAACCTACTTATATTGCTGTGCCGTAAAACACCAAACCAAACCATTCCAGTCTCGGTCAAAATCGTTACAAGCTGTTTCATAGCTACATGTTTTATAAATTCTTGTCAGTTATTGCCGTAGAGATTGCTAAACTAAATATTTTTGTAGGTTTACGCATACAAATCTGAAAGATAAAAGTCTCTAATATCTAACAATAGAAAGATCGCAAACTGTCTTTTTTATCACATTATTTGGTTTTTCTTATGGAATGACTTACATGTGTGTGTGTGTCCAACTGATTTTTTTCCCAGCATCTATCTTGAAACGTGATGACAAAATGTGAATTTATCTGTAAGTATAAAAAGCGATTATCCATCATGATTTCAAAGATTTAGATCCCGACAAATGAAGTCATGTCTTGTTATAAATACACACACACGCATATATATATATATATATATATATATATATATATATATATATATATATATATATATAAGATTTTAAGCTTGGAATCAGAAGGAATATTCCAAGGATGTAGTAATTACGATTCAAAATACTATGAAAAAAATGACACGATGCTAAACATCGTTATACCATTTTTGAAGTAATGAAATGAAAAGGATGTTAAAAACAAATGCTCCGCGGAATCCGGACTTGGCAGTTGGAAGAAACAAGGTGTGGCAACGAAGGTTAAAACATATAAGATTAAATGCAAAGCTGAGAATGAGAAAGAAGGAAAATGCAGAAAATCCGGATACTTAATATTAAGAACAAAGTAATTAATGACTAGTATATTAAGAAAGTGAAATGATGTCACTCTCTGGATCGGCTTAACGCCAGGAATGTATAACGATTTCATATAGTTTACCTGTTGGTTCTCCCGACAAAGGGAAACTTGACAGGAGTAAACAGAGTGTATGAACCAACAATGTAATCGCTTTATACTGGAAAACTTTGTTTACATAAAAAAATAAATGTACACGGGAAAACTCTTTTAATGCGAACTAAATTTGAGAATTGCACTTAGTATCAAAAATTGATTTAGGCAAATGACTAGCGGATTACAAATCATGGGTGACCACCACTAACAGGAATTCAGCATGGGGATATATTTTCTCATTTGATCTCATGATTTACCAAGAGTACCGTAAATGACACATTATACGTACTCTCCTTGTTTAATAGTCCCCTTTATAGGTAACTTAAATTTGTGTGCAGAAAATAAAATTCTTGTTTCAGTCAAAGTGACCTTGACATTTGCCTTATTGACACCAAAATCTATAGGCTTTTCCAGACACCAAGTGTAAGCCATCCACAAAGTTTGGTCCAGGTGTGTTATACAAAACTAATGTTAATGTGCAGAAACAAAGTTTCTTCTTTCAGTCACAGAAGACTTCGCCATTGATCTCTTGATTCCAAAATCAACAGGCTTCTTCCTGACCCCAAGTGAAAGCCATCCACAAAATTTGGTCCAGGTCTGTGGTGTAGAACTAATGTTATTGTGCGGAAACCATTTTTGTTCCTTCAGTCACAGTGGCCTTTACCTTTGAATTTTTGACGCCAAAATCGAGTGTGTACTTCCTTAACCCAATTGCAAGCCATCCACAAAGTTTGGTAACCACTGATGATGGAGAGATTAAGTAATTGTGTGGAAACCTGTTTTCTTCTCTCAAAGTGACCTTGCCCTTTGACCTTTTCATCCCCAGATAGATACCCTTCCTTGCCCCATGTGCAAGCAATCCATAAAGTTGGGTAACTGTAGATAGTAGAAAAATGAATTTATTGTGCGGACTCCATTTTCTTCTTTCAGTCACAGTGACCTTGACCTGTCAGCTTTTGAGCCCAAAATCAATAGGATTCTTCCTTACCCCAAGTGCAAGCCGTCCACAAAGTCTGGTAACTGTAGATGGTAGAGAACTCGAGCTATTTTGTGGAAACGAAACTGGTAACAAATGGACGGATTAATGAATAACATCATAATATGCTCCGCCTTATGGCAGGCATATAAAAAGTAGTGTGTTCTTCCAAGACCATCGAGATAATTACTTTTAAACACTATTTAAAGATAATTGTCCTGCAGTCGTGCTGTATCTCAGTACTTTACTATCACATTAGGACAAGCAGAAGGTTAACATGGTACCAATTTGACAATGAAATCTAGTAAAATCTAACTATTATCTCTCTAAAAATAGTCTCTTTCACATTAACTTCAAACCTCCCAAATGTTTTGTAGGCATATAGTATGCAAAAGTTGGCGTCGTTTCCCAAAACCGCCACGACAGCCCGTCTATTTACATAAGATATACAGTTTTCAACAACTGGCCTCGTATAATCAAATCTTCGGTCTTCATGGCTTTCTACAACAACTGTCATCACAGCAAAAAGAGACTCAACCACCGAAATTTTTTTAAATGGGGTGATGGTGGGGAGATAAAATACCATTCTTTTCAAGTATAACACTTATGTTGCCCCTAATGAGTCTGGGGCACCACCATCGAAAGAAAAGAGGCTGTCCAGAGTTTCAGCGTGGCGAGGATGCGACATGCTTATACTTGATCCAGAGCTGCTGCTCAAATTATCGTTGATCCCACAGAACACATCTGAAATAAAAATAATAATAATAATAATAATAATAACAATAGCAGAATCATCGATTCGAATGAGATGATGAAGAAAAAAAGCAGAAAATAGAATTTAAAAATGTTTTCATAGAACACGAATGACCCTCTGTCCCAGCTGTGTATGACTGCAGTTAAATGTGCACAAGAAACTGACCTTAAATTCAAAACCTCAAAAAAAGTCACCGAAGTATGAAATCAAGCCCATAGTGGCATATTGTTGGTCAGATGGTATAGTAATTACCAATAAGCATCAACATACTATGTTGCATGCTCAATGACAATACTACCAGATATTGCTCTTTTATACTTACAGGCATTATAACATTATAATTGCTAAAAATATATATATGGCCACCTTCACAAGAATTTGCTTGACAGGGCCCTAATAGGAGGAACTTGTGTTGGAAAACAAAGTTAATGTAAGTAATGATCGGGAATAATTGAAATTCAACTAACGCAAAGTATCATCGATATAAATTTGCATGCCTAATTTGGCTGAAATCAGACAATACTTGGAAATTAAACGCATTCAAGTTATCACTAATAAAAACCTGCATAAAAAAGTTGGTTGAAAGCAAACAATCCCTGCTAATGTATTGCTTCGGAAACCAACGACAGGCGGCTAGGCATTGGGGGCATGGGCAATAACTCTCTAAATGATGTAGTCTGATGCTAGAAATCAAACTAATTCAAGGTCTTATCAATATAAAGGTGCATGATAACGGATAATATCAAATTTAATGGGCATTTCTCTCTATAAAGGCCAGTTTTTGAACTCGACTATTAAAATCGAGAAGACAAAATCTTTTACTACATTTTGCAAGCATTTTCTCAGAAATTTCTAAATATGTCAAACAAGGATATGACAGTTTAACTTGATCACCAATAAAGCATGATGTAAATCAGTTTCTTAACTTTTCGTTTTTATCCTCCCAGAATCGGAAAATAAAGCAATGTTTGTTTATCTTAAAGTTAAATTATAGAGATATTCCGGTATGGTATACTAAAAAAAAGTGACTTTAAAAGAAAACAAAATTGTGAAAGTCATACAACTCTTATGATATCTAGATATTTCCAAACCGTAGTTTGTGTTCAGATTAGCATAGTGGATCAAGTGAGATCTACAATATGGTAGCGCGAATCCCGTTAGAGGTATTGTTTTCTTTTTTCATTTTTACCTTGCGACACTAAAATTCTTTTCTTAGAAACAATAATTCATCACCGGTTTTTCAGTATCTTGTTTTTGTTATATCAACACAATTAATCAGATGATATTGTAATTTGTACCATGGTCCTTTTATGTTATTATCTGAAAATCCTAAATGTGTGCAGCCTTATCACAGGTGATGCCACACTCGTGTAAACAGGGTTATAAATATACCATAAAATTCATGTATTTGGTTAGCTCATGCGGGCATTCATGCGAAGACCTGCACGAGGCCGAATCGTCATAAAATCAGGCCTTCATTCGCTTAATAAAATAATAAAAATCGCAAGCAAAGTTATGCTGCAGAGACCACAGTTAGGAGGATGGAAAATCAAAATCCAATTCATTCAGGAGCACTGGAAATGGAAATACTTCAAGGTTTCATCAATATAAAGCCGCCTATCAAATTTGCTAGAAATCCAACAAACCTTGGTAAAGGTATGCTGTGGAAACCATTGTTATGCTGTGGATGTCAAAGTCAGGAAAAGGGTAAACTATGGGACATAACTATTATAAATGATGTTATGGAATGCTAGAAGTCAAATTCATTCAAGGTCTCATCAATATAGCATAGTATAGCGAATTTGATTGAAATCCAACAAACCTTGGTAAAGTTATGCTGCGGAACCCAAGGTCTGTAGGACGAGCAAAGGTAAGGTGCGGAAACGAAAGTTAGGAGGATGTGCAATCAGGGGCCATAACTCTTCTAAATGACGACACAGAAGACTGAAATTGAGCCCTTGCGAGGTTTCATCAATATAAAGCTCTATATGAAATTTGGTTAAAATCCAACAATTCGTAGTAAAGTTGGTTTGTTGGTTGTTATGGGTTTAACGCCATTTTTCAGCACATGATAGGCTATACGTGGCAGCCAGTATATTTGGCGGAGAAAGAATAGGAGAAAACCCCGGTAAGAATCACCGACCCACGGGAAGCTACTGGCAAGCTTTCTCACATACCCACGTTGGCAGAGCCTGAGACTCGAACCCACGCGGACAGAGGTGAGAGAGGTCATTGATCTGAAAAGCGGGACCCTAATGATGGCGTGTTTATCGTTGATTTACAAAATTTTCTTTTCTGTATTGACCTGTATGTTATATACTGTTTTTTTTTGTTTTTTTTTTAGCGGCACTTGCAGCATTTTATTTGGCTATATCATACCGACAAAATGGGAACAAAGTGCCCTTCCCAAAGACACACCGAGGCAGCCGCCCGGCTTGCCTTGGCGGTTATCGAACCCTCGACCAGTGCGACGCCCTACTAACTGAAACATATAGAGTCCTAAAACTATACACTGGCAAATATTCTCAACAGTCCAACACCAATATACAAAGCAGGAAGATATTACCATTTAAATCGTACATTCCTACTGCAGTACACACTGAAGCTTAAATTATACATTATTGTTTGTATATTGCAGCAACTCATACGAATATCAATCTTACACAGTACTGCGCTCCAATATGATAAGAGTTGTCAGAGAGGCAACCAAACTCAAATGTACTCTGGTGTAGGTTTAATGCTGGAATTAACCTGCATACAACAAAGTAATTAGTCTAAGAAAAGTAAATTGGGAACGGACAGATGAATGAAGCAAGAAACACTGACCAGGTTCCATGAAAATATCAATCCCAAAGCTAGAGATTTGTCTTTTGCCTGGAAGACAAAACGTTTTACACTTGTGTAAACTTTAACCAAGAAAGTCACTTATGTAAAGTAGTCGGTGTAACGAAGTCGGTCTCTGTTATAAAGTACCTATGTGGTGGTTCATAATGATGCAAGAAACACCCTCAACTAATTTCATACAGACATAATGCTTAAAGATATAAAGATGGCAGCAATGACAGTAAAACAAGACTTTTGCACGATTAACCTGACAGCGGCGATGTCAATCGCGCGGGGGGGGGGGGGGGTATGACGAAAGCGCTCCCATACATTAATTACAGGAGAGATAAACAAGAATCACAGCAAAGTATACTATTTTCATGTAGGTGAGTAAGGTTTTCCTTCTTTTGACAACTTTATTTACTCTGGATTGCTGAAAGCATGCCTAATACGGTGAGGGAAAAAAAACGAGATTGGTGTTACTAAAACACGTATGCCCCTGTCCCCCACCCCCCTCCGTGCAGACCAAAAAGTCCAAAATGTTCATAAACTTGTAATAATTTTGACAAATTGCTAGAATAGTTTGAACATGTAATTACGTCATTTATATATGCATAGAAATATGCCTGTTATATTTCAGTGTTCTCCACTGAGTGGTTTTTGTGCAATCGTGTTAAAGAGCTTCTCGGAACGGAAGGAAGGACGGATGTACGGCCTGAAGACAAAATCAAGATGTCCCCGCTGTCAGCAGTGGGTAATGAAGAAAACAACATTAAGTAAAATATATTTCATCTCTTCCTTGTAGCAGTAAATTTATGTTGGTGGAAATATACCTTCAGATAATTGGTAAACGTTTATTTTCGGATACCTTTAAGTTATTATGTTTAAAAGTCGATTCCTTCTTTTTTCTTACTCCAACATGTTCTATATCTGTATTCTCGTGCTTTAATTTGTATATACAAAATGCCGCATTTCTTGAGAATGAGGCAAAGGACAAACTGTAATAGAAACATACGTTGATGTGATTTGATATTGTGTTCAAATGAATCATATCCTGTGTACATCACCATCCATTCTGTCAGAAATGACACAGCATATGATCAGGATAGTTTCCCATGATGATGAAAGGAAGCATGGCAAGTATTCTTTAGAAAATATTACACGCTGAATGCATTGTTTTGAGAATATTACGGCTCGTGTATGTGAATTGGTATCTGTCATCAATAAAGCAGAACTATATAATATACGAAAAATAGTGGCAGAAGATATGACCAAAAGATATGAAAAGAAAGCAGATAATATTGCTAAGATAAAAATCGTTCATATACATATACTGAAGCAAAACAAGCTATAAAACTAAAAAAAATATGTCCCAGACGTACACAAAAGATATCAAATAGAAAAGAAAATCGAATTTTAAAAAAAAGAATTACATGAAGAAATAAATAACGACCGATGGTTAAATAAAGGAATATAGCTGGCACAAAACGAAAAACAAGAGCACCGCACTCGGCATATGATACGCCCATAACAACAAAGTTGGGGGGATTTGGTGGGAACATGTTTTGTGTATGTATGTTTCCTATGTGTGTGTATTTGTAACAGTTCTGAGAAGCTGCAATGTTGAAATTTGTCTAGAGGATATTGATGGCCTCATGATACAATTAAAAAAACAACACGGTTTAAGGTGCAAGTTCAAACTTCTAATTCATGCAAGGGTCATACGTCAGTGGAATATTCATGGAAATGTGATTTTTGGCAGGACTCATACAAACTTTGGTTTAAATGCATGGTCTACTAAAGTTATTGAGCAGTAGTAAATTTTGTGATGCACAGGAGGTACGGATGGACTTAAATTTTCGCCACTGATGACCTCATCTGTAGATGAGGTGATTGTGGTACTTGACACACTATCAAGTATATATGGGTAAAGTTTCATTAACATATCTCCTGTAGTTCAAACGTTATAGCCAATACGACGAAACAGGACATGTAGCCTTGATCTTTGAGTTATGGAGCGTGACTATGGAATGTGGCATATTAAAAGTCTAGGAAGAATCAGTATCATGAAAATATTTTCTATGTTTCAAGCGTTACAGCTCAGACGAAGAAACAGGCAACATAGTTATATCATTCCTTGCAACCACCTTGACCCTAATGAAGTGGATATGACTGTGGTATGCAAACAGACCATCCAGTTGTGATATACTATTATTTGCGGGTAAGGTGTCTTGAAAATATCTTATCTGATTAAAATGTTACACCCCAGGCAAGAAAACACCACAGGGTTCCATTTAGCCTTAAGTTAACCGTAACCTTCAGGTAATATCTTACGTAACTCCAACGTTACATCCCGGACAAGGAAAGATCACAGGATTACATCTGGCCTTGCTTCAACATTGATCTTAAGGTAGGGGCGTAACTATGGTGTGCAACATACCGTCTAGTCAAGATTAATCTCCGCATGATGTTTCATGAAAATATCTTATGTGATTCAAAAGTTGCGACCCGAACAAGGAAACATCACCGGATTACATTTAACCTTGCTTTAGCTGTGACCTTAAAGTATGGGAGTAACTATGGTGTGCAACACAGTGTCAAGTCATGATGCACGTCCGCATGAAGTTTCATGAAAATATCTTGTGGGATTCAAATATTACAGCCTGGACAAGGACAGGGTTACGTTTGGCTTTGCTTTGACCGTGACCTTAATTTTGGGGCTTAATTATGGTGTGCAACACACACTGTCTAATCATGATGCATGTATCTTATGTGATTCAAAAGTTAAGCTCAGACGAGGAAAAATCCCAGGGTTACATTTGTCCTTGCTTTAACTGTGATCTTATGGCAGGGGCGTAACTATGGTGTGCAAAACTGTCAAGTCATGATTCACATCTGTATGAAGTTTTATGAAAATATCTTATGTGGTTCAAACGTTAATGCCCAGCCAAGACAAGGAAACAGGTCACAGAGTTATAATTTCTGTTGCTGTGACCTTGATTGGTACTGACGACCTGACTATGTTACGCGACACACCGTTCAGTCATCTTTGTCGTGGTAAGTTTCATCCAACTCTCTCCAAGGCTTGCACAGTTATGGGCCGGACAAGTAAATGTTAACGGACGGACCGATGAACAGACAGATGAATAACGAAATACCATAAGATAGGTGTATAAAAGCAAGTTTTAAAAATGTATGTGCAGTGAAATTCGAAAAGGAAAAGAACAGAGTTGTTGGTGTTATGAGAAAAGGTTAATACAAAATGGACTTGAATGAAGATTCCGAATGATGAGAGAAATGAGTAATTGCATATGATGATGAACATCGTCACGTTATCCTGCTTAGAATACAAATAACATGTTCCTCCTCTTATTTGCAACAACTAAACATTCAGTTCATTCTCCATAATGAGAACTAACACAGGTAATGAGTTTTGTTTTAGAGAATGGATTTCATTTCATTTTGTTTCTAGCACATAAGTGTTCATTAATTGCAACAAGTCCAATGGCTTTCGTGTATCTGTGACTTCTATTCACCTTCATGAATATCTGAAAGCTCTGTCGTATTAAAAAAGTGTCAAACGTCACAAAAAAATTATTATCCCAATACAGAAACATGAAATAACTGGAAAAAGCGTGTCGAACTCCTTTGGTCATTCAATCTTTTGTATGATAAAGGAAACAGCAAATAGCACAGTCGATAACAAAGTGTCCGGGTGTATTTGCATAGTAAAAAACATTGAAATCTTGGGGGCTTGTTAACAAACTAAGTAAGAGATAACAATTCGGGTAATTTCCGCGGACATGCACATTCTTGTTAATAATAGCAGGGAATACTGTAATAAACAAAGTTAAAAAAACATTAAGTTCAAACATAAAATTGAAACATGCACAAATAAGAACTCAAATTTGTCCACTTGCAACTTAAGAGTGTTACCTTTTCCAGCAACACCCCTTATGGACTTGTTTTTTCTCTGTAATGAATAAAAATTTAATAAAATGAAAATGGGTTTCAATGAAAAATTCTCATTCTGCATGTAGGTCGGTAGATAGGAGCGAGCTCAGTCCGAGTTTCCTCTGACCCTTCACACCCCATTTTTGATATTTGGACATTTATGTTGGGGTGCGGGGTTAGAGCCCATTGCCTATCGAAAAGTTGGAATTCGCCGCCACCGCGCGGTAGCGGCATAGGGTAGCTGCTTACTACCGGGCCTAGCGAATTTAAACGACCTTACATTGAGCCATACCTGCATGAAATCGATATGAAGATGATTTATCTTCTCAGAAATTGCGAGTATGCACAGAGCACATGCCAATGATGTTTTTGTTTTGTATCACGTGACTACCACGTTGACAATGTGCTCTGTGCTTGATGAATCTGGCTTTCTCCAGGTTACTGTGACAGCGACAGGTTTCTGTTCTCGGAATAAATATGTTGAGAATTGTGTGTCCTTTTGTTTTTTACAAACATTACGTGACTTTCATTTAATGTTTTCGAATTTTTTGTACAACAACATTGGAAAGGGGTTTATTGTTGATATCACGTGACTATTTGACCTCTGATGTTCTGGACATGTAGGTTGCGAGATTAGGGTAGTCACGTGACTAGCAATGCTAATGACGTGTACCAGGTCAAATTTCATCAACGCTGCAGTTTCGTCTCGTCTGTCAGCGGATTAAAGACAAAACGAATGTCATACTAGCATTTTCTGAGAAGATACCCCCACACCCCAACATAAATGTCCAAATATCAAAATTGGGGTGTGAAGGGTCAGAGGAAATTCGGACTCGAGCGAGCTATGTACGTATTACGCAAACTCAAAGGTAGTTAGGTAGGTACATAGGTAGTTTTACGAATTGTTGAATATTCATACTTTCACCTATAATTTAAGCTCGTCGGATGCGCTATATTATCACCGTAGAGGATTCTGGTCACAATCAGATCAGTATTATCGAGCTGCACAAGTGTTTGTGAGCAAAAAACATTTTTAAAAAAGTTTCTTTTTTGCTAGCCATGTATCTCAGTGCTTTTGACTCTCTACAGTCACCAACACTGGTAACGACACGCACACAAGAGAGACTCGGTTGGTACATTGACAGGTTTTGAATTCTAATTCTAATTTTGCGGGGATAGCTGAAAAATTCACAAAAGGATGCAATCTGGAAGAATGCCTCTGATTCATATTCATATGTGACCAAAAATTGTTATAAGAATACAGTACATGATATTTCATCTTCATTTTTATCAAATTCAAACCACATAACAAGTACACGAACTTAATTTTCTTTCTATCGTCTCCTTTGGAAACAAAATGTTTAATTGTGGTATGACGTGTAACCATTTATATATCAAATGAACTGAAAACTAATTGAAATGCTGCTTTAATTTTCACAAACTATGAAGAACAATTGCCAGACATATTGTGCTTACAAACACTGATTTTCAAGAGGCCACAATCCTCTACTGTGCTTATTAGGCGTCAGATTCTGCAAATATTCTGGGAAAGATAAACTGTTAGAACCATGTACTACTGATCACATGATAAACTCTCGAGTTGAGATTGGCTGACTACTGGTATCTATTGTAGGACTGTATGAATTTTCTCCTTGTCAACGGGATGCTATGCGTAACTACGGGAATTACACCTGTTCTAGAGGGCACTATTGCCATGATCTGACGTCATATTACGCCATATCACTTCATGTGAAATACTCAATCTATTATTGCCTTCTCCCTTGGGAACCGTTCTTCTAAAGTGTTATCTGGTGGGGTATAGGACTGTCCATTATGGATTCAAAGGACACAGCCATATTATTATCACGCAACCTTCCGACACTGGTACTGCAATATCGCCCAGCGCTCGGAACTATAGAAGTCGCATTCCTACACATTTACTGTAAATGGCATTTATCTGCACAAGTGTGTAACTTGGTGCATTGCTGTGAAACAACAGTTGGTCAATTGGGTATCCTAAAATTTGATTGTTTTTATAATTTAGGCCTTTTTGTGTATAATTTAGTTTAAATAGTTCGATTATTATCTAAAGGCAGCAATTCAATTTAAATTATTTTAACTATTTTATCAAAATAAATTGATTTTTATTAAAGATGTTCGGCATATGAATCATGCAAGCTAGTATAGGTCATAATTTGTGTACCTTGACTTTCGTTCATGTATTCTTTCATTCATTAATTCTTTTAAGCTTTTGTGAATACATAAATTAACGCACATATGATTCAATTAATTCCGAAATGAATTAAACAAATAATTATTCAATCACTTTATTAAAATTAGCTTCAGTACACGATGGATTTCAGATTTTAAATGAACTGAAGACGTAGAGTATATTAGCTACTTAGACTATCAAAACGTTTAGTTTATTCTCAATATTTTAGCGATATCGCAAGTATTGTTTTATCGCACAAATAAATAAATAAATAAATAAATAATCGAATTTCAGTTTGTTTTAACATTTTCAATATAAACAACGCCGTTTACTGTATAGCGAAGTGTTTACTGCATCAATATTATATAAGAGTATCCTAAACGGCACAGTATAAGCCCGCCCTGTGTTTCACAGTCCTCTGAAATTTGTGTGCAGAAATCTGTTTCGTCTTTTAGTCACAGTGATATTGACCTTTGACTTTTAGACCCCAAAATCGACAGGTTTCTTCCTTACGAGCCATCCGTAAAGGTTGGTTCTGTCTCTGATGTACAACACTGGTTTCCGCACGCTAACACGATTTCTACATCATATTCTACATCGGCGATGTACCTTCACCAAAGTTTTAGGATGACTTGCGCATTGGGAAGAAAGAAGCCTTTTGATTTTGAGATCAAAAGGTCAAAGGTCAAGTTCATTTTGACTGCAAGAAACAAATATGATTTTTGCACAATACATTTTATTCTAGACCATGTATTTTTACCAAAGTTTGTGCAGTCTAGCACTTTAAGTATGGAAGAGGCCTATTGATTAAGGGGGTCAAAAGTCAAGGTCAGTGTTGTTCAGAGAACAATGGGTTTTGCAAAATAACTGTTGTTCTAGTTTAAGTTCTTTGACCAAACTGTGTAGATCTTTTGCAGTTAGGGTAATAGAGTATGTGGTCTAGAGAACAGAGGTCAAGGTCATAGTAAGTCTAATAAGAAAATAATGGTTTATGCACAGTAACTTTAGTTCATGACCGCATACCTTGACCATACGTACAAGGTCACTGAGACCCCAAAATAATCTCCTGAGTCAACCATGCCCTACTAGTATCTATATAGAGAATTATTAAACACGGGAAGGGCGTATAGTGCGCAGTCCAATGTACTCTTACTGACATAATTTGTCAAGTTTCAAAATTCCACTCTAAGTTAAATTTGAAAGCTTTTTTAAATAAATTTCTTTGGTTAGCTGAAATGAAAGAAACTAGTTCGGGTATTGCTAAATGTCACTGCACTAAACCTTTTCAGAAATGTGGACAATAAAATTTAGTGAACGCAATTGTGATTAATAAACTGTCATTGTTGTTTACTAATACGCTGATGTTACTGATTACTCAAGTGTTTAAAAGTAAAAGCTCCGCGTTTTTAGCGGAAATAAAGTTTATTCGAATAAATCAAGAAATACAGAAGTGTTTTCGGTGTGGCCTTTCTTAATTTAGATTTCTCAGGAAAGACACATAACCTTACCTATACTCAGAACCCAAATGGCTGACGCGTGTAGGTACTAGGGACACGTCCAATGGCTGACGCGTGTAGGTACTAGGGACACGTCCAATGGCTGACGCGTTTAGGTACTAGGGGCACGTCAAATGGCTGACGCGTGTAGGTACTAGGGACACGTCTAATGGCTGACGCGTTTAGGTACTAAGGACACGTCTAATGGCTGACGCGTGCAGGTACTAGGGACACGTGGTGGCACGGATGGGGGTGGGGGTGGGGGTGGGGAATAAATATAGAAGAACTCTCCACTTGACGCTTTTAATACGTCGCACTTTGCGTCTGTAGTGATTTCCCTACCAGGCATGTCGTCAAACGAGGAATCGGCAAAGAGCCACGAATAAACTAATGCGAAAAATTCACATATGCATTGCTTACTGTGTAAAAGGGCTTTATTTGATACATCAACTGTTTAATATTTTGATAATTGTAGTCAATCTGTACTTTTAATATTGATTTTCAATTTTTATGTAACAAGGTTGGATAAGTGTATCTTTATTCTATTAAAGTGCACGCACGTTTCTTAATTTATCCGTTTTAATATTTGAGAATAATTTTTTTTTCAGGTGCAATCTACTACATATGTTATTTAATATCAACGATGGGGAGAAAACTACACTTAGCAACATTAAAATACGTGTACTGTATTTTATTTATCTATTTTGAATGAGTATAATTTTTTGGCATCCTGGATTTAAAACCTCGATTATATTATTTCGATCTGAAAAAAATTGAAAAAGTCTGCAGTTACATTTCCTATTTTATCAAAGAACGTGCAGTGTTACGACTCTAGGTCTTGAAAATATGTAACAGAAAGAAAGTGAAACCAACAATGTAGGTAAAGTCAACAAGCAATTTATTTCTAGACAATTAGACAAGTGAAAATTCAAACGACACTTACAATATTGTGAATTAAAATCCAAATAATCCAATACTCCTACGTGTCCTAATCACAAGTCCAAAATATAGAATGTTCCAAATGAATTCCAGTAACCCTGAATATCCTAATGTGCCAGTAATCTTGAATGTCCTGATATGTCAATAGTCTCGAATGTCCTGGTGTGCCTGAACGATGTAATATAGAATATCTTTGAATGAATTCACAAAAATCCCAAAGTCATGTATCAATCCAAAATGAGAATGAGCAGTTTAGTAATTCCAATGAATATTTTAAATAAATAATTACTCACTCTGAATTTGCTCTGATTTTTTAAGACAACTATAAACATCTGATTATTAAACCAAATTCCTTAAAGACTGATGGTTAGTATAGGAATGAAATACTGCTTACCAAACTTCCTATTTATAAACACAAGTCACCTGTCAGAATTGTCTAGAAAATCATATTGCACATCTGATAAATATCAATAATTCTAGTGTAAAAACCAGTATAAGTGTAAACAAAAGCAACCTTGACCTCGAATTCTAAGTAAACAACGTGTTTACGTCCTATAACCATGGAAAATGTTGAATATGTATGACAAAAGTTAAATATGTAAACATTATACATAACGGTAGTCCTTTAATTCATCCTTTTTTAATTAAAGGAGAAATTTGTTTAGTTTACTTGGATTTTTTTTTACATCGATTGTCATCAAAGGAAAAGAAAAAAAAAAAGATTTTGATATACGGGAAATGCATCAACATTGAGCTCACATAGTTTTAAACATCTGATATTATGTACTTAGGTATTAGAGTCTATATAGTTATTTCATTACCTTTAAAATTATTCATTTTACAATGTTAGAATATATTTTATCAACCTGGTTTTTATTACATCGAATTTTGACCTCGATCTACTAAGGTACTCAAAGTCAACATTGGTATATTTCTTATTTTATTAGATTCTTTAATTAATCCATTTTTTATGTAAGGATATATATATTTGATTTAATAATTTGTAATAATTTTTAATGTACGAATTATATTAGTCAACCCTGATTTCAGTTTCTTTAATTAATCCATATATGGGGGAGGGAGATAAGGATAATTTTAAATGTCAATCGGGATTTCTCAATTTTCCAACTGTATCTATAAAAGGAAATATAACATATAGGTCTTCCGATATACATGAAATTATGAAACTGAGAGTTTCCTTCAAAAGATAGAAAGTTACTGTTTCATAAATGCAGTGATCAGTTGATTGTTAAACTGTTTTGATTAAAATCTAAATAAATCAAGGACAAGTTAGAACTACTGTGTAATCTATCTCAATTCTTAAATTTGCACCGCTTCAACTTATGGACTGCCTTGTAAAAAACAGCATATGGCATGGTAGTTTGATTGACCGTAACCAAAACAACAAGGATAATCATCTCACTGCCAATAAAAGAGTATGATTTTCAACTCTTTTTATTGATTCCTTGTCTATCAGCACTCGGTGGGTCTTGTCTCTGGAATTTAGTTATCAACTTCAGAGTAATAACCATAATAATTATGCAACAATAATGAAAATAGAGAACCAAAACTTTTCAATCCCACTTATCTAGAGAAGCTAGCAATAATTCCTGTGCACGTGTAGGTTTTACCTTTCATTCTCCGCTGACGTCTTTCAAGGGAGGTAACTGAATACCCCAACTCACTGAAAGTGTAGGCTAGGGCACTATATTCACCAGAAAAAAACTATAGAAGAACCGTTCCATCGGAAAGAAACAATAACATAATAGTAGTATTTGCTTTAGTTCTACACATGAAATTAGTAAGTAGCCGTCTTTGTCGAAGGAATATTTACTTCGTGCTCTTGTGAAAAGGCATGGAAATCAGGCTTTTTGAAATAAAGCGTTTAACCAGTCAAGTTACTTTGGCTTTTAATAAGAGTAATACTGCGCTTGTTGTAAATACAAATATATGAACGGACGCAGAGCTGTTACTTCTATTATTAAATAAGAATTATCCTCATGCATATACATACAATTCTGAGTTCAATGATACAAAATTGAGGACATGGTACAATGTATTGAAGATGGAAACCCGACTTCCCTGTGATCGAGAATAGGCGAGGTACATGATGTTGTTTACTTTTATAATAGTTATTACAAAAATATTATTTCGTAACTGTGTGTCTGTGTGTATAAATTTGCTTTCGCATAATCTAGTCTAAACTCGAGAAAGACTTATAGCTCCGTGAGACACGACTGCTTACAGCAACCCCTCCGCACCAACCCCCACTAAAAAAAACCATAACAAAAAACTAGAGATTGAAGCAATCACAAATATCTACACTTTTTTATTTCTGTTGCGACCCACCCCCATTCATCCTAAACCCCTTTCCCAATCGCTAGGGCTGTATAGAGGTTCTGAAATCTTCATTGTAGTTTAATGTTATACCAAAAATACGACGATTCCTCCTCAATTGGTATAGATGGCGTTCAGGTTACACGCAGAGTCCATATTACCTATGACAATGTGACCTTTGACTCCCACTCCTTCCTCCTTCGAGAGTCGCATCCAGGATCCAAAACCTTTGTTTTCATCATCTACACATCCTCGTGAAATATCAAACCAAATATGATCACCTTCCCTCAACCGGCATAGATGGAGTTCAGGTTACAAGGAAATTAATGACAGACGGCGGACGGACGGACAGACGGACTCAGAATCATGGATGGGTGGAAATGACCTATTACAATGTATTTACAAAGTGGGGCAGCAAAAAATCATAACCTGTTAATTCCGTCAGGGAAAAACAAACGCGTTGCAAAGCAATACATGGAATAGCAGCTTGACTCCGACGCATGAAAATCATGTTATCAATTTAATAAATCTGCAATATAAATTACTTGTAGAGTTTTGCCAGATGCATCCATTACTTCCGGAAATAATTGTGAGGATGAGTTTAAAGGGACCAGAATCATACGTATGTAACAGGTAAAATATATCTTAACCGCTGTCATCTTTATTACATGGCTACGAGTACAAGTTATTATGATTGATTGCAAGTTTGTTGCGTTGGTTTTGACAGCACTTGTAACACATTATTGGCCATATCAGGTAAAGGAAATGGGAGTTAAGTGCCTTTCCCAAGGACACACTCTGGCGGCCGACCCAGACTGGCCTTGGCGGTATGGAACTAGTGACCCCTGGATTACGAATCAAACGCACGCTCGAAACAATCTCACATATATCAATTAGGCAGCTGATGGCTATTGAGCATTTCTTATCTTGCATGCAACATAATAAACGTCATTGATGAGTACATCGTATGATTCAGTTTTACTTGCATCTTCATCGTATTCTGTTGCACAAATAATCTATTAATATAGATATATCAATGTTGAAACCAACTGTATGCATGGAACATTGTACATTGTTCAACAGACCAAAAGGCGATGTGCAGTTAGCGTAAAATTGGAATCTATCCGATGTATTGGATTTTAGGCATAATGCAGTTTAATCAAAGATAATAATTAAGAAAACAATACAATGTAAACAGATATTATTTAGATACGCAAAAACCGTTGACATAGTACTGCGGCTGCATTTGTGCTAACACGCTGACCTCAATATCATAATTTTTTCTTTCTAATGAAATGCAAGATACGAGGAAAACTTAAGTATCACATGTTGCAAGGTTGCGATAATGAGGGATCAAATAAGATGATGTAGTATATGAACTCATGTGAGTGAAAGTTATCTTCTTGCTTCAGTTCGGGACTTTAAAAGGGCATGAAAGTAGTAAACAACCAATAACACTTAAGGAAGCATTCAACTGCATTCGGTATTATCTGGACAAAGGGAAAATATGTATTTATCATTACTACCTTGTACAGCAGAAGATATGAACAGAAACACCAGCAACATAGGAATGGATGATCAGAACTTTCTGATTCAAAACCTGAATAACGCAAAGGTCAATGAAAACATAGGAGGTATTGTGTTCGTCAGCCTTCTGATGATTGTGGGAATTCCTGGCAATACAGTTGCTCTCTATGTGTACTTGCAAAAATACAAGCCGTCTACTCACAGGATCTTTATCGTGTGTCTAGCAATTGTTGACCTCGCAATATGTTGTGTGACGATGCCTTTCATTCTTGTGGTTTTGAGATACCCCATCACATTCCCAGACGGCGAAATCTGCAGAATTTTTCAATACGTGACCCACTCTCTATGTACGGGGTCAGGATTTATTCTTGTTACAATTGCAGTAGAGAGGTATCGTAAAATTTGTATCCCGCATGGCATACAATTTTCAGTGAGAATGTCACAGTATATATGTATATTAGACCTAATGGTGGCCTGCTGCTTCTCATGGCCTGCCATTGTTATGTATGGGAACAAAAGCTATCGAACTGGAAGCAATCGGACCAGTGGTACTGAATGTAATGTAAACGACAACTTTGCGGATACAAACTATCCAACATATTTCAACTTTGTTTTGCTTCTTCTTTTCTTTGCATCATTCATAAGTGCAACTATCATCTACATTCTAATCGGAAAACAAATTTTGCGCATGAAGTCAAGGAGCTCTAAAAGGAATCAGCAGCAAAAGTTCTTGCCAGATGAAAAGGTAAGAACACAAACGAATGAGTTTGCTTGTTCGAAAGCTTTGGGAAATGATGAAACAATAAAAACAACAGAGGAGGAGAATATCAATCAGGAGACTGATAGTATGTCTTTCACCCTGCGTAAAGACAACAGATGTGAAGCTCTCGATGGCAACATAAATACAAAATCTAGATCAGATGAACGAAATATCGATAAAGGAAACGGTAGAAAACAACGCCAAAAAACTATTAATATTACACTAACTTTATTCATCATTACAGTTGTTACTCTCTGTAGCTTTCTTCCACATTTGGCTCTTCGCATTACAACTTCCCTATACAAAAGCTTCCTACAAAGCCTGTCATTTTCGGGGATTGCGGCATACCAAACTTTTAGATACACCTACCTTATTAACAGTATGGCAAATCCAATTATTTATGGATTCACCGACAGCAAGTTCTTGCAGGAAGTAAGCACAATCTATAGGTCTTTCTCAAACAATTGCTTAAATAGAAAAAAACAATGAAAATAAAAACAATGTTCGAGACTAGGAGCAAATATCATATTTTTATAATGGCACATTGCAGCTTATTGTATCATGAACATGAAAGAAGATTGTAATAAAATCACGACGGAAACAAATGAGAATTTCGAATCTTTTATTAGAAAGGTGCTTTCCCAGTGAAAGTACCTTTCTTTCCTTCATTAATAGGACATCAGTTTTAGTATTAAGCCCATTCTCTATCTATAGATCAGATAAACGAAATACCGATAAAGGAAACGGTAGGAAACAACGCCAAAAAACTATTACTATTACACGAACTTTATTCATCATTACAGTTGTGTTTGTCTGTAGCTTTCTTCCTCATTTGGCTCTTCGCATTACAACTTTCCTAAACAAAAATCTCCTACAAAGCCTGTCATTTTCGGGAATTGCGGCATACCAGACTTTTAGATGGACCTTCCTTATTAACAATATGGCAAATCCAATCATTTATGGATTCCGTGACAGGAAGTTCTTGGGAGAAGTAAGCAAAATCTATAGATCTATCTCCAACAATTGCTTAAATAGAAAATAATAATGAAAATAACAATGTTCGTAACAGGAGCAAATATAGTTTTGTTATAAAATAGCACATTGCAGCTTACTGTATCATAAACATGGAAGAAGAATGTAATAAAATCACGGCGGAAACAAATGAGAATTTTGAATCTTTCACTAGAAAAGTGATTTCCCAGTGAAAGTACCTTTCTTTCCTTCATTAATAGGACATCAGTTTTAGTGATAAGCCAATTCCATATCTATGTAACTATACAGCAAAACTGCCACAGAGTTTTAACATCTTTCATGCATTTTGCTGTTTCATATTCACGGTCTGGCAAATTTGACAAGTATAAGGGTTTTTCTTTCTTTCTTATTTCACAGAAATATTTCACGGCATCTTCACAGTGCCATCAAATGTCACCAACACGATGGTCTGTCCAAACAAAACTTTAAGAGTTTAAATAACTGTTAGAATAATGGAATTCAGCAGCAATTACATCCTTTGATCAAAACTTTTGTCTATTTCAAAGTATGACAAAAGTTATTTTTATATCGATAACATTTTTTAGAACAATGGGACTTCGTATCAAATGATCGTGTTTCATTCTATGTCCTAAACTTGCTCGCTACGTGATGCAGAGTACTTGCCAATCAGCTATATAATAACTAAATACAGATCAAACTCTTCATTTTATAATCAAAACCTATTCTTCCAGTCAGTTCTGCAATGCTGAATAGCCTCAACTTTGTAAATGTGGTTTTCTTAATTGTTTTTTATCAAAAGGTTTAAAACAACGGTTATTCTGCCCAACAATCTGATCTATCCATATATGCAAGAACAGTGTTTTATTAGTTTCAAACACAGATCGATAGATAGATAGATTTTGATAAATGAATTAATTTCTAACATACATAAAAGAAACAAATTCCAGGAATTTAAGTCCCCCGCTTTTTGATGTTATCATCAATATCCAGCTGACTATAAAATTTGGTTGAAATTCAATAATAATTTAAGGACGTTATTGTACGGAAGCAAACGTGGGTGAGTGGGTCTGATACTCAAAGGCTATAACTCCCTTAAAAGATGCTGAACCCTGAAATTCGAAAATCGGTCAAAGTCTCCTGAAAATTAAGCTTTATGCCAAATTTGGTTCAAGTCGAATAACAATCGAGGAGGGGAGGGAACAAAAGTTATTGGGTATGTTAATAAGGGTCTATAACTACGCTAAACGGTCACGCATAATGCTGGCAATCGAATTTAGCCAAGTCCTCATCAATATCAAGCAGTATACCATATTTTGCTGGAATCAAATAACAATCAACATATTTATGGTATACAAAAGTAAATGGGTGGGTCTGACAATCAGGTGCTATAACTCTGCTAAGCGATGACGTAGAAGGCTGAAAACCGAACTCAACCAAGTTTTCATCAATATTAAGCAGTATATTTGCTTGAAATCCAATAATAATCAAAGGATTTATTGAAAGAAATAAAAGTAGGTGTGTCTGACAATCAGGGACTATAACTCGCCTAATCAAAGATGTAGATGGCTGACTATCGCAATCGTCCAATGTCTCATCAATACAAAGTGGAATACCAGATTTGGATGATATCCAATTATACCTTAGGGAGTTGTGCGAAAAGGAAAGTGAGTGGCTCTGAGAATCAGGATCTATAACTATGCGAGATGATGGTGCAGAACGCAGACAATTTAATTCAATCAAGGACTCGTCAATATCAAACAGCAATGAAAACTTGGTCAAAATCCAATTATAATTAATGGAACTACTGTGCGGAAACAAAAGTGGGTGAGGCTGATTATCAAGGGATATAACTCCGCTAAACGATGATACGGAACGCTGACAACTGAAATCATCCAAGGTCTCATTAATATCAAGCAATATATTTGGTTGAAATTCAATACTAATCAAGGGATCTATTGTAGATGTAGATGGCTGACAATCGAACTCCGTCAAGTTCTCATCAATACGAAGTGGAATACTAGATTAGGATGAACCCCAAAATTAATTAAGGGAGTTACTGTGCAGAAACAAAGGTGGGTGGGTCTGACAATCAAGGCTTATAACTCTGCCATATGATGACGTAGAAGCTGACAATCGAACTCAGCCAAGGTCTCGTCATCATCTAGCTGCAGTACAAATTTTGTTGAGGTATAATAATAATTAGGGAGGTAATTTGTAGAAACAAATGTGGGGTGTTGAGAATGTATGTACAGGATATAACTGGACATCAGCACAATACTGGCCATATAGTGCCAATTAAAAGATGAGTTCTGAAAATGAATAGATAAAAAATTGCAAACAACAGGATGTTAAATCCTTCAAAATAAACGTTAGCATACAGTCCAATGAGATAAAAATTGTAAGTTTATTTTTTCTTTCTATATGGTCATAAATCGAACCCTTTAGAGTTTAAAGTAAGAAATGCTGAAGTGAGGACTGCCGATCATCCACTTAATGTCCTTTCAATATCTATGCTACTAAGGTATATACTGACCAGACTGCATGGATATAAATCATGTTTGTAAAGTTGCAACATATCAATCATATATGAATGTGGCCGATATAAATGGTGTCTAAGGTTGAGTAAACATTGCACTACTGCATATGCTGCATGCAGATTGTTCAATGTCCGGTTAGAGTATGATGTATTCTGTTTTTATGAGTATCCTCATATCCTATGAGTAATATAATAATAGGTGGTGTTACTTCTCGAGGACTTTTTCCCGATATTATCTATAGAATAATACCATAAAATCACGCATCTTACAGACAGTGGAGCAATATTGTGCAACTTATGAGAGTAGTGCAGTTTTCTATATTGATTCTCAGCTATTCTGGGAAACGTTACAAGTCATTATCTGGGGCAGAACGATATCGTATTCATCGAAACAAAAACTGGAAATAGAGAGAGAGAGACAGAGGAGAGAGCTGGAAATAAAACTCGAATACTTGTAGACACATTTTACTGAAGGAACTGAGGCACAGCTCCAAACTTCTGAGTCAGCAAAAAGTGAAAGAAATATTAGTAGTACGAAAGAAAAATGGACGTTCAAGAAGAAACCATCTCTGATAATCTTGAGCGAGAAGATTTTCAAATTAATAGCTGTGGCGGGTATATTGGATGTACGATCGGCTCCATTTTCATTTAGGGCAAACGAGACACCACTAGAAGACTTTTGGTGAAAACCCCATGCCAATTCGCACATCCATTCAGGAGTAGTGGCAGTAACAATATTTTTCAGATGACCGTCGTGGTATTACGGACGGACGACAGATGGCGGACGACGAAGAACGGACCATCCCATAAGCTGTTCTGGTCTATGACCAGTGAAGCTAAAGAACTGAGAAAGATAATTTACTTTTAATGTTAATCCTCATATTTCGAAACAACCATCGACAGCCTTTAGTGGCCATTTATCTGCGAAAATCGAATTCATCTAAGGACTCGCCCATATCAAGCAGCATATGAGATTTGGTTGAATTCCAATAACAATGAAGGTATTAACTGCGCGTGAAATAAAGTTCGGGGAGATGAGGAGAGTGTCTGACAATCAGATGGTATAACTCGCCTAAACGATGAGACTGACAATTAAACTCGGACACGGTCACATCAATACCAAGCTGGGTACCAAAATTCGGTAATATCCAATAATAATTATTGGATCTATTATGCGCAAACAGAAGAGGATGCGTCTGACAATCAAGGGCTATAACTCCGCTAAACGATGGCGCAGAACGCTGACAGCTGAAATTATCCACGGCCTCATCAACATGAAACAGCATATTTAGCTAAAAGTTAACAATAACCAAGGGATTTACTGTGCGGAAAAGACAGTAGATGGATCTGACAATCAGTAGCTATGACTCTTCTAATCGATGACATAGAAGGCTGACTATCGAACTCAGCCAAGGTCTCATCGATGTAAGTCGGAATACCAGATTTGGACGAAATCAAAAAATAATTAAGGCAGTTATTGTGCAGAAACAAAAGTGGGTGGGTCTGACAATTAGGAGCTATAACTCTGCCAGACAATGACGTAGAGGCCGACAATCGAATTCAGCCAATATCTCGTCAGCATCTAGCGGCAGTCCAAATTTTGTTTATATCCAATACTAATTAGAGTTTTAATTTCAGGACACAAATATTGGAGGGTAATAATATCAAGCGTATAACGCAAGTCAGAACAATATTGGTTATATCGCGCTTATTAAAAATTAGGTTCTAAAAAGGAAGAGAATAGTCCATCGAAGGGACTGACGTTCTTTTGTCCAAACAGGATTTTCAGGAATTCAAGAAAATACTATTTCATCTTTTTAACTCATGAATGTTGAAACCATATATGCTATTCTTGAGCGATAAGATTTTCAAATTAGCTACTGTGGCAACCATATTGGATGTAAGATCTGCATCATTTTAATTTCACGACAAACTAGACACCATTAAAACCCTTTGTGGGTATGACCATCCATTCAGATGGAGTAGTGATAACAGGTTTCTCAATATGGCTACTGTGGAGGCCATATTGGATGTATGAGTAGTAAAGTTTTTATTAGACCGTGTGATGAATCTTTGTCTGAAGTTTCATGGCAATCCTTCAAGTAGTTGAGGAGTAGTGATAACAAACTTGTGCTAACGGACTGACGCACGTTGGACTACGGACGACGGACAACAGGACATCCAATAATCTCTTCTGGTCTATGACCAGTAAAACAAAAAACTGGAAAAGTCTTGAGCATGATAAATCCTACCAAATAGACGTAATAACACAGTTCTACAAGATAAAAGCCGAAAGGCAAAGATTTTAAAATTCTTTCACTTTTCATCAAATTCTATAACAAGGTCACGTCTATACAGCAAATACGTGTCCATGCAACTGTGGTGAGATGAAGCATCTATTACTAAGGAGGAAAACCAAACGCATAATTGAGATTTGCTAAGTGTGCTACTTGAGTTAATTGTCATGCTCGGGTTTGAATAAGTGAAAGACTGAAATTAATTTCAGCACCAATACACCTACATTTGAATAACACAAAATTCCATCCCGCAAGTCCATCCTGCTTGATCTATATACAGAATACTGAGTGCTTGACACATATAACTCTTTATCGCGAATGTACGTTTGTACGTTCCGTGAATACCGTATTATGATATCCTTAAAATTATAATCTAATTCTAAGTATCTTCTTTCTTTTAAATCCAACGATTCCTTCGGTCCATAATACTTCTTGTTTAAAACAAGTGCATCTTAATCATAGATAATGGTAAATAACTTTCCTTCAACTTATTCCCCAATGACTTTTAGGTATTTTTGTGTGCAAGAAGAACTATTCTACCTAAAATATTTCACTAAAACGTACGGTAACTGTTTGGTCAAAGTAGGCGAATATATTCTCTGGTCATTATTATAAATTGAAATAACTGTTATCAACATTCATAATTTCACTGGAAATTTTGTTCAATTAAACGATACAACTAGGAATCTAGTTCCTTATATACGTCTGAACAGAAGATGAGAGTGGTGGCTTGTTGGCATCTCCGTATTCCCATAAAAAGAAAATATTATTCTGCAAGATAAATTAAATTAAAAATTAATAACACCTTGCAAAGTAATGTTGAAGAACCCAAAGGAAGAACCGACGACCATTTAGGGGCTGTAACTTCACAAAATGATGCAAAAATTTCTGGAAATAGAATCATTCGAGACCACATAAAACACTAGATACAAAACTTGGTTCAAAATCTAATAATCCGTCTTAAAAGTTTACATCGGAAAACAAAATGGAAAAGGACAGACAAAAACAGGCCCAACAACTCCACTGAACGCTGACATGAAACTGGCATTACACCCATCTGTGATCTATTAAGGATCTGCAGCCCATATATCGTTGAAATCCAATAATTTCTCCGAGAACAAAATGTTAAGAGAGGAACAATCAACACATTTACTTCGTTGAGCCGTATATTCATTAAAGGCCACTTGAAACCAGCAGTAATATTTCATATATATATATATATATATATATATATATATATATATATATATATATATATATATATATATATATATATATATATATGTGTGTGTGTGTGTGTGTGTGTGTGTGTGTGTGTGTGTGTGTGTGCGTGCAACGCCTATTCCAGGAAATGAAGCCCGAAGTGTCAATATACTAAAAGAATAATGATGTGTAATATATATTTCCTACTTACAGTCCAAATTATAATAAAATATGAAACCAACAAATGATCAAAGATATGAAGTAAGAGATAACTTCGCGATGTGCACAACAGTGATATTATTTACTTCGGACAGACATTAATTAGCTTCTGCACAAACGAAAATATAGATGGAAACACGAGCAATATGGATAAAAGCAATCAAACATTCCTGATTCAGAACCTGAATAACCCAAAAGTCCACGAAAAATAGGAGGTATTGTCTTCATCAGCATTCTAATGATAGTTGGAACTCCTGGAAATGCAATCGTTATCTACGTGTACTTGCGAAAATACAAACCATCGACTCACGGGTCATTTATCGTTTGTCTAGCAGCATGTTGTGTGTCAATACCTTTCTTCATAACGATTTTGAGATATCCAATCATGTTCCCAAATGGAGAAGGTTGCAAGATATTTCACTTTTTGACCTAATCTCTTATCATAGGATCTGCATTCATTCTGATGACAATCGCGGCAGAGAGGTAGCGTAAAATATATATACCACATGGGAAACAACTCTCAGAGAAAATGTCCCGATACCTCTGTATTTTAGACCTATTATTAGCAGGTTTTGTCTCCTGGCCTGGGGCTGTTCTGTACGGAAACAGAAGCTATATAATTAGATCAGATGATATAAAAGGTACAGAATGTACTGTAAGCGACGACTTTGCAGATGCAAGATATCCAGAATACTTTAATTTTCTGTTACTTTTTGTTTTCATCGCATCATGTGTTCCTATTTTCATCATGTACACTCTAATTTGAAAACAGCTATGGAATATGAATAAACCATTTTCCATAATAAATAAGCAACAATTATCTCAAAACGACGCAGATAGAACACACACGACTGAGCTGTCTTGTTTAAAACTGTCTCAAAATGATGCAGCAACACAATCAGCTGAGAATGAAAACATCAAATTGGAAAATAACAATATTTCCATCATTTCATTTGAGGTCAAAGGGAGGAAAGAAAATATGGATGGCGATAAAAAGCAGAACAACACTCCGAAGAAGCAAGATACCAACAATAAAGAGCTGAAGAACAAAGAGCATCATACAACAACTGCTTTCACTCGTATTTTCATCATCATTACAGTTGTGCTTTTCTGCAGTTTCTCCCACATTGGGGTCTTCGCTTGGCAGCTTTCCTTAACGAAGACTATCAGTCAAACCTCTCGTTTCCAGAAACTGCAGCCTATCAGATTTTCCGATGGTCCTTCTTCATTAACAGCATGACAAATCCAATCATCTATGAATTTTGTGATAGGAAGTTCATGCGAGAGGTCCGTAAAATTTGGAAGTCTTTCTCATAAATGTCCTATAATAGGAGATATCTGAAATGACATGGCTTTTCGAGAGGCACACAGTTCGATTGTAATTTATTTAAATATGACCTCATGAAGGCAAAACTCCTAAGAAAATCATAAGGCATCAAGAAAAAAGATGCCTTTTGAGTTTGTCACTAGAAATGGTACTATCCAGGTGAGCAAATTATATATATATATTCGCTAGAATGACAACAGCTTTTATTCGTATTGCTTGTGTGCTTGGATTTGGTAAGAAAAACTATATCGTTTGAGGTGACTTCGTGGTAATAACATCCGCAGTTATTGTATTTCATTTCAGTCTGTTTCGATTTTATTCAGAATGTTTTGTTTCAGGGTCAGATGTTAGATAAACAAATACTTGAGAATAATTTGGTCTTGCATCACAGGCTACAGTTGACAAGTAATTGCATCATATTTAGACATACCAAAAAGCCTCTAATAAATAATACATATCATACAATCAGCTTCTGCAGCTTATGCTGAACGGATTAGCTTTTTCATGCAATATCAAAATTAACAAAATGCAATGACTACACAAGAAAGACACACATACTTATATATAAAATATTTTAGTATTGCAGACGATGTGAACCTGCTAGCAGCAATTGTAATCAGTCTATTGTTAAAATAAAGTCGATACGGGTCTCTCTCATTTCCAAACATTAGGGCATTTTTCAAAGAGAGACCCGCGTGTGTCTCAGATGGATCACAATCACATGGCTGACAACTGCCGAATTGCCATATGCAAGATCAGTTGATCAGAAAATCTGGATCAGTTCGATGCTTTCTGAAGAAATTTCTTCCAATTTTGTTGGTTGCATATGTTAGGAAACACCTGTTTCAAGATTCCTAAAGTTATATACATTCATCCATATATGTTGGCATATCAGAATCATTTGTCAAATATTAAAAGATATTTATGCAATGATGCTTTCTGTCAGACTTGGTGAAATTCTGTTTAGAGTTTTTTTTAATAGATAAAGCTGTATTATTGTTTTTCTGTTTGTTGTAGCGGCTACCATATTTGATGGTCGATCGGCATTATTTCTATAAATGAGAAAGATCTTCAAAGTAGGACACTTTATGTCAAATATAGTCAAATTCTATCAATCGGCTTTTAGAAGAAGTTACCTAAGGGCTATCAATTGTTCCTCGCTGCAGCCATATTTGATGGCTGATCGGCATCATTTTCATACAAACATAAAATCCCTTCACGCTAATATGCTTTCAGTCAAATTTACTCAAATTCTGTCGAGTGGTTTTTGAGAAGTTGTTCAAAGGATTTTCTTTCTTATTAACCGTGACGATAATTATCGGCGAATCGGCATCATTTTTATAAAGTTTAAAACCATTCGTTCCAGAATGTGTTTGTCAAATCTGGTAAAATTCTGATACGCAGTTTCTGAAAAGTCATCATTTAAAGTTTTCTGTTTTTTAAATGTTAAGCAACTTTGTCCATATTTAACGGAGGCTCTGAATCATTTGTGCAAATTTAAAACTACCTATCCCATGATGCTTTCCGTCAGTTTTGTTAAAACTATGTTCAGTGGCTTTTGAGATGTCGTTTAAAGATTTTATATTTTTTGTGACGGCGTACGCTTTTTATGGTAGATTGATATCATCTAAAAAAATAAAGACCTTTATGCCAGGGTTGTTACCGTCTAATTTGGTCACTTTCTAGAGTCCGGTTTTTTAGAAGTCGTTTAAAGGTGCTTCTATTGTTCGTATTAGTGGCCATATTTGATGGGGATCATCATCATTTGAAACAACTTGAAATACCTTCATGTCAAGATGCTTTTTGTCAAATTTGGTCACATTCTGTTTAGGGTTATGAGAAGACGTTTACAGAGTTTTCTAGTTTTAGTCATGATGACCATATTTCATGGATGATTGACTTCTTATACAAACGTGAAAGCCATCTATCCAAGGATCTTCCGCTGAACAGGTTTTGGAGGAAAAGTTTTAAACAAATTTGAAAGGCGCTGATACCAGAACACTCTTTGTAAAATCATCTGCTAATTTGCCAAGCGGTTTTGAGAAAAACTTGCAAATAAGAATTATGAACGGGCGATAGAGGAAGCACGAGGCACGAAAGACACAAGAATATACCAATAAGCTCGCTTGGCCGTACATTCAGTTGACCTACAAATTAAATTCATTTAAATAGTGCGACAAGCGAATCAGATCATCTACATATGAATGGAAACATACTTAACGAAATTCATTTGTTTTGCTCAAGCAGTTTTCACGTAATCGTGCTAACATGCCTTGTAGTGAAAAAGTACTGAGTTATAATAAAACCCTTATGAAAAATGCTAAAACTATTCAAATAGCATGAATATCCCAACAGGTCATCTGCATATAGACAGTAAATGTGCTGTCCAATCTGCATTTTGCATAATTAAACAATACTTTGACTAGTGTGTAATATGGAACCATTTGTCTACATATGACACGAAACATGTCTTCTAAATTTAGTTGCTCTATGTGAAGTGGATTTTGTGCAATCTTTAAAACAGGCTTCCTGGGACGGAGTTATCCCAGTAGAGTTTTTATATTCTGGGACAGTCTTCACTTCCTTGAGTGAAAGAAGATACACGAGTACCTCAAAGGGACTAAGGTTCGATTACCTCACAAAACATTACATTTTAGGCATCGCTGCTCCGTTTAGAAGTAGCGGTAACAATATTTTCAAATGGCTGACGTAGCGGCCATTTATGGATATCCGAGGGACTCCATTTCATTTAGGACTAACTAACTCTTGGTATGAATGTGTCTGTAAAGTTTGGTGGCAATACTTCCAGTAGTTAAGAGGGAGTATAGCGAAAACAAACTTGTGTTAACGGACCGCGAAGACACACGAAAGAACATCGCATAAGCTCTTCTGACCTGTGACTAGAAGACCTAAAAATAAAAAAAAAATTACCTTTTTAAGAATTATTAGTTGTGATGCCCCTTTATATTTACATGAAACTGATTCATCCATATGAAGCAGCCATCAGTCAATACCATTTACGCAACAGTGCTGATCTTATTTCTATTTCAAGTAGGTATATTTCGTATAGAAATTCGTTCATACCATCAAGGTAGACTTGTATAAACACTGAGTATATCTGAAAACCCTCTTGTAACAAGAAATGATACTTTGACACACTTTGGCCAGTGGATAGAAAGTGATCAATTGTGAAAAAAAGGCATCGTTTTAAAAGAACATCTTTATAGAGTTGGCTTGTTTGATATACCAGTTTATATATGTGAATATCATAAAGAATTGTTTTTCTTTTGTGCAATGGATATAGTGATCAGAGGCGTGTATTGTTTACTGAATTAAATCATTTCAACATACATTTAGATTTGCTATTAAATACAAGTTTTGAATGAACAAAATATCAAAATGCGCTATTATGTGTTTATCAGTGCACGGAGAGATTTGATACCAACACTATTTGAAGATCAGCTTCTTTAATGCATCTGTAGAAAATATGTCGTCTTCTTACCTTCTTAGCTTCTAAGTTTCTTCTTTACTTGAATTCCTTTGTACTTCATCTTAATTTTATTGCTATTTGTACCTACGCTAACCACCTTTTTGACGTACTGAATGCTATCTTTGTATGGGAGAGGTATTTCTAACTTGAAAGAACTTGTTACCAATCTAATCGTTTTGCCTTTTTTGTAATAATAATAAGTTTGAACCAAAGAAACCAACAAATGACAGTTTTCCCAGCTCAGAATGTATATAAGCATTATTAGATATTCCTCGTTTTCAAAGAGATCAATATTTTTTGCTCTGCTGGGGGGTGGGGGGTGCGGAAGGGGTTATTGTAATTAACACTTAACATGTAATTTCTCAAACTGCAGTGACAAACAAAATCTACTTCCCCACAAAATAACAGCAACAATATCATGTTTGTGCACTGTATTTTAAATTACGTCGGGAACAGTTCGTTTCTTACACTTTGATGTTGACTTGTTGCTTAAAATTGCTAAAACAATGTGCTGCAACACAAGCAATTGGTAGATCAGGTGCGTCCTGTTTTTACCTTTATCCTATGAAACCACTGTAGTACAGCTGGTCGAGTGTCAGACTTGTAATCCCAAAGGGTCGCGGCAAGGATACCAGCCCAAGCCAGTCCAGGTCGGCTGCCTCTCTGTGTACATAGAAAAGGCACGTCGCTCCCATTTCCTTAAAACAGTATTTAGCCAATAATGTGTTAAAAGTTCCGTTAAAAATTAACCAATTAACAAACCATCATTGCTCTCCTTTATTTAGCTGCTACTGAATTTCGTGATTTGCTTTTATCATTCTATTTGACGCTGTAAACCTTCGGGGATCATCAAGTTGTTTAAAAAAAATTAAACATATCGTGGATTTAAAATTGTACGGAAAGATTCCCCTCGCTTATTAGATGAAACTAAATAGCAAGTGAATAAAAGTACTTTATAACTTGCCGATAATTAAAATTTTAGCTGGTCACTTTAGAAACTGACTTTAATGTAAATTAACCTTTATATTAAAACTAAGAAAGACAACTCCTATTCAGTTATCAGCCTTGTTAAGAGTTTTCCGTATTTCAAACATGCTGCAATACATCTGCAACAGAAGACATTTTATTTCTTCATTACTAAGTGTAAATTGGAATTTATACCGAAATGTTTATCAGTATGGGGACCTTTTATAAATCTAGTTAAATCTTGTTATTTTTCAATCTTTCCAAGGCGTTTCAGTCGTAACGGCAAACTTCAAATGAAAACTGTCCATTTTTCTGTAAATCTGCACTAATTTCATTATCTTAATAACTATTTTTGATTCTGGGTGCTATAAAACTCATTAACATATTATCATTAATGTTGTCTTCATAATAATTTCGCTACTGCTTTTTTAAGTTCATTTTAAGTTTTACTTATATATTTTCTTAGTTTTCACTCGTTATTATAGTCTTTCTACAGCAAATCTAGTATATGTTCTATCCCCAAATATGTTCTCAAAGAATAAAAAGTTGTATTGAACCATGCGTATTGAACCATGCGTATGAACTGAAACAAACATTCTTACGAGTATTTACCTAATGTTTGGAATAATGACCTCCAAGTAGGTGGGGGTGGGGGAACTCTTGCTATAATGACCCCCTTCCACCCCCCGTAAGGTCCATAGGTCATTCGAATATCATTTATTTCCTATGTCAGGTTATTCCCCCCCCCCCTTCTATATTTTACATTATTTACCCGCATATAAGCTGATGCAATCCTTATCCTGCAAAAAAGTGAGAAAACAAAAGTGAAACAACTTGCTCTCTCTCTCTCTCTCTCTCTCTCTCTCTCTCTCTCTCTCTCTGTATGTACTTATATCTATACAGCTCGAATCCAAGAATTTAACAGGATAATGTTGCAAGTAATAGGTCCATGAGTTGTCGTGTTTTTTGTCTCCCCTGCTCTAGTCAATGTAATACGTAAGAGTCACTCAGTTCAACAGAGGCAGAGACTACGGATACGCTTGTGATTCAGTGTTTCTGTATGATCACATGTCCCAAACATGTTGAGGCATAGCTGGAATACTTGAATCGTGCAATTAGTAAGAAATCCTCTTTTAAGATAGCATTAAACAGTTTTTAGCTACTGTTGGGTCAAAGTTGGATCTTCTCACCTTTGGAGCTACACGCTATCAAAATAAAACTCTATAGCCTGTGTAATCAACAGCATATACAATTTAAAACTCGCCCGAGAATGGAGAAAACGAATCAATAGAAAGATCGACTCCGCAAAACCTATCCTTGTATGATCACCCCTCTTACACTCCACACCACTCCCCTTCCAGCAAACGCGTGAAAATCCCGGCAACTTGCGATTTTCAACAAGACAAATAAAGAATACTGAACAAAATCGGTGATATTTCATATATAAGTCAGTGAAACTCGCATCCCAGATATTACTTTAGTGAAGAGGAAAGTGGACCATAAAAACAAGTTAATTCGCACAAAATCACTCACTAGAATAATTTTAAGAAACAGCTCAAACATGAGGAAATGGACAGCACCTCATACGTATTGTAGGCCAAAACTTAACTCTGAGCCGGACAAGAACCAAATGTGTTTGTGCTAGAATTGTTCTCTTGTGCTTGTGTCGTGAAATCATGTATTCTTGACACCTCTGTAATGACAAAGAAGACAGTGTACATAATGTATGGATGTCTCTATAATAAAAATTCACCCCACGGCAAATCATACGAAATTGTTTAGTGTTACCTATATCTTCATAAACCAACTTTCTGCCCCCGAATCAAGGTCAGTCAGTTGAAAATCTTTTCATTACGGTTTGAGTTATCGTTTTTCTGTATGATCGTAAGTCCAAACACACTGGATGGTCTGAATTCGAATTCAGAATGTATAATTAGTAAGAAACGTGTTTTCATTTCCATGCAACTACACACTCCCTCTATCTAAAGCAATGTCAAGTTCATCTCAAATCTTGTTAAATTTCTTGGACAAGTCTTTCTTTATTCGCACAAATTCCAAGCATTTGGAGGGATTTGCTATAACATTTTCGCTGCATAATAAGTAAGCATTAACCTTTAATCTACACACATCCCTCCCTTCACATCTGCGGCAAGGTCAGGGTCATTTGAAAATCTTTATTCACGTTTTAGTTACGGTTTCTCTACGTGGTCATAAATAAAAACCGTCTGAGTTTGGAGGGAGAAACTATAAAGTAAGGACATACAATCAGCCACTGAATGTGCTCTCAATATCTACACTACTATGGTCTACTGATCAACCTGCAGGAATATAACTCATGTCCGTGAAGTTGCGACAGCTACATCGGAAATGATGGTGCCAGATATCAGTGTCGTGTACTGTTCAATGAACTTTGTTCTACAGCATATGCGATGTGCACATTTTAAAATATCCAGTTTGATTATGAGGTTGACGCAAGGAAATTTGAGCAAAAGCTGCGGCATTTCAAAGCTGTTAGCTCGAAATCTTTTACTTATCGATTAATGATGTAGCTCAAAGTGAATGCACTGTTCATGTTTAATGCAAAAATGAAGAAAAGGCAATGCTTCTATATTTGTTGTTTAAGTTAAATTGCAAAAGAGATTAAAATTTGCATGACAAAATAGAAAATGTCGTAGCATTTACCTTACTGAACTGGTACCATTAATCTAAAACTGACAAAGGCTGATCGTAAATCTTCTAACCATTCCTCGAAAGTAAAGATGCCGGGCGTGAAATTATCATTGACATTCTGGAACGGAAATAATCACATTTACTGATATATCTAGCCAAATAGGCTGAAAACCTGTAACAAGCGGATCCTGCAACAAATACTGCCCATACGATAATCAGATCTTAATAAGAGCCTGTGAGAGGCGACCTTTGACTATACACGATGTCTACTGCAGCTGGTTTGTCTAGTACAAATTACTCAAAAGGGGGATAAAGGATCCTAAAAATGTTCTAGCTTGAAGAGATAGCCTCAGAACGCATATCAAGCATGCTTACTTTGAATCAATTGTTTCGTAATAAACTCACATTAAATTCCCTGCCACACTATCACCTGTAGAGAATGTACGGTGCCGGGAAGGAATACGGCCTGTAAATTCTTTTCGTTAAAAAAATATTGTTCCTAAAAAGTACTTAAAAAATGTAGGTGAAAAAAAGTTCAAAATAATGGTACCATAAAAAAACATTCAGTGCACAGGTGTTTAATGTCAACAAATAATCGGATTTGGCTGTGAAAGAAAAAGCGGTCACGAATTTAATTCTAAAATTTGCTACAGTTTACACTACAGAGATAATTATTAGCAATACAACATTAAGGTACACGAGAATTAACTAACATTTCCTCACTGGCACCCGTAAATAGTAAATGTTCTACCCAAAATTTGGCTGTTAGCCGACACATATCAAAGTTTCTGACGGTTGAAGTAAAAGTTGATTCGTTATAAACTATGTTATACTGCTTATTGTTGGACCAGAGAGAGAACGTGTTCTCAAAGTGCCAATTACCTTATAGATGCATATCTTCTAACTAATAGTACAGGTTGATAACTGAATCTTGGAATATGCAGATTGGTAGGATTTATGTGGGTTTTTTTTAGGTCAGTTGGTCCATATGAGAATATCTACCGTAGTCGAAATATATTAGGTTTGTATATTTATTGTATTGCAGTCACATGACATAATTGTAAGAAAAACTATGTTTAAAAACCATGGTTTTCTTTGCGTAAACCTGAATTACATTGACGACATTAGCCCCAAATATGAGGAGTAAGTCTATGGTCTAATTTAATTTGCTGTGACCTGCGACTCCTCATTAGGAAATACAACACACGTTCTGTGATCAGCAGGACCCAATGACTCGAACTATCATTGTTATCAGCTTCTAACATTTTGATCTCCCTGAAATGAATTGTACCACTAGCATATTGTAAAGTATCATCTAAACAATGAAAGATGAAATTTCATAAGAATAAATTAGAGTCCAAAACAAAAGAACAAAATAAGGAAATTTCATGTATCCGTGTTTCGATGACTCAAACAATGCCGCACTCGAGAGAAATACTTGAAACCCAACGCGAGTAAGACTATACAAATTGAAACTTGGACATGATTGGGAAATACTTCCTGAAACATATATCGAGATACTGCGATTAGGGATGACCATTTAATTTCCGGGGCGTGGTGGGGTGGGGGAGGTGGAGAGCTTGGATTTTCTTTCGAACCAGAATATTTTTTCTTTTACATCAAGATAAATTATTTTGTTCACCTAATATAATGAATATAGAGAGGAAATTTGTTTGCTCAGAGTGAATAACGGATATATTTCATCTCGTGGGTGGAAAAATTCAGTATTTTCACGAGTGGGAAAACTTTTTCAAAAACTTCCAGCCCCCCCCCCCCCGCCACCCCCACCCCCCCCCACACACACACACACGCAGAGTAATAATTCAATTCCTATAATAAACTTATGGAAATATGTACAATTCAAAATATTTCAATTTTTTAATAATCGGGACCAAACCTATATCTCACGGCAAAGAACTATCCTTGATGCATGCTTCTGTATTGAGAAAACCATGAGCCGCGACATTGTTTAAAACTAAATGTGCTTGGAACTTTTGTCACCTATTCAGCACCTAAGGAATAAGCTATTACTTCCATCATTGGCATTCCTAAACAAAACTAGTAAAAAAAAACTGACAGTGCATGAATAGAACCTTTTCTCGATCTCATTTCAATTAACGACATGATCAGCTTTGTAAAGATAATGTAACTTAATTTTTACTTTTCATTATCAACCAATCATCACCTCCTAAACCCGTATATACTCTATTTTGTATTCGCTGGTTCCCGGCCTAAATTAGCAAGCCAATATAAAAGGCCAGTAATTAGTAAAATATGTGTCTCCCATTTTGTTTGTCACTTTGCGCAATGTGTAGCAGGGAGCAAACGAAGCAGGGTACGAGAGTAATGGTAACTGTGCACCATCTGAATGAAATACGGCCATGCCGTAATTTCACTAAGATGGTGGATGCTAGTTATATGCGATCGACCGAACACCGGGAGTGTGATGCTGTTGTCAGCGAATATATTCTGTTCACCCATTTCTAGACTGGTTTTAATATTTTGGTATAATTAGTACCGGTGGTCCTTATCGGACCGATTTGACCTTTTACAAGAATGTCTATTACTGATATATTCCTGATGAAAGTATATAACACTGCACAATATTAATGATACATCCGTGATGAAAATATTTAACACTGCACACATCACTCTTGTAGATTTAAGACAGTAAATCATAATGTTTATGAAATCGTTACTTATAATTCTAATGTGGTTCTACCCGCATTTCTGGATGTCAAGAAAATGACTCTTATGATTATACCCCAATCCTTTGATAACTGAAATGAAAATATGTTAGAACAAATAATAATAAATTTCCATTCGTGAGGCTGTGGATGTTGATTCTTGTGATCAAAATTTTTAAAAAAGAATTTCTGGTTTGATTTTTGTATAGTGAAGACATCCTCATCTCGCTCTCATTATTTGAAGTGTTTAATCCTTAAATTTCGCACTTAGCAGCTACCAGAGCGAACTTCTAACAGCAGGTTGAGTGTTTCTCAGAATTCCATTACAAAGTTGTGTAAAATATTCGATTATTTTTAGTTTGTTTGTATTTTCTACTTTTTTTAGTAACACGCATTCTTTACTCACACCACCCTACCCCACCCTAACTCGCCCCCAACTCATTTTTTACGACCTTTACATGTCTGGCAGGCAGAGACTATCGTTTGCACAAATATGGCTATGGATATCTCAAGTGCGCCAAAGTCTATGTCAGACATTCACGTTCCAGGATATCAACAGGAATACAACAAGCTTGTGGAGAAGTGCACACATTTTTAACGATGTTGCTGAATGCTTTGTCACTTTGCAGCTGCAAATATTTCATGAGATTGAGGGCATTCAAGGACGAGAACGTGAACAGGGGGAGTAAGTGAAGACTCTAGAGTGACGCGCGGGATATGTAAACAACGAGACAAGAGAAATATATGAAAAAAGTCCTCAACTTCGGAGTGTAAAATTTAACAAGAAATTCACCACAAGGTTTCTCTTGAGATATGGGGAGGCAAATTGAATCGAGTGATAAGGGGGGGGGGAGGCGGGGGCTTGCACCTAGAGGCAACCAGCATGTGACATACTTTTTCCCTCAGAAATTAGGCATAAATATGGAATTGGTTTCTAATTTTAACTTCCAAGTAATGCACAGATTACCTGGTGGTGATGAAGGTAAAAGGCCAATCGCTGTTCGATTTGTATGTTGTTGGGTTTTTTTTTCCGGGATGAAGTACTCTCTGCTGGTATGAAGTTACCAAGTGATTCTGGATTTAGTGTGGTTACTGACGTGCTTCCATTTGTAAGTGATGCACGTTCAAAACTTTTCGATCAACGCAAGGCTATGCATAAGGAATTGAAGAAGAAAGTGCGTATGGTGTACCTCAAAGAAAAGCCTTTCAATACAATTAAAGAAAAGTAAATAAATTCTGAACGGACAGAAAATTGATACTAAGAATTTGCTTTCAAATTTAGAAAAGAGGAGTCTGACCGCTATGTAACGTTCTATACATTTTGGTGTCAATCGAGCATTGATTCACATACAGACTTACTCTTATGTAATCAATTTAGATAAATTGGTCATCTCTGTGTAATACTAAATTGCCGTTGATTTAGTAATTTTATAAGTTCAATACACTTGATGCCATTATAGACTGCTATAAATGCGATTGTGAGGTATGAAATGCAGGTCATATAGAACAGTATGATATAAAACATGTAAAGCTGTTTGTACAAATAAATTCAGTTTCTTGTTATATATCGCGTACTCAGACAAGATCTACAAAATGTACAATTTAAAAATGTGCTTGGTCGCTTTGTATAATACATAACATATAAAATATATAAACTTGTGCTTTTAGTGTTGAGCGACTCTTTATTTTACACAAAAGATATTATTTGTACTTCAGCTTTTCATCGATTTTGAAAACATATTTACATGCAATCGCAGGTTTAATTATTTATGCAAACACCGCTTCTGAAGACCCAACTATGTCATTTGTTTGACGAAAAGGAAAAACTCTCGTTTCTGGCACGTGATAAAGGCCAAAACAATTGATCTGCATGATCCTACATTTTTGTCCATAATGTGACTCAACGTTTGTTTTGTTTTTTTTTTTGTCTTTGTTTTGTTCCTTTTCTGCACCTTTTTTTCTCACCCTTTTCCTTTTTATTCTCAATTATCCAAATTTTGACCTATGGCAAGTTATCAGATCGAGGCATACATATGTGAATTGTATTATATTTGTGCTCACTTGAATTCTATTGAGCACCAATTTACACATAGCTATAGCCAGATTATATATATCGTGGGCGTATACCCACGAATGCTCAATTTGGTCCTGTCTCATTTTTAAACAGGTGATCTCTCTACCCCTCCCTCCAATTTTTCTATCTCTCTTTGTCTATTAGCAATAAGTCATTGTCATGCCTCCATTTGAAGTTATTAAGGAAATGCATATACAATGCGGAATATAAAAAAGGCGTGGTGAACCCTGCTATCTCTTACTGATATAATGGAATCAACCACTATGATTATTACCACAGGAGTTTGACATTTTGTCCATAAACACAACGAAAAGGTAAGAACAAAAAAACAACAACAAAAAAAAAGAAATACCAGTGTATAGACTATACATATATGTATAGTATAGATACTTCTATTTAACTCTTCGTCTTTTTTTATGGACGAAAAGTCAAACTCCAGTGATATTACCATCCACGCTATGACATAGTATGTTTGGATGGTTATGGAAAAATCCATAAGGGCACTTGTTAAGCATTAGTAGAAACCAGAGGTATTGCGTGGAGTACAGTACAATAATACTGACCACGGTTCGTTGCACGTGCTAAGTTAAGTATCATCATACTATCAAAGCCGATAAGATGAACAAATCTTACGGCGGACATGTTAATACGTCAGCAAAGAGCCGCTATTTTGTTGCTTTTAACAAGGAAGCTGGCGAGACCTTTACGTTTCTTTCATTTTCCTAGTTTCTTCAGAGCAGGAAATATCTATTAATACAACTAAATGTAGTACTATTCTGGCTACCAGAAAATATATTTGGTATTACTATTGTCGTAATAGATGGCGGAAAGCATTGATAAACCTTTGTCCAGATCGCTTACACAGGAGTTGAGCTTCGTTAAAGCACAGAGAGTCGATTTATGCATGTTTTGGTGCACTTTTTGTGATAAAACGTACTGTTGCCACATTCATTTCAAGGATAAAGCAACGGTGAAAGACATTCCCGAAATAATAAAATGTACAGTCGCAAAATTTAGGAAAATCCAAAGACCGAGCAAGTACATACTTCATTTAATGTTGTTGTTCTCTGTGCAACAGATAATGTGATACTGCATGTGTAAATGTAAAGCTTTCTTAAAATGATATCAATTTTTATATTAAATGTGAATGCTTTTTTATAAGTGGCATTATAGATTTTTAGCCAGCACAGTACTAATATTTTCAAAAACATTTGTAATAGTCATAATTGGTATATGTCTGGCTTTTGTAATCGAATACTTAGAAGTTATTTCTTCTCACATATTTTGATGATATTTGTATTTATACTCATTGATCATTTTATATATCAATGATTGCAGTCACTTTGCTAGAATTAGATGTCAAATTGATGGGAATGATAAACATAAAAGCTAGAATTAGATGTGAAATTGATGGGAATGATAAACATAAAAGCACAGAAGAGACACTTACACGAAAAAAAAGCAAAACAAATGTCTCTTTTCAAGTAAAGGAATTGTCGAAATGTTAAAAATATTTTTTTTTCTTTAATACAACGTCATCACGTTTTCATATTTCTTTTTTTTCACCTCTATTTCCTAAAATTGATGTCGCAAATGATATTTAGTATCAACAGATGTGATAACAGCTCCTTTACATCTTGTATAAATGCTGATTTAATTCAATATTGGAAACTAAATAGGACGACATGTTAGAGATCCCATGATTGGTGGGGAGGGTTAGGGATTTTGGGGATTTATGAATAGAAGGGAAAGAGAGAAGCTGAGGGAAGGGGAGGGAAAATTATTCAGGTTAAACGCTGGTCTCTTCTCATCGACATTACTTTTCTCGTTTAATACTAACCTCAGCTGTGAAATTGACTGTGTAGTTGTGCCCTCCGCATTTTTTCCTCATACCCTATGAGTAGTATAATAATAAGTAGTGTTAATTGTCGAGGACTTTTTCTGATATAAAAAATTATATTACTGTCCTAACAGACTCTTATTCTACAAGTTAAGTGGAAGCTAATTGGAGATCAGAATGTGGTTATGATATAAGACTCGGCCCTCGTTCTAGTAACAGCAGAGAAGTTGGTATTTTCTTTAAAACTCTATCAAGTATGACATTAAAAATGATGGTGGTAACTACATTCTACTAACTACTATAATACATGATCAAAGATCAACCCTAACAACTGTATATGACCAATTGAAGATAGTCCAACTTTTACCAAACATTACAACAACTACAGCAACCACGATTAAAAAACACAGCCTTAGCAGTATTACAACATTACTAATAACAGCAGAATAAATGCCGTCACCACCACTGACAACACCAAAGATAATAATAATAATAATAATAATAATAATAATAATAACAAAATTAATAATAATAATAAACAACTCATGTTGATTTGAATCATAAAGGGCACAGATTTTCATAAAGGATTTCTTTTGCTTTATTTTACGTACACAACTCTTCCAATTTTCATATTTTCAATGATTTCAAGAACTAAGAAGTTAAAGAGGAATTTTACACATTGAAAGAAAGATTCAACAGCTTAAATAAAACGAAAATTGCAAACATCTCTTTCACTCTTTTTGATATTATGTTTCTTGATTCTTTCTCAACCAAATACGGTCCTTAAAATGATAATGAACAGCTTCTTTACTTCTCTCTCACCAAATTTGATATGCTAATTGTTTAAATAATATTGTTCATTATCCATTATGCATCACGAATTATTATTAAACCCTCAAGGCACCCTCTTTTTTTACTGATATATAATAAGACTCATTTAGGACCAACTAGACATGAAAAGAAGCTTTTTAGGTGAAATCTCAATGTAAAAAAAAAAATCTGCTCAGGAGCAGGAACATTAACAAGATTTTCAAGATGGATATCTTTGAGTAGAGTTAAAATTTTACAACCATCAGTGTTGAATTGATGGATTGCCATCTCTGCCCACATTTGTATAAACTGCCATATTGCTGCCATAAATAACTCCTTGACAAATACTATGACTAGCCAGGTTTGGCTTGTTTTACTACAGCAGACAAAGTGACTGGTTGTCAGGGTGTTCTGATTGCATCGTCCAACATCCAAGTGATCATCAGTATATAAAATAGACATCTTAACACTTCTCTATCAATTTTCATGAAATTTCCAGCATATATATTTGTCAAAATATAAATACTGAGTTTTGATAACATAGTCTGCTAAACTGAAGGTGATGCTATCTCTACTCTGGTGATAGTAGATTCTTTATAAAATAAAAATAGAATAGCAATAACAGCCCCCAGTGTTCTTCTTGGGATTATATACAATATACTTGCATGCAAATATAATAAAAAATAGTTCATCAATCGAAAATATCCTTGAAAAATGAATCGCCACAATAAGGCAGTAACCCTGCAAATATAAATATGTGTGAACATTGACAACATAAAATTATTTGAACCTCTAAGATTGAGCCAGATAATTTCAGAGTGAATTGGAAGTAATTCGGTTCAATCTTGAGGGCACTGCTATATCTTCCTTTCAGGAAGCCATGGTAGCGCAGTTGGTAAAGCGTCAGACTGCTCAGGCCAGCCTGGTCCAGTTGCCTCAATGTGTTCTTGGAAAAGGCGCTTAGTTCCCATTTCCTCGACACAAGAAAGCCAAATAAAGTGCTGAAATTGCCCTATATATATATATATATATATATATATATATATATATATATATATATATATATATATATATATACATTTTTGCAATGTCCTTATGAAGCATAAACCTACTTGTTCTAGATCTACCAGGGGCTTGCCTTATATACAGTCCATTTGATTCTTATAAAAACCCAGTTTCTTCATGTTTTATAAAAATCCATTTATTTCAGCAAACCAACAAAAAGTCTCATAATAATTGCTATTAGCATAAAATACTGACTCAGAAACCTTTAGATTGTGTCATAATTTATTTCAAAACATTTATTCTTTGTGATCTATATAATTATATTAGGAAATGTTTTAAAATAAACAACACAAACACGTAGAATTGGAATCACGGTTTGGATACTGTCAGACATATATATATGGTTCTAATTCGAATAATATTTAATCAATTATACAGATTCTAAGGAAAATAAAAATGTTTGTTCTTTTTCTTTATATATATTACCAAAATTGTATCTTCTGTCTACATAGGTGAAATCTACTTATCTCAACAGCCAATTCAGACCTAGTATTAACAGCCATATTACTTTATGCCATGGCCAGTTAGGGCAGATGAGTTCATGCTGAATGTGCAACGTGGCATTTAGGGATCATTTCAAGAGTAGATAGGAATAATTAAAACATGCCATTATGAAAACAAGTTTACTTGAAAATCTTGTGCACTGAAATGTATATTTTGTATTTGCAGATATAAATCGATGGATAGGAACACAATTGAGATAACTACCGAACATCGTTATACTCTAAACTATCTGCAATTTGTATTATTAATGCAAAACCAGTGACAGATACATAAAATTAGTCAAAGGTCTATACATTCATTTTTTAAAACGCATTAATTGAAACACAGTCTCTTATCTGTGATCATTTTTGTGATGTATCCCTCCCCCACCCCACTCATATATGACTTGTAAAAGCTGTAACACTATACTTTAATTCTAAACATTAGCATTATTGACAACAATGATGCCAAACAAATGTTGCCTGTCTCACAATGATTATGCATATGAGACAAAATCTGACAAGCATATGAAATAAAATTCTAGGATGTTCACTGTAGATGAGAATGAATCCTAATACAAACATTTGTTTATGTTTTCAAGACTTGGATCAGTCATTAGGTTATACATATAAGATCTCTCTCTCTCTCTCTCTCTCTCTCTCTCTCTCTCTCTCTCTCTCTCTCTCTCTCTCTCTCTCTCTCTATCTCTCTCTCTCTCTCTCAGCAAAATTACTATCTATGCCTAAACCTACTACAGTTGTAAAATAGCAATTTATAGTAAATTGTATTAAGTGGAATACATAGATAACTGCAACTGATCATTACAACTCCACGTCTTTCATTCTTAAACTATCATTCCTTTCAGAAAACCCTGCCTTTTTCATATTTTTTCCAGCGAGTATATGCAATCAAAGTTCAGTACATCATTTATAAATTTTTAAGATGAAACAAACATTTGTTTCTGATACAAAATCTACAAATAAGAATAATTTAAGTGGCTGAATGTCAAAAGTTTCATCAATGCGATCCATGGCAAACTGTGAGATATTGCTCCAAATACGTATGAAATGAACTTCATATTTTACAGAATTCACGAAGTCATCAAGCTTGAAAATTCATTACACACTGCATGAATGGCTTTAGTGAAGCAAAGGCCATACATGTATAGTGTGTAATAGATTACATACTACATGAATGGCTATAGTGAAGCAAAGGCAATACATGTACAGTGTGTAATCGATTTTCAAGCTTCATGACTTCATTATTCCTGTAAAATGGTATTCATAGAAATAATAATGAATCTCAAAAAATAAATAACAGAATTATATTTTAACCATTACAAATTTTGACAAAGCACACAAGACAGTCACATTAATACATAAATAGTTCCTTTATGGTGCTATTAAATAATAAATTCAATTTTTCTGCATCACAGGATGTAATTTAAACCAATCTAAATGCTTCTTACAAAGTCTTGGTACCGGTAAATATTGGTAATTATGATATCATTGCAATCCTTGATGTGCAAGGCTGTCTTAAACAATTTCACAAATTGTTTTTATTAATACCGTAGAATTTGGAAAACAATAATGAATTTGAGAATAAGAGTTCTCCATCATACAATATCCATTTTACTACCTCCATGTATAACTTTTAACCTGCAATAGTATGATCATCCACAAAAGCTGTCGAAGGACTGCTCAGTTCAAGAAATAGCTGTGCTGACTGAAGAAGTTGTGGATACAATGACTATGCACAAAATGCACTCAAATTATGCATAGAATATGCTCAAAACACATGGATAAGAGCTCATACAGGGTACGTGTTGTTCATTGTCTTATTTAATCTCTACACTTTGTAGAAAAGTTGTAGTCCACAGAACACTACAATCACCCTGGTCTCTAAGAAGTCAATTACTTGTGATAATTCGGTTGCGGTTTTTACAATTACTTTAACACAGTGTTCCTTGGGGTGTGCAGGAATGTTACTTAAATTATTTCTTTCACCCAATTTTTCCTGAATTCTACATTAATAACTGACTTTCACAAACATTTAAAGGTAGATCAGTGCCGTAAAGAGTATTTTCATAGTTTCGTAGAAGTTTAGTTGCCACCGATAAACCATATTTGAAATTTTTGAAATTACGCTAGGTAGCACGTTCCTTTCGTTTAATTTCAGACGCTCTTTAATTCTTATAAAATAAACTCAATAAAATATAGTTTCATTGATATAAACCATAGACTCCTGAACTATCATGTGTGCTTAGAACATGTATATACCAACATCAATCATTCCCATAAATGTATATGGGTGAATAAACACTAAGCAGACAATTTAATATAATTACTTCATGCTATGATTAAGGATGGCTTCATATTCAAGGCAGTGCTTTTATAAGGAAATGTATTATGAAATTTCCAATGCAGATTGAATATGTTTCTTTCATTATTTTTGCATGAAATAACTGTAGTTTGTATCCAATCCACGTTTTCCAATATTGCTTGTAATTGCAAAAGAGTTTCAGTAACGCAGTACTGCCACTCTGTGAGAATCGTTTTTGCGAGTCTGAATGAATTTGTGAAATAAATTTTCTGATGATACCATTACAATCATTCTTATTATTATTATTATTATTATTATTATTATTTATGCTGATTGTACAACAAGATTTAACAACTTTTTTCTCGATGGCTAAGATGTTGGTTTGGCTTTAGTAGTCTTTCAGGTGGTGGAAATTGGCAAAGCATTGTCCTTTGATAGGGTGCATGCAATCTTTCAATTCCAGAAACCAGGAATCAAGATCAAGACCAAAGAATTACTCTATGCTATCCAGGCCCTATTATTATTATTATTATTATTATTATTATTATTATTATTATTATATTATTATTATTATTATTATTATTATTATTATTATTATTTATCTTGATGTTATATTTATATTAGTTTTAATTGTCTTTTCTGAAAATATTTCAATGCAAAATATGCCCATATGCTCTCCTTTTTTAAGTATTTTAGACTCTCGTGGTCAAACATACCAGTATAAACATCCCTACCAACTTTGTCAAAGCCATCAGTTGCCTTCTTTCTGTGAAATCAGGGTTCACATCTTTTTTGCAATTTTTATATCTCCAATCAAACATTTAGTTACTGACTTAGCTGGAAAAGAGAAGTTAATTTTGGCCTGCAATGGATTAAAATCACCTTTTCACTCTTTCCTCATTTACTATATTGTAATATTGTATATATTTTGGGGTTCATTCAGAAAGGTTTGACCTTTCCATCCATGAAATATTTTGTGGCCCGTTTTCCAATTATTAGCTAGTGTTTTTCAAGCTGACAAAGCAGCTTGACACTCAAGACAGAGACAAAAGAAAATATTAAGAGGAAATTTTATCACCCACGCGGATCCCTTCTCCCTCAAGCGAACATCTGCTTGTTACAGTGATTTGGTATCATCCTATTGTAAAGTTCCCAATGGTGTTTTTATTTGCATGAAATACCCTTACTGTTTTCTAATTCTTTTCTTATTGACTGTTTCTTGTCCTCTTTGCCAAATATATTATTTTTTTAACAAGCATTACAGTGAACTCTGTAATCTGTCATTTCAGTGCATGCAGCCATTAAAAACATTTCTTTGTCACATCATACATGCAGCTTTTAAAAATTATTACCATCTAATCAACAACAAATGTTTCAAAGGAGTTTATTTTTGCTTCTGAAAAATTTAAAGCGTGTGAGAAATACAATAAAACCCACAAATTGCTATTTGATAATATTCCTAGCATAAGCATAAACACCTAAATGTATTATCCAGCGTAATTTTAAAACTTCTACAAATTTTACAATATCATTTGTGAACTGCGACAAAACTTTAAAACAACTATGAAATTACTATTTTTGCAAGTCTATTCTACCTTTAAATATCTGTCGAAGTCAGATACTGATGTAAATAAAAGGAATGCATTTTACGAAATAACAAGTCTGATCTACCTTTAAATACTTGTGAAAGTGAGATACTGATGTAAATTAAAGAAAACATTTTACGAAATAACAAATCGGAGTAAAATTCCTGCATACCCCTGGAACATTGTGCATACCCCAGGGTCGTTGTATCGAATTGTAAAAGCTACAATGTATTTCTTACGAGTAATTGAATTTTTGGAGACCAGAGTGACTGTAGTGTTCCGCTGGCAACAGCTTTTCTAACATGTACCGAGTTTAAAGGAGAAAATAGGCAAAACTTATCTCATAAGGGAATTTCGCCACATGAATTTGGAACATATTCTGTGCATGATCTGTTAAGTGTATTCCACGTGTAGTCATTGTGTCTAGAATATCTATAGTTATTCCGGTGTTATTTGAAGTGACTCTTAATATGGCTGAGTCTTATACGCGTGCCACAGTGAAACAAGTTCTCTCTCTTCTTTGAATATTCAAGAAAAAGTAGGTCATTGTACCGTTTTCGACGTATGGTAGTGTAGTACATCTTTAGACTCTTCCACAATTCACACATTTCAAAGTATGGTAGTGTAGTACATCTTTAGACTCTTCCACATTTCACACATTTCAAAGTATGGTTGTGTAGTACATCTTTAGACTCTTACACATTTCACACATTTCAGAGTATGGTAGTGTAGTATATCTTTAGACTCTTCCACATTTCACACATTTCAGTTTTGATTCCTGAACACTCAAGGTCAAAAGTGAGTAGACACCCGAGTAAGAAAAGTCAACATTATTTAGCAAAACAAATTATTTCAAATGGTCACTGCATGAATAAGAATTATTCTTTAAACTTGATTTTACTGATGCACACTAATAAAAATCCTGCCTTAGACTGAAATTGTAAGGATTTCACAGACGTTCAGAAACAGATGATAATTCAGTTAGCCAAGAAAGATTTGCACACCGGGAAATAGAAAAATAATCTGAAATAACTAGAATATCACATTCTACAATTCAGAAACTACTGCAAAGATTTCACACACACACACACACACACACACATATATATATATATATATATATATATATATATATATATATATATATATATATATATATATATATATATATATATATACATACAAAGTTGGAAAACGACGCGGAGAAAATAACAAAGTTTCCCTACATTTTGACCTAAAGAAAGGTCTTCCTCAGGGGACAATAAAATACATATATACATACATACATACATACATACATACATACATACATACATACATACATACATACATACATACATACATACATACATACATACATACATACATACATACAAATACACACAAATAGTGAAACTTGTAGAACAAAAAAAATGTAAAGATTTTAATTTGTACATTATCTTTGATACGTTTTCTTCTCTGCGTTTCCATGTGTCACTTATTGTGTATGTGTTTGTCTCGGTGCACGTATTTCCATGCGGAATATCTTACTTTAAGTGTAAACATGGGGAAACTTTGTTATTTTCCCAGCAACATTTTCCATCTTTTGTGTCATTATATAATATTTGTGCTCATCCTTATGGTGTGCACATTCCCATTTCGTTTCTTTCGAACTGCTGGGAATATGGCACCTTATCAAAGCCTAGGTCGTTAGCGATGTCTGTGTCATCTTATGTGTGTATATATGCTAATACATGTATGTATGTATATATATATATATATATATATATATATATATACACCATTGAAAACTAACAGCAGTAGGATACAGAAGATTGATCAGAAAATTAACCATGTATTAGTTGTTGACCTTACCCAAATCTACTCCCCATTTTATTAAAAGATAGAGTGTAAACATTAATTAAATTAATAAGGAACAGAACCACAAAGAATAAACACAATATAAGTACAATTAATTGACTGTTGGCCAAATAGTTGCTAAGATATCAAGCAAAACATCATCCAAGCTTGAAAAGAAGGTCAAGATTACATAATTTTAATATGGTAGTGTAATACGTCAACAAATGCTTCCACGTATTAATTTTCATGACAAATGGATAACAAATTCCCCAAAACAATCAGTTATGTTGAAACTTGACATAAAACTTTCAACTAAAGGCTTGTTTATGCCATCAACCCACCTCCTTTGCAAAGTTGCAACAGATTCCCTGTAAATATTCTTAAATTTAATTACTATGTAACAGCCCGAAAAGCACCTAATTATGAATTTGTGATGTGATGAAAATAAACATCATTTTAGGTATGAAAAAGAACTCTCCAAACAGCTTTAACCTGAAACTATGTTACAGTGTATACATCTTAAGAGCCAAAACCTCAATTAGAGCATCTTTCAATTTGGTTAGTGTTATGTATGATGTTCATATGTTTAACTTTTGTCTGTGATTGTAAGTCGTATGGTTATTTGAAAATACATACTTAACTTTTGTTAGTATTTTCATATGCATTTCGCATTTAGACAGTTGTGACATGTGTCATGTAGGTCAATATTTTCACAGGCATTTCGCAATTGGCCTGATGTGACATAGGTCATGTAGGCATGTGTATTTATGTACATATTTTGGTAAACACATTTATTCCTATTCAAGAATTTTGGTTCTAAAAGATCAGTCTGTAAGGAATATATTTTAGTTGTGTTGTTGAAATCAGATATAATTTGAGAGCAATTATTTATTTACAATATTCATTGGAAATATAAAAGTGCTCATTGACTTTTGGATTAATACATGATTTGAGGATTTATGTGAACTCATTCAAATACATTCTGGATTACATCTTTGTGGTACATCAGGACATTCAAGGCTATTGGAATTCATTCGGAACATTCAATTATTTTGAACTTGGGATTAGGACATTTAGGTTTATTTGCAATTAAACTCACAAATTGTTAGTGTCTTTTGAATTTTCACTTTAATTGTCTGGAAATAAATTGATTGTCGATTTTACTTACATTGTTGGTTTCGCTTTCTTTCTGTTACATATTTATAAGACTTAGAGTCGTAACAGAAATTGGGGGTAGTCCGGGATGTGAATTTATTTAAATTACTATGTAAATTGACATTTTTGGGGAATTTGTATTGTCCTTCGTAAAGATTTGTATTTCACCCATTGGAGAAACCAGGAAGCATTTGCAGTGTTATCTAAGGTTAGAGTCTATGAAAAGGACAAATGGTTTGAGCTTGCCAGACATTATGATCTTTCTGAAGCGAAAGCGTCTTTGAAAAATCAAGAGATAAAGAATATTTTAATTCTATATTTGGTGGGAAAGGACATTTTCGATGATAGTGCTTTGGATTTAATTGATCAGTCTGTATCTGGTTTTGATTGGAAATTAAGGGAATTACAGCTAAAAAAACCCAGATGGAATTAGAATTCAGAAAACTTCAGAGAAAGAAGACAAGGGAAATAGAAATGCGGATGCGGAGAGAGAGAGAGGAATACAGAGGGGAGGGAAATGAAGGAAAGGGAAATGCAGATTCAAAGAGAGAAAGAGGAAAGGGAAATGCAGATGCTGGGTGAGAAAGAGAGAGAAAGAGGAGAGACAGATGTGAAAAGAAGAAAGGAAAATGCAAAATAGATCAAAAGAATTAGAACTGGCAAGCAGAGTCTTCCCCCCCTCCCCTTTACACTCAAGCTCAGGTTTTGATGTTAACGATATATTAGGTTAGTACCCCCTTTTCTGGAAAAGAAGTAGACACATACCCTCTTCACTTTGAGAAAATTGCTGAAAACTTTAAATGGCTACGTGAGCATTGGACTTTTTTTTACTACAAAGTGTACTTATTGGCAAAGTTCGTGAAGTCTACACTTCACAATCGGTACAACAAAGTACTGATTATGATGTGGTTAAGGAGTACATCTTGAAGGGTTATGAGTTGGTACCTGAGGCATATAGACAAAACTTTAGGAAATGTAGAAAAGAAACTGTCGAATTTGCAATGGAAAAAGAACAACTGTTTGATAGGTAGTACTCAGCCAAGAAGGTTGATCAAGATTACGATAACCTCAGACAGCTCGTATTAATTCAAGAGTTCAAGAGGTGCATCCATAGTGATGTCAAGTATCTTGATGAGCAAAAAGTGGAAACTTTGGAAAATGCTGCTCGCATGACTGATGATTATTCCTTGACTTACAAAATTTCATTTGTCAAGAAGTCTCTCTCACAGCAGTATGCTGGGAAAAATCATCTCAGTCTCAAACGAGTACTTTTCAATTTCAAGAAAGCACAACTGTTAGAAATCAAACATCTGATAATACTGATCAGAAATCCTTATCTCTTCCAACATTCACTTGTTGTAAAAAGAAAGGGCACGTCATTTCTGATTGCTTCAGGTTGAAAACTAAGAAACAGAATAAAGACAGAGTTATTCCAAATGCTCTTATTTCAACAAGGTCAAGGTCATGGCATTGTATCTAAAGCAATACAATTGTTGGGTCAAACAAACCCCAGTCTGATTCTATTTTGGAGACTTATGAACCATTTATGTCAGAAGGTTCTATATCACTTATTGGTTATTCTGCCAAACCTATCCCTATTAAAATATTAGGGGACACAGACAGGAAATTCTCAGAGTCTCTTGTTATCAGGTACTTTGCCTTTGTCTGAGAAGTCTTCTGCTAGTGAAAGTGTACTTATTTAGGAAGTAGAATGCGGCTTTGTAAATGTTCCTCTCCATTGTGTCAATTTGGCATCAGACATAGTTTCCGGCTCTGTGACTGTTGGGGCAGTGACTTCTTTACCTATAGAAGGTATCCATTTGTTGCTAGGCAATGACCTAGCTGGAGATAAGGTCGTGCTTAATCCATTTGTAACTGACAAACCATGCTTGGGTCAAAAGGTTGATCCTATTGAGATTGAAATCCCTGATCTGTATCCTGCTTGTGCACTTACCCGAGCTATGGCAAAAGGAGCTCTTCAGAATGATATTGATCAAGACATTATTCCTTTAGCTGACACGTTTATTGGTCAATCTTTTGATGAGGTCACTTTCTCTCCTGATATTGACCAATCAAAAGGTATTGATCACAGTGATCCTCTTTTTACAACTCATTCTCTCTCTTCTTATCAAGGTGAAAAAGACAATCGAACAGGAACAAGGTTTTGAGATCTCCTGTTTGTTCCAGAGGGCTATTAGTGAAACTGAATCCACACAAGTTGTTATTTTGTGAAAAATGGGGTCCTTATGATAAATGGAGACCACCTAAGATACCCCTGGTGACGAGTGGTCGGTGAGCTATCAAAGTTTCGTTCCGAGGTCATATCGACAGGAAATTCTTAGTCTAGCCCAAGCAACTTCCTTGGCTGCTCATTTAGGAGTCAGTAAGACTTATCACAAGATCTTGAATGAGTTTTATTGGCCGAAACTTAGAAGTGATGTTTCTAAATACTGTAGATCTTGTCACAATTGTAAAATGGTAGGAAAACCCAATCAGAAGATACATAAGGCTCATCTGCAACCTGTTCCCGCTTTTGACGAACCATTTAGTAGAATAATGGTAGACTGTGTCGGTCTATTACCTAAGACCAAGTCAGGCAACCAATATTTGTTGACCATAATGTGTGCGTCTGCACGATTTCCATCTTTGTGGTACATCAGGATATTCAAGGTTATTGGATTCAATCGGAACATTCTATTACTTTGAACTTGTGATTAGGATATTTAGGACTATTTGGATTTTAACTCACAAATTGAAAGTGTTTTTTGAATTTTCACTTTAATTGTCTGGAAATAAATTGCTTCTTCATTTTACTTACATTGTTGGTTTCACTTTTTTCTGTTACATATTTTTAAGACCTAGAGTCGTAACAATATATATATATATATATATATATATATATATATATATATATATATATAGATACATAGACATATATATATATATATATATATATATATATATATATATATATATATATATATATATATATATATGAGTCCTGTGGCCGTATTCTAAAATCTTTTTAAGCAAAACACTTCAGTTCAAACTCAAAACCCCAAAATGTAATATGATACTTAGAGTATGTTTGTACCATTACAATTTTGCACATCAATAGGGAAGTCAAAGTCGAGAAGATTCAGAAAGTTTCATGGTTCTTACTTTATTTTAATTTATATTACAAATGGTCCAAATTTCCGAACTTTAAGATTTAGTTTGAAAAACTTCCTCACAATATTTCCCAAAATGTGGGCCTGGTTATCCAAAATCAAAGTGTGTTCCACAAGCTCCCATTCTTGTAACTCCTTTAGATCTGAATTCTCATTATGCAAATCTTTTTAATTTCCCTAATAAGCTCAGGTGATTGTGCTGGGATTTCTTAAACATAATTTAAATAACTATCCAAAGTAAATGTAAGGGCCTATTTCAAGTTAGTAAGACCAAAGCTGGAATATGCATGCACCATCTGGAACCTTCAACACAAGACCCAAATTAGGCAGGTTGAAGAGATTCAGATGAATGCAGCCCATTTTGTATAAAATGAGCCATACAACATGTACCCTACTGATAGAGTTTTTGAGATGCATAACACCTCCTTTCAATGGCAATCATCACAATAATGACGCATATAAAGTCATAAATATCTTGGTAGCTGTACCATGAATGTACCACCCTACCCCAGCATCAGTAAGATCTACAAGATACAGCCATTCACAGAAGTACATCATGCACTAATGCAGGATCAACGTTTACCAGCATTAATTTTTTCCTGCGGCAGTTGCCCATGGGAACCAACTTCCTGACAGTGCAGTGAGAGTTCCCTGCCTGGATGCCTTCAAAGCTGCTATGCAAATAGATGCCATAATGATATTATTTGTACAGTGAAAATACTTTTTTAAAAAAGTAATTTGTTCATGCTGCACACAGATGCAATGTTGTCCCTTGGCAGTTGATATATGACAAAACAGATGTTTACTGAATACTGAAGTTGAAGTTGAGACCTTACTGTACTCTTTATCCATAGTGATGATACGATTTCAATAATCTAAAATTCACGGATTTGTAGTGGTATCAGAATGATTTCTCAAGTTGGGCAACTCTTTTGGAGGCTGCATTAAAATTAAAAGAAGGACTTTGTCAAATGAGTGGCAAGGCCATGAGGCAGCCATGAACATGTACATTTATAATTTTCCCCCCACGCCCACCTCGGGTGGCTATAGCTGCTGCAATTTCCCAGGTTCTGACACCATTCAGTTCTCAATGATCAATAAACTGGAAAACAACAATAAATAACAAGACTACAATATCTAAGAATATTTGGAATTGAGAAGACCACTCAAACAGCAGTGTATGTAGACCTGAATAAATTATAAACTTGGAAACAGTTTGACACTGAAAAACTTTCATTACTAGCGTGATCACTGATAGCAAAATAAATGTGGCACCAACTACATATGCAAGCACTGTTGGCAATGTGCACATCGTAAAATCATTTTTAATACGATAATATGTGTTTTTTTCCGATGTACAGCAGATACTCGGATTCTTCCATAAGCCAGTGTATAACATGTTTTATTGAAAATGCATACTAACCTCATTAAAATTCCTATACATTGTTATGATGTGCACCTGAAGAGTAGAAGCAATATTTTCATGAACATGTCATAGTGTTTTAACTTTAACGTTTTGGTATCCGATAGATTTTTACAGTAGCTGCAAGACTTTTTTTAAAGAAGATTCAATTGATTTTAATTGTTCTGATTTCATTGTTTTGTTACATATTTAATTACTCAAGATACTAAATGTGAACATTAAGTATCAATCACTTGCACGTTAAGTTTCAATCACTTGCATATTTAAGAATTTGTGGACTATGGTCTGCATGTCTTTCTGTGTCCGTATGAACAAAAGCTGGAAATTGCAACATGTTTCCATGTGTGAAAACATATTTATTACTTGATGTTTATTGCGAATATCTATAATGGATGTGCTAATTTTGTAAAATTTGTGAGTTAAATAGAAATTGATGATCTCAATAGATCTTTGTTGGAGGAAAGCTCAGGGGAAGAGCGAGGTAATAAACAAGAAACAATATCAGAGTTTTCAATGTGATTTTTAAGCTTCTTGTTGAAATCAAGCCTTGCTTGCCATATGAGAGTTCACAGAATTATGCAATAAATAAGACTGATAAATTTAAATTCATTTGTTTAATGTTTGTTTCTAAAATAAATATTTACATAATAAATGCATTAATAATTTCAAGATTATTTTACATATCAAAAATGCTTGTTATTTTGCTGCAACAGGCTGTTTTCATCATCACCCTACTTTTATTGAACGATGAAGTCATGAATGAGTTGGAAGACAACTTTCAGCTCCGAGTCATATTCTACAAGCCACTCTAAACTATACATATTTGCTTATATCTTTTGTTATACACTGTCAGTAAGATATATGTAAACTACCATCGGTTACAATTATTAGGAAAAGAAATATAATTGCGCATCATCAGTTAAAATTTTATTACCTTAACCTACCATTTTATTACATCAATGGTTAGTATTATGTTATATGATAATTATCTTACATCATTGGTTAGTATTATGTTATATGATAATTATCTTACATTATTGGTTGGTATTACATTATCAGTTCTTATTACATTATCAGTTATAAAAAAATCACTCGAACTTGCTCACTATGTTGAACTTGTTCAGTTGAATGAACAACAGTTATGCAATTCTATCACAGTCTCATCATGAAAAACAATTTTACCTACGAAACATTGAACCCGACGTGACAAAACTTAGTCATAGTTTCTCAAACCAGAGATGAAGAATGGGTTTTTGCCAATAAACAGACCTTTAACATTTTCATAAAATCATTTGATGATGCTGTCGCATCTCATTTCACTGAGGCAGCCACAGTAGCTCAGTAACTGAAGGATCGGACTCATAATACAAAGGTCCTGAGTTTGCTACTTGCTTAGACCAGCTCGAGTCAGCTGCCTCGATGTCCGTAGGAAATGTACTTAGCTCTCATTTCGTAGGCATCGTATAACCAATACTTTCTTAAGTGTGTTGCTAAAACCAACCAACCAACCAACATCATTCCATTGGTACATGCATTTGACAACCAAAGCACTTTCAGCATACTTAGGAAAAGTATGTAAGCATTAGTGTTATTTAGGAAACACATAATTATAAGGAAACATGTAAATTGTCGTGTATTTTGTGCATGTTGTTACTTCTTTTTCATGTTCATACAGACTTATATGAACACAAATGAATATAATTTGTATAAAAAAATATATTTGACAAAGTCAGTCAGATTCACATTTGGATAAAAAAAAATTATTTTCCCAATAGCATGAATGTTACATTTTTAGTCAATAAACTGCAACAACATTTCATACAGAACTGTAATGAGACAATGGTAAATAGTTAAAATGACACATTTATAGTATGTGTGGGAACTTTTTTGATATTTGAGAATTATTGTTAAAATTTCTCCATTAAATTTGAAGTTAAAGTGGGAAAATTTAGACTTTCAGAACACTATCTACAAACAGAAAAAGGCAGATTGGAAGGATACAAAAACCGCATATTATGCCCACTATGTGCTTCAAATAAAATAGAAGATTAATATCAGTATCCTTAAATGTACTTTCATCAATGAATAACACATTTTATATCTTAATAAAATATTTTATTTTATATATTAATTCTTTGAAAATGAAGCGGTTTGTGTTAATGCCGCATATACTTTTACTCTTGGAAAATCATGTATGTTTGCTAACCATGTCATGACAACAATCATAGTTTTTGCATTCATACAAACTCTACACGTCCTCTGATTTTTCTATGTGACCAACAGAGAATAAAGATTCTGTTTTCTTCTGTTCTGGTCTGTTGTTTTCTGTTTCTTGGAGTGGCTTTGTTTGAGCCAGTATTTTCCGTTTCTTAACCGCTAAAAATCCTTCCACAATATTGTATCTAAAGGCAAGACAGCAATTTCTTTTATTTCTTTACAATCATTCCATCTTAGTTCTAATCACTCAATAACCACAACTGTTCTAGTCTGAGTACCACTATCGGACAGAAGACACTGGGTTTTAATCAATTCACTTCAAAAGTTTGATTTTCTTTGATGCATTTTTGTCGAAGACTTTATTTTCTTTGTTCAGAGAGTGTGATCCTTGGAACATACTATACTCATGTTATGTATCATGTCTGCAAAGTGATTATCTTCCACATCACAGAGGTTGCAATGGAAATGGGTTTCTTATTACTGTAACGATGCATACATAAAACACAGTCTATAACCAGTCAAAGCGAATGTTAACAAACAATCAAATCAGCTGCAAAAATATATTGCTTCTACTGATTTCGACATTAAAAACCACAACAGTAAGTAAATAAACCATACACAACTGGGTTGTAATTTTAAATTCGAATAAGTAAAAAAGCACCAGAGGCATGCTGTCTTGTCGTCTTGACTATCATTAGTGCATAAACAATCACATTTCTCTTCATTAAATTAGAATGGAAACCGGAATATATTTTATACAAAGATTTGTTGTATTGTATATTAAAATTGCTCTTACGGACAAGTACGATACATATAAGTGATCAAAGTGGCTTGACTACACAAAGGAAAGACAACAATACATTTCAAAGGCGAAAAGGCGAATTACCATATATGGAGATATATATATATACATATGCTTTTTCAGCAAATGTTCACATTGCTAACTGCATGTTAAACAAAGTATTACCTGAAATGTAAAAAAAATGATTTTACAATACGGACATTGCTGAAAGTGACAAGAACGAGTCAAGTTTAGGTACGACAGGAGAGGTGGGGAAAAAAGAATTAGTAACGACTACAGTTTTAAACATTTCTCACGTCATTTTTTCTGCACTAATACTTCTACCTTAAGGTACAGGAAGTCATTAACTGTATATTACATTACCATGCAAGTAGGTTATAGTGCTCAACAGCATATCTTTGCATTAAAATCTCACAGAGAGTGGGGTTACAAGCATGATCATGAGCAGTTTATTTTCATAATGAATATTTAATTCTTAATCAGCTAAAGGCCAGCGCTTAAATGTTGAGATAATGCTCAAGGCATTTTTGTAAAGCGTATGACCCTGATCCCAAGGTGATAAGGGTAAGCAAGTGTATCGCAGAATGAATAGTCTTTGCATCATAATGAGACACACCATGCAATTACAGAATGAAATAAATCAATAAGGAAATAAAAGCAGATGACTCATTTTTTTTAGGCCAACGTCTGAATGATAATTCAAACAGATGTGACCTTGACATCGAGGACAGAGCGGTAAATTGAGTTTATCACATATTGATTCATCGGATATATGAGGATGTAAGAATTATAAGTAAACAAAAAGTTTTAAAACCATAACGCATATATCTTCTTAGACTGTGGCCTTGACCCAAAGGTGAAATGGGTGAGTGAATGTATTACCGAATGAACTAGCCTGAAGAGTGACTGATAAGTCTCACTTTGCCACCAACATGGGCTCGAGAAAAGTGTTTGAATTTACCGTGTCCATTTGGGATTAAAAGCTATAGGGGATTTTGTTTTACCAAATATTATAACGATATGTAAAATCTTGAAGATACATAATATATGTGTATAGGATTATGGCTTATGACCCTTCATCAGGATCACATGCGAGGTGGGAGATAAAGGAACAACATAATCAAAGCCTGAGGATTCTGTTGCAAAGCCGTTCCAGTTCATGTATTTTGTTTTTAATCATCTCCACCTATAGAAGTCGATGTAATTAGGTACTTCATTGCTAAAAGTTATTGCACTGAAATCTGAAGTATTATCTTCTATTTTTCAATCAGGCAAAACAGTAGCTTAAGAACTGTTACCTGAAGCCCGCAATTAGCTACATGTTGGCTGCACAATAAATAATGCAAGGTCCAAATTAAAATGACTGGTTGTACTTGAGAAAAATTATTAGAATTAGGAGGGGTCTGACTTCATAACATAAGTATCTTGTTTTTACAGGTTGAATGGGAGTGATAAATTGTGTTCCCATTATAGGATGGTGTCGTTCTTGAGTACTTAAAAGGAGAAGTTTACTGTGAACAGGATCTGCCAGTGTTTCGTAATTTTATGATGTACACATTAGATCAACAAAACAAGAGGATCAAGTGGGCCTAATATCGCTCACCTATATAGTCGACATGCCAAGTCGTGAATGCAAAATTAACACACATATCGAAACTATAGAGGGAAAAGAAAAGGCTGTAGCACATAGTTTGCTACATGGTCTGTTAATTTTGGTGTCATTTATCTTCTTTCCTAGACCACATACATAGAATCACAATCTCTGCATAGAAAGGACAAGTCGTTTATACAACTAGCGTTCTTCTCTGAATCTCTCCCTGCCCCTGGGGGCCAGGTCCGAATCATAACTTAAAAACTGTTCATAGCTGCAACCTTAAAGTACATACACATACAAGAGATTATAAGGGGAGTTAGTCAATGCAGTCAGCGTGGATTACTGGGTCTCTCCTTAATCCTCTAGAGGCCACACTCCTGGACTCATAACCTGGAAATAACTGAAATCCCCACCCAAGGGTGCTGCAGGGGCTTAACGGATGTGGCGTTGAACTCATGACCAGAACGTTCCGGGTTCAATTCCTACCATTTGACAGTGTACTCCCCATGGCCGTGTGCCGACGCGGTCCTGACACACTTTCATTTTAGCCTGCGATGCTTTTGAACCCTCTGATATCCTATTCACCTGTACCGATATGATTGTGTGTTTCTTGTCATTCTTTAAAAATTATTCCATAAAATAAACATTGTCACCTAATTCCAAACATTATCTTTGGTATATAATTAAGATAATTCATGATAATTACCCAATTACGTGACAAAACGAAACGTAAAATTACCAAGCGCCCATCTAGCCCCATGTTGAAATGGCTAAGAGCGGCTGCAGAGTTTGCCGATTTAGATACAGATAGTTCGATTTCTTCCATGAAGGAAAAGCAAGATCCTCAGAAACGAAAGTAATGGTATGGTTCAACACTGAATGGAAGATTTCCTATCCTTGCATGGAAATTGTTGGATCGGATGGTAAGTCTTCCTTATTGCTAACGTTTGATTTAGATCTACTTAGCAATGGGTGAGGTGGGTGGGTGGGTGTTGGATCGTGTAGAATACCAAGGGCACTATTAGAATCCATTATTTTGGTTTTAATAGTAGTAGTAGTAGTAATAGTAGTAGTTCTTATTGTTATTGTAGTTGCTGTGATTGTTTTCATTATTTTCCAGAAAATACATCTGACGAGTAAACTTTCATGAATGAAAATTGCAATACATCCGTGATTTGCTCTTCAATTTTAATGTATAATCTGATCAAGAAATAAAAAACCTTTGGTAAATAATAAAAATGTAAAACAAAATTAAAAATCTTAACTTGAGTGGGTGCTGCCTTATGATTTATATGTATCTGTCTATCCGATAAAGAAAAGGAGCTATTTTTATCTTCAAATTTTACCTGTTTGAAAAACATGTAAAGAAAATGTTTTGAATTATTGCTTGCTTGAAATATTTCTCCAATAATGAGCAACTGGGTCTACAGCAGGTAAATAAAACACTTTAAACTTTTCCTCTTTCAACTTGATTTTGCGTATCAAAAGGGAATGGTTGATAGGTGGGAACTTATTGGAATATCCCAGATTGTATTGATATATATCAATTAAAGTTGCTGCTAATTTTCAATTATTTGTCCCATTACACAGACTCGGGCATAGAAAGAAAACCAGATTGTGTTATGTTTCAATTCAGCATGAATGGGCAATCTGTGATTGAGTATGACTGACAGAAACTGAAAAAAGTTTGCCTCTACATCAAACAATTCTCATGGGCATTGGTCATCATGAGCGATGTAAATGCTGTGGAAACAAAATCGTTGTCCATTCTTAATCATTCATCACATTAAACTGACTCAAGCATCAATAGAAAGTGTGATTTTCATATATCAACTGATCAGAAATGGGCAATCTGTGATCGAGTGTGACTGATAGAAACTTTAGAAACGATTTGCCGATCACGCTGAAATTTTTCCCAGCATTTATCGTTTCATACTGTTTACATTCATTTTAATAATTGATTGATAGACACGAAAGTAAATATTTAAACCAGTCTGTCACCATTTTGAAAAGTGTATTTGTTCGTACTGGGCCCACATGTGCGGTAGCTACATACTGGTCATGAACCAGGCTATGCTCCAGACTCCTCACAGTGAGTTATCTCACTGCCAGGTTCTTCTACCCTTGTTTATGATTGGAATTCAATCTGTGATAAACTAGTAAAATATGATCCAGTCAACGTACTCGTTCCCTAATGCGCCGAAAAGATGCACTAAGGTTTAGATGACCTATGGGGTGAAAACAGCCTTACAGCAGCGATATATTCTGAAGGACTCACGGTACTAATTACATGAAAGAATGGGAACCAGTCTAGAAATGGGTAAAGATAAAATAGAGTATATATGGGTTTGGCTGGCCAGGATTGGTTGATAATGAAAGAAAGATTTTAGTAAAAAGAATCTTTTGAGAGCTGAACCCACCCACCCCTAGAGACAATGTTTTATTCATGGAATTTCAGTCCTTTTACAGACTTGAGTTTGGAAAACTCATTACAGAAATTAGCACCTGACTCTTTGGTGCGGAATTGAAAACAAATGTAGATCCAGAAAATGCCGCGGCTCATATTGTTTTCTCTACACAGAAGCTGTCATCAAGGATATGTCTAAGTATACATATAGGTTTGATCATGAGCATTCAGAAATTTAAAGTTAATGAATTTTGAATATCATGGTGTTTGCATAGGTTTACTATGGGAGCTGAATTAGTACAGTGAGTCCTGAAAGAGTATTGGCTGTGAGAATCGCGTGTTTGGCTCTTTGTAATGACTAAAAGCGATAAATGGTGGTTCTTTGTACTATTTGTAACGGACTGTTTGCGTTCACCCGGCAACCGAAATAACCTGAATTTCTCTGATTTGAAGTACATTGGAACGATTGAAAACTTGTGAAAAAAATTGATGAAATCTCTCAGACTTGACAACAGTAAATAAAGACAATACAAAAATAAAAAGAACTAAATAAATACAGGGCAATTAAAATACAATCCTTCAATCAATCACAGTAGAAAGTTTAGATAAATCAAAGTATCATTTGCATTGGATACCTGCACGCAAAGGAGAAAATGTACCAAATATTTGTGAATTGATTAGCTCTCTCTCTCTCTCTCTCTCTCTCTCTCTCAGTATCTCAGTTTAAACATATAGAAATATTAAACTCTTTCCATATATTTATATCAACACCGTGTCTTGCTTTTATTGGTCTTCACGAGCACACACAGACACGCGCACCCAGAGTATATTCCCTAACGTCTCGAATATATTACGTATAATGGCTAATATAATTTTTTTCTCTCTCTCTCTCTTTCTCTCTTTTTAGAAGAACAGTTAAACATTGTATGTAGAGTTTGAATAATAGGTATTAGTCTTTGTACTTTAGGATGATAGTGTGGTTACAATGGGGATACATCAGCTGATCTGGAAAATATATATTTGGTACAGTACAAACACCATTCCTCACACTGAAGACTATTATTCCCAATCTAATACACTTATTCTTTATTGATGTATCAATCTGGTGCAAAAGTAAGTCCTTGACGAAATGAAGTGATTCATATGCATCCAGAGATCAAATGTTAACATATATGTATATATATATTGTTAGTGATAAGACTGAAGATTCAAAAGTAACAATAACAGAATAGTTGTATATAATTATCCTACATCCTTGCATCAGCCACTCCAATTGTGTATCAGATCTAGTATCAAATGAAAGCAACGCTACACATTCATGAATAACTCATGTTTAGATAAACAATACATGCTGAACATTCATGACCCAGATGGAAAAACTATGCAAATTATGTTTATACAATACAATGATTATGACATTAGGTAGACCAAAACTAACACCATTCTTGGAGATGGAATTGCGAAATTCAAGCTAATATATATATATATATATATATATATATATATATATATATATATATATATATATATACATATATATATATATATATATATATATATATATATATATATATATATATATATATATATAACAAATATCTTGCAAAAACAATTGACCAAACGACAAAAATTGTGCACCATATTTGCAAACCCTATCTTAATTACTGCGTTAAATTTCCCCTTTGTTTGAAGTGTTGGAAGGAATTTCTCCCCTATATTTCTAGTAGTAGAATAGGCACTACCCCCAGTAATGCGCACTAAATATTAATCTTGTTTTTATGTGGTTATATTTTACTGTTAATGAATTTATTGTCATGGATTTCAATTTTTATGGTTTTTGCAAAATATTATATTTCTGTCCGTATTTAAATTCACATATTGGGAAAAGGGTCCTAATATTTTCCTACGGAAGGACCATTCTTCATTGACTTTTTGAATTTGTGGTTTGCAACAACCACTGAATCCTTGCAAATTGTATCCTATTAAATTTTTGAATTCCTTTGTAAATGCTGATATAATAAGTATAATGACTGAAATTAGTAAGAATACTGTTTAATATGTATCATAAACTGCCAGTTAGTTTCCTGAAGTGTTAGTACATTATTTCTCCCAGGATAAGATCAGGAGGGGCCTGCCTTGTAGATTTGTTTAAAAGTATTGTGGGCATAAAACTTAAAAAAATTTTAGATAAGTTAGGGGAGGGGGGCTTATCATGAACCTTGGGCTTACGATTTGATAATTACTGCAGTATAAATAGAAATATAATCTGAAAAGGAAATACAACACAAAAACATTGAAAGCTGGTGCCACAGTTTTCAGTTACTGCAAGCGGCCAAGTTTTGGCATGTTCAAAAAGATCAACTTGTGAAAATAAAATCACTATTTGATGAAGTCTAAACCTTTCAAAATTGGCAATTACTCTTCCAACGTGAATACGATCTCGATATAGCTGACGGGAAGTACCAGCTTCCTGGCAGCCAACTAACTCTTACCCTTTGTAAAAGAAGGAATTTGTAAAATTAAGAAAAACAACAACAGTTGCTTCGTCTTGAATTGCAAAACCTTTGTCAGTAAGGATTACATCACCTGGCTCAATTTTGTTTAGAAAACCTGATAAAAGTGATACCTCTTGATTATAAACTCTGACACCCCATTCAATTGATAAATAACTAACTGCTCCATTATGTATCACACTAATGAGATATTGTATTGTGTCGGCATACTTATAATTACTCCACGTGTGAGCTCTAACAGTTAGATTTTTAGGTCTTTCAATAAATATTTCTGTTCAATAATGCATCTACACATTTTAAATTTTCTGTGAAAACATTCTGGTAAATGTTTTTGACTGATATCAGAGATAGATATATAAGTAAATGCTTCAAATTTTGTGAGAGAACAGGCAACCATTTTCTACGTAGATATGATACAACTGAGCATGAAATACTAAATTTATATGCAATATCCTTATATAACAAACCTAATTTCCGTTTCATGGAAACAACGAAGACATGGTCTTCAATATATAAATTGCTTGTGATTCTTTTCAACTTTTACTTGACAAGATTAACAATCCTAAGGACAATACGATCATTTTTAAAACCTGTGTAAAATGGAAAGTTTTAAATTTATTATATTCTCAACTTTGTCAAAGTTAAGTCTTCTTGACTTCTGGGATTTGTTTTCATCTGTCAGGCGGAACAATCCCTCATTTGTCCGCAGAAGCTGTTGATTCAGCTACTGCTTTTGTTTCTACAGGCCCATACTACCTCCATAAGATTCATTACACTGAGTATCTTGTGATGATAAAACGAATATTTTAAGATTTATAATTATTGCTATGTGTACACCATTAAAATTGAAAATTAGAAATATGGTGTCTAACACAACACTGTAATTTATAATAATGATGAGAGCAAGGAGTTGTTAAGGTTACTAAATTCATATCTTATATTTTCATCGAATTACATCATTTGTATGCCATGGCATCATATAAAGCAAATGTTTAATGTTAATGTTGATGTTATCCAAAATGCATTTAAATGTCGTTGAACTTCCCTATATTTATCAACAACAAAAAAACCTTGTTTGGTCGTTTTGTCGAGTATAATCTTACATTTGTGCTAATTTCAGTTGAAATGACTCTCGTGTAAGGTCTTCTATTTCTTGAAATCACCAATAATGAATTAACGAATGAAGTGTGCTCCGCAGCATATCGTCGAACAAACTTTACAAAGTATACGTAAAGAATACCTACTCTGAGTTCTTTAAGGTGTGAACGAATGTGCATTTGTTGTCAATTAATAAAACTTTATTGATATTTTCAACGCTTAAATGTATATCTTTCTATCCATCTATCATTATATCTGCAAACCTTTCTTTATTTATATCTATGCATGTAACTAAATATGGATAGATGGATGGTTGATGGAGAGAGAGAGAGAGATGTATTTATCATTGACATCTATTACTATCCATCATTCCATATTTTCAGATTGATTTTTCTACATAAATGTCTAAATGTACAGGAAGCATGTCACATGCAACTGAAGAATGCACTACTTTACCTCTTATTAATAACATCATCAATGATCGATAATTTTACCAAATCTGACTAATAAACATGTATTAGCAAATGTGCCATATGTACAACCGTAATTGCTTGTAAATCTTCTTGTCCGGAAGTTTAATGTGGGCGTTCAATGTATACTTTCATAATGTCTCTTGACATTGTCAAATTTAGAGTGTGTAGTTACATTTGACTGCATTTTATTCTAAATAAGTTTATTCTGGTATTGATTTTGTACTATTTTATTATGCTCACTTTTGAAATTGTACATTTAAATATAAGTTAACTTAATTATGTTTCATAATTAACTTGAGTCAGAGTCATTTCAAAATGTATCATATTGATATTGTTTTTATCTCTTTATCATTTTCACTGTCTTCATGATGCTCTGCCTGTCAGATTCTGTATCCATGGTTTCTTCTGGTATTTCCGTCAGTTTTGGTTTCTTTGTGGCTGCTTTAAGTTTAAATCTTTGGAAGCGCTGAGCCGTTTTGCAGATACTAGTTGGTCTGATGCTATGCATTAAAATATGGTTTGGACAAAATCAGGATGACTTGGGTCATTGGATCTCTCTCCTGGAAAAATCTGGAAAATCACCATGCTTTTCATTTCAAATTCCGACCCCTCACCCCACTCCGTACTCATCCCCCACAACTATATAATGAGGGACTGAAGCAAGATGTGTCACATATTTGATGAGTGTTCATGTTATGGCTACATATATAAGCTTTGGTCATAAAATATTTGAAAATGTAATTGTAAAGAAATGTTTTTATATCTGACCTTTGAAACCTCCAAGGAATGTCATGTGTAGGAGCCATTAATGACACCCCTCTCTAGCTAATGGTCATCGTCGGATCACCTTAGCTACAACGTTTCAGAAATTTTTACCCAGATATTTTAGGAGATGCAGTAATGGACAGACAGATGGACACACGGATGGTGTCACAATATCCCTTATAATAATGCAATGTTTTGGTCAACACTTACTTCAAATGTGACTCCTCTTGTTAAAATGTTACAGCAATTCAAAGTCAATATTTTTAAGACTTAATGCATGTATATTTTATTCCATTTCACTACAGGTTATAAAATCAACGAATTATCAGTATATCTCAAGTAATAAGAAAAGAAAACTAAAATTGGTTCCGTAGCGACCAATTCTCAAATACCTCTAATAAAATGAGCACTAACTGCCTGAAATATATACCATGAATCAGTAATCGGAAGTTTAGTTAATTGTATGCAGCTGCCCAATATATGGTTTAAAAGTTTAGATTTATTGAAAGTTTATCCCATGGTCTAAAACGGTGTTAAAACAAACTTATTCATTGTGATTGGGCATATAAATGTCATCAAATAGCAACATACATGTAAAGTACTGGTTATATTATTAGAAAGTAGGACTAAAAACAAAATTTCGGGCACATCATAGGCCTAGATATTGATAACATCTTTTGTGGTCAATACTGTTATAATTAATATCTAATCTGATGCACCCTTGTTTGAATTTTACGTTGATATGAACATACAAAATAATGGTAAGCAAATGTATTTATTAAAACTAAAGGTGAGATACGAAATTATTTTTTTATTGCACGTATGTTTTTGATTCATAACAGTATATTGTTTATACCACGTTGATGTTATAAAGTGGCTATTTGTGCAGAGAAACAGTTCCAAAGCTTACTTTCAACCATAGTTCACGTCTGTCTCGCTCAGATATTGTATTCCCGTGCAGAAACATGCAAAACGAAAACTGTGTTCCCAGCATACACCCTTTTGTACAACTAACAGCACAACAGCTGACAGGCATTTCGGTTGTTTCTATGTAATCGTACACACTCTGAACTTGATTATCGCCTTTTCGTCCCAACAAGTCTGTGCGGCAACACCTGAAACTCATTTTCGGAATATGCTACTGATCGTAAACAACAAAATCGGTCGATTGGAAATTTTTGTTTTGAAACAATCACCAATTAGAATGACAGAAACCCAATTGAAAATAGCAAACACAGCAGTCACCTAGACGCAGATTACAATAGCCCTTCAACATTGAGCGCCTGTGATTCTAGTCAGGAACGTGGGAGAACACACTCGAGAAGTGTCGGAAATAATCCGGAGTTCCCATAGTCATAAATTGAAGTAACATAGTATATATAAAGTTGATTCTTACATAATCATTGTTTTCCACTCAAACACACCGGAGGAATAAGTGTGAGAAGTTAACCGACCACTTATGGTGAAGCTGGAGTATAAAAAAGAGTTTGTAAAAATTATTTTAGTGAACTATATCAACGAAAAAGAAATCAAGATTTTGTGCGAATGGCAAGTATGGACAACAACGTGAGCATATCCAAGGATGATAACAAGGACTTTCAAATTGAACACATAAACAATGAGAAGGTCCTGGAAAATATAGGCGGTATTATATTCATCAGCCTTCTGATGATTGTGGGTTTTGGAGGAAATTCAATTGCCATTTTTGTGTATCTTAGAAAATACAAGCAATCTACGTATAGAACTTTCATCGTTTCCCTAGCAATTGTCGATCTGTTAACATGTTGCGTGCCAATGCCCTTTATTTTATTGACTCTGAGATATCCCATCAATTTCCAGAACAGTGGAGTCTGCAAACTGCGTACGTTTTTGACATATTTAATGTGTCTCCGATCCTCGATGATTCTTTTAACAATTGCAGCAGAAAGATATCGTAAGGTTTGTGTTCCCCATGGAATACAGCTCTCCGAGCGCTTGTCTAAATACATATGCGTTCTAGACGTTATGTTGGGGATTTTACTTGCATGGCCTGCCGCTGTTATGTATGGAAACAGGACTTTTAAAACTGGCGTTGATCAAACTGTTGGTACAGAATGCGACGTGAGCGACGACTTTGCGGACACAAAATATCCAGCATACTTCAAACTCTTTTTACTGTTCATTGTCTTCGCAACATTGATAGGTCTCTCACTTGTTTACGCCTTCATCGGAAAACAAATATTTCGTATGAAGAAAACAATTTCCAGAAAAAATCAAAATCACTTTTCAGAAGCATACTTGGTGATTAAAACACAGACTTCTGAATTTTCTTGTTCGCAAAATTCGCTAAAGGGAGAAGCATCAAAGGGAGGAATGGTTCAAAACATCTGCGACGATAGATCTAACATCTCCGCAATCTCGCGTGAGGAAAGCGGACAGGGAAAACAATCCTTTGAGAGTAAAAGCAAAAGCCATTTGTTTAGTGATGGAGCTACTAATCAAACAGACGGTGAGAGCAAACAAAATAAGACCGTTGCTGTTACTCGAGTTTTGTTCATCATCACGGTAGTGTACTTTTGCAGCTTCCTCCCACATTTGGCACTTCGAACTGCCGCTTTTCTTAACAAGAACTTTCTACCTAATCTCTCCTTTGCAGGAACTGTGGCCTACCAGACGTTTCGATGGACCTTCTTTATTAACAATATGGCAAATCCAATCATTTATGGATTATATGACGGGAAGTTCATGCGAGAAGTCCGCATGTTGTGCAGGTCTTGTTTAGCAACTTGCTGGAAAATAAATTAAAGACATGATGGTGATGTGGCTTAGAAAAAGCTTTATTATTCTAAACAATCTGTCAAGAAATAAAGTATAACTCATGAGAAAAGATAAAAACTCAAGGACACTATAAAGATTTATTCCCAGAAACTTCTCCAGGACAAGTGAGTTTGCATATTTTATTCATTTTCCAGTGTCTAATTTCTCTAAAACTGTCTCGAAGGAGCATATGTAATTATCTTAGCATGACTGTATTGTACGCTTCGTTATTAGGTATTAGAATATGTAGTGCAATGTAATGTAGCTATGTATATTATGTGTTATGTCCTGTCGTATATACATGCAATTTCTGTTTTAGAACGACGAAGCTATTGATCTTACTCTTTTAGTTGCCTGTTTGTCAGAAGAACGGGTTATTAATTTTTAATTCTCAACTTACGAAGAAGAAACAAAGGTTCCACCCACCAACCCACCCACACACCGAAATGTTAAAAAGCATCTAAACATCGGGTATTCCTATTCACCTACGGCGACAGACGGGAATTGTCGGGAATCAGAAGTAAAATAAATATTGCCAAATGTGGCTGACAGAAAGATAATTTAGGGTTGCCTGGGCCTAATCGACTGAGATATATCACATTTGTTGCTACTTCTAATACGATTCGAGAATGTACTAGACAAAATATCGTAGATCGGTTTGTCAACGGGCAAAATGGCGACATCACTTATGCCCCCATCATTCAAGTAAAAATGATTTTCCTTAGGATATTTTTTAACCATTTTCCAAATCCTTATAAGCTCCTTACAATACCACATTGTATATTTTAGACTATGTAGTTCTATACAATGAATATTCTTTTTCCTAAAACAATATATATATTTTATTTTATTTATTTATTTATTTATTTATTTATTTATTTATTTATTTATTTATTTATTTATTTATTTATTTATTTATTTATTTATTTATTTTTTTTTGGGGGGGGGGTGAATTTAAGCTTACAAATAATATTGACTTTTTGAAAGTTAATCATTTATTATATTAAACGTTTATTTTTAATCACTTCTAGTACCCTTATAAACAATTATTAAGATACGTAGTCATCTTTTTACATATTTCAATTTCACGTTTACAGCGACGTTCCTCTGAAAAGTTCTGTAAACTGTTTCTTTATTTATTTTGTTTCCTAAGTCTCTTATTTTCTGTATTGTTTTGCTGACGGTTCTTTCTTCTCTAGTCCTCACTCATTCTTCCGGTTCTCTTTCGTTATTCTGTTCTCCCTAATTTGGCCATTCTTCCTCATTTTTTTAAATGTACGGTGTCTCTTCCTTCCTCGTTTATTTTCTCCTGATCAACTTCTGTTGTTTATTGACTTTTATCAGTTAGTATATCAATCTCCTTGGAAAGGTCTGGGAATGTCTTATTTATATCATTTTGATAATTTTATATCAACAGGTCATTATATCCTCCTTTAATATTTTGAATCTTATCTTCCAAATACATACACACTTCCATAATTCTTATCTTATTTGTTGAAACTGAAGAGTAAAATAATACTTGTTCACTTTTCTAGCTAGGTGTTGATTTTCACCAGTAAAAAATCAACTTTATAGTACATACCTGTCCATTCATTATATTTTACTCGATGACCTAACATTCTTGAATAAAAAATTTAATACAAACATACACTATATGCTTGTTAATATTAACGGGATTCAAGAATAAATCATCCATAGTGGTAAGAAATCGCGAATAGTAAAATAGCACAAAGTTATTCAAATATAGGTCATTGGTTCAGAAATTTTACGCTTACATTCTTTTCAATTCACAAAATAATATATTATTTCGTTGACAAGTAAATAATAAATAAGTTAAATTTCGTTTTACTAACAAATTTAAATGTAATATTCTGCTCAAAATTCCTCATGCTGTCTGTTTTTATTGTCAGATCGAGCCTAAAACAATGGACACATCATCCGTCTTAAAATGTTATAGAAGCTAGACTGATGTCCTGTATTTTTGTTACACAGTTAAGCCAGCCGAGCTACTAATGCGCATATTGAGAAGTAACATTAAAATTCGGGAGTGGGCTTGTACTAAAGTGTGCAGAGTACACGGACGTCCCAGCCTTCCGCCACGATCATTTCAGATATAAAAACAATTTTAAGTAACATTTAGATTTAATTAGATCATGTAACATTGTTTTAAGAGTATGATAATTTCAGGAATGTACTAAAAATAGGGGACAATATCTTCAAAGCATGGCATAAAGTACAAAGCTGAAGTAAAACATAAGTGACACTGCAAAATGTTCTTTCTTTCAATCCTTTGCAAGCACTGACCACGAATGATATTTCACAAAATCAATACGACAACGGTTCCAGGCACACACTTTATTTATTATTATATGTCCAGATTACAAACGTTTTATGAAATACAATCATAAACGCCATCAAAATCAGTCATATTGGCACATCTCACAATTAACCATCAACTCTGGTCCTTCCTTACGCGAGCGACCATCAAAGATAAGGCTAACGGAGATATCCTTTCGTGGCTGGTAGCGGTAACTGCAAGCAGACCAGATAATTTGATAGCGGCAGCTATCTGAAATTGGTTTCTACCCTGTATTATCCGGAATAAGGCGGCTACATTTTTCAACTACTTATAGACTAGATAAATGCCGAGTCAGAGAAATCACAAACAGATTGTTTGAAATTTTAGTATAAAAGTTTGTTTTCCAATTCATATTTTAATTCATTTATTCAAATGAGATTCTTTGTATCCTTGTACACGAGTCGAGAACTTGGCGTGAAATACTAACATATTCAGTTGAAGCAGCGACTTTAAAACGTCGTAGATTTTGTCGTTTCAACCCATTCCAAGATATACAGTATCATAAACTTGTATTTTTTCTTGTGAATGTAACATCTTCATTTAATGGATTTTCAATTGAATTAAGAAAACCATCACAACCACCCTCAACCATTCTTTGATTATTCAAATAGCGACTTCGTGTACAAAGAACAGCTGGAAAAGTTCTGGGATTTATCAAAGAACAAAATAGCAAAATAATTCTACTTTCACATAAACTAAAGAGCACAAGCAGTATATAATTAAATCTATTGCAAATGGAACATGCAAAGAGATAACTATCTAACCGAAAATGAGATGGAAACGATGGACAAGAAACAAATCAAGAAGACTTATAAAATCTTTGTCAAAGCAAGAACTGATATAATGTCCAAATAATTGCCAGATATTGTAATCTTCACTGTAATATCATTGATTAGTAGATTTATTCCCATTCCCAACTTTTACAGTTTACAGTATGAATTGATAGATGATTACATGACATCAAACGGTATCAAATGCTTCACTAGATTTTGGTCATGCATAATGGGATCGCCTCTATCTGCATATGGTGCTAGTTAGATAACATTCAGACATATAAATTTAGGAATCGAAAATTGCTGACAAAAACATGGCTTAATAAATAAATGTGAACTGGTTGCTTTGTCATTTATGAATTTGTGCCATTGACCATGTAATAAAGTCTCACATAGAAAATAGTCTAAACAATACTGTTCAAGGTCATGCCAATGACAATATGTGCTTACACAATCACCTAAATGATGTAGTCAGCGATCTTGAATGATTCAACGTTTTTGATGCGATGCTTAAATGCTTCACACATAGGACACATCTTGAAATCCATCTCTATCTTCTCTCACAGCTGCATATAGCATTGCTAATGAAGTAGTTATGCAAGGTGTCAATGACTCCACCATTCAACATCGACACTGGAGAAGATGTTGAACTAATTATTCCATTGTCACTTTTAATAGTGCGTACTCGACCATCCGATATCACGTGGACTTTCACGAGATAAAATTGTTGGCACTATAGTGGAAAAGGGAAAATAAAACTTATATTGCTAAATACTTTAACTTTTTTGTATATAAAAAGCATAGCTTTTATCTACAGACAAATGTCGACTGAAACGATAAACATCATCAGCACAATGTATCATTCAGCATTAAACTCATCTCCAAGGTAACTTACACCATGCTTTTGAATAAGCTATTGAGGTTTACAACTGGCCTACGGTCAAGCAGAGGTATTAAAGAAATTGTAAAGCTTATTATTGCAGTTTTATTTGTCTAGTTCATAATTTACTATCTATCATATATACCTTTTCTGACAGAAGTATTACTCCATAAATAGCGTATAATCTCTGAAGGAGAATGAGTACTTTTGGACCAAGGATATTTATATTTCTGTTTTAAAGATCGAGCCATAGAAATAATTGCATATAATCTCTGAGGGACAATGCGAAGAATCCAAATGTACAATGTAAAGCATACACTTTCTTGTTTATATACAGCTTTTGTCATTTTAATTTGTGCTTTATTGATGTACCTAGCCATTTATATCTTATGTGTTTTCGTGTTTTAATTCTTGACATGTAAATATGTTTTTTGCTTGTGGTGACACTTTTTGAAGAAAAACATTAAGTGTGTATCCCATGTATAAAATGTCTTGTGTCTTTCATGATCCTCTCAGAATTCTCAATACCATTTTCATTGCTGCATCTTCCTCTTCTTCCTCTTCTGTTCTCAAAGTGATTGACGAAAAGTTAGATCATCAAAGTTTGGAGGCTTTGTATCTTCGCCATCCCTTTAACATGTTAATTGCTGGCTAGAGTAGTTCAGACAAAACCGAATTTGTCAAACATGTGATCCAACACAAATCCCATTTTTTGATCGTCCACCTCAACGTATCGTGTGGTGTTACAAAGAGTGGCAATCGACTTACACCATACTCCAAGAAAGTCAAGGAGAATCCGTTTCGTTTGTAGAAGGCATTCCTTGGGAAGACGATAGGATTGTTTCTGACTTGAGTCAAACACTTCTTGTCATTTTCGATGGCATGTTAGGAAAAGACGAAGAAGAAATTAAACTTTGGTTTACACGAAAAGGACATCACCGTAATGTCAGTATTATTTACATAACTCAAAAATTTAATTCAACAAAGTAAAGCACATCGTACCATCAGTCTCAATGCCCATTATGTGGTCTTGTTTAAAAGTCCAAGAGACAAATCTCGAGTGCAAGTGTTAGCTAAACAGTTAGGAATACTTTGCCTGAATTATGCGTACGACGATGCCACTCAAACACGTCATGCGTATTTACTCGATTTAAAACCCACCACTCCCGATTATGTGAGATTGCGTACTAATTTGTTTCACCATTGGTGTCAAGAAGGAGGTCCTGTCATTTACACGTCCCCTTTGGCATTTCTCTGAAAAAAAAACTATAATAACATCCACCACGTCTGGTCTTTTCAACAGTATTCAACATGACTTCCTTTCAGTCTCATTCTCCTGCCAAATTGATTCGTGTACTGTATGCCATCAGTCGCGAAAAATGCACAAGTCCATACACATTTGTTAGAAGCCAGTCTCAAAAAAGTCTTACGACGGTTTACTTTGACAGCACGTCAGTTACTTCAAGGCATCATTCACATACCCCATCAAACCAAACGCTTTTTTGAAAAACATAAAGGTGCGTTATCACAACTGGCAGATCCAAGAATCGATGCACAAACCAAAACACAGATCATTTTGAAACCTGGTGGAAGTGGATCTTTAGAAGGTGTCATTGTTCGTTCTCTTTTATAATGGAATTTTAATGCCGAAGCGAAAACGAAGAAGAAGAAAAAACCCATATCACCCAAAAGACGGCAACATCAACAACTACAGCACCAGATAAGAAAAAGAAAAGCCCTAAGAAGAAAAGCTCCTTCAAGAAAAAAAACCATCTCTTTCTTTCAAAGAAAGATGTACTGCTGCTTGGACGAGTACGTTCTCCAGAAAACCACGCAACGCGGTGCCGGTGTCTCCTCCTACCACTTCTTCTTCATGCTGATGCTTGCCAAACCTGATATAAACCCGTGTTTCCTAATTTGATGAAGAAATGGAAACCTATTTCGAAAGGCACTTCTCCGGTAGCGACGTCTTCTGCTGCCTTAGCCACTGCCGCTAAAAAAGTGGCCTCGCCTAAGACAAAAGTCCAAGACAGAACAGGAGAGTTACAAAGTTTACTGGATTTATCAAAACAAGAACTGGCACGATTTAGTTCCATTGAAAATACCTCGTCGTAGAGTGGTACCCACCATGAAGTTGATACGACGTGCTGACCATCAGTGGAGACGAGTTCCAGTATAAAAAAGAAGTGTGTGATCAGATTTACATCAGTATTTTTGTGTGCTCCTGACACAAAATATGGCATCAAGAAATGCACACCACTGTAGTCGTCCCAACAAGGCAACATAGGGACTCCCACCTCGCTTAGCTAAACATTAGGATGTTTTCTCAGTCCTGCAAAAACAACTCACTCAAACATCTCCTAAATAAATCATCGATATCGTGTGTTAATGTTGTTCGAATGTTTTAATAGGAACGGTACCTTTGTGCGAGATACTGAAACAGCGATTAGGAAAACATCGAAACGTTCTTCGTCAAAAGATGAAAAAGAAAATACCCCTGAGTCAAAAGAAAACAAAGCTAGTAGAAGAGGAGAATTTCTACCCATGCTGATAGGGCCCTTGTTAAAAGTGGTTGCTCTTTCGTTAGGATCGATTGGTGGACCCCATTGAGGAGTCCTGAGATAAGGAGAGGAATAAAAAGAAGATAAAATGGCACCCTTATCTGGAAAGACAGCACATTTGTACTTTTGGATCTTATGGAAGGACTAAAACTTACTTTAGTTCCCTAAAAACGATAGAAGGAACTCCATCGTTGGTACAAACAACGGATACCTCATTTATCTCAGAATCCTAATCGCACTGAGATGTCACAGTTACAACAAGAATTACAATCGTTAATGGATCGAAGTGATTTATCAGAAACAGAAACATCGCAACGATACAGACAAGTATTGCAAAGTCCTCAACTCTTTCACCAGAACACTTTAGACGAAACAGCTAAACCTACTCTGAGAGATTTCAAGGCGATCATGAAAAGTGAACCTAAAGTCACCAAGAGAGACACAGCTACGGGGATGACAGAAGAAGAAGAAGAAACACGCGAAGAATGGTAGATAGAAGTGAACATGACATCAAGAAAAAAATAACCACTTCACACTATTCTCCTATTGCTCCTCAAACACTTCAAGCTTCGTCCAAACCACCAATACCACACGAATCCAAAAGCAGTATCGAACAGTGGGTGACTTATTGAGGAGCGACACAGTCAACCCCATCATGATGGAGAAATTTTTAGCTAGCATTTACTACAATCCTGCATATGCTGCTGGTTACGGAGGAGTTCAAAAATTGTATCGGACAGCTAAAACCAAACTGAAAAGTGTACGTTTGTCAGAGGTACGACAATGGTTACAAGAACAATCGACGTACACGCTACATGAACCCATTCGACGAAAATTTTCCAGAAGTCAAACCATAGTGGCTGGCATTCATCATCAATGGCAAGCAGATTCAGTGGATGTATCTCATTTGGCAGCGTCCAATCGTGGTTACAATACTTGTTTTCAAAATCAGCTTGGGTCGTTCGTTTGACTTCTAAAACCAGTTCTGAGTTAGTACGAGCTTTAAAACTGGCTTTGAAACAAAGTGGTCGTCACCTTTTACGATGGCCAACAGACAAAGGCACCGAATTTCGCAACCAAGCTTTTCAAACAAAATTGAAACAACGACACATTCATTTTTTTACCACTGAAAATCCTGAAAGAAAAGCCATTGTTGTGAAACGTTTTGAAAGAACGCATTTGTAAATATTTTACACATCAACACACTCTCAAGTACATCGACGTGTTACCACGTCTGGTCAAAGCTTACAATAAATTTTACCATAGTAGCATCTGATGTACCCCCGAAGAAGTCACCCCTGAAAACGAAGTGATGGTATTTAATCGATTGTATGGAACGTCAAAAATTGGAAAAAAGAAAGAAGTGGTGTTAATGACTGGAGATTGGGTTCGCATTGGAAAAACCAAACGCACTATTGACAAAGGTTATTTACCTAACTGGACATCCGAATTGTTTCGTCTCACTGGACAAGTCCGTGGACGTGATCCTCCAGTCTATAAATTAGATGACATGCGCGGAGAAGTGTTAAAAGGAACATTTTACTTGCCTGAGTTACAAAGAGTGACCAAAAAAACAAGATCGAAGAACACGTAAAGTGGGTAAACGTCGACTTGAAGAAGTAAAAGTGCGTTGGAAAAGATATCCACCTAATTTTGATTCTTGGATTGTCGCTTCACAAGGTCATCGACTATAAAAAGAAGAAGTAACCATCATGCCGTTAAACACATCAGTTACCTCTATTTCTCAAAGTTCCTCTCTTCACGAATTACAAAAACAACCTCTATGGATGTGATGTGGAAAACGTGTGCCTAAAACTAAAATCTTCTTCTTCTGAATAATCATTGTGATGTATTGTATCATCGGAGCAGCGATTACGCATTTGAGTTTGCAAGAAGAAGACAAACAATTTGTGGACCATTTTAGTCAGCAGTTATATTGATTATCTTCTACCAAGTCATTCCTTGAAATATACGACGGACATTAACAACAACAACGGTAGCTTCACTGCCAACGCCAGTCACCATTCTTCCAGTCACAGCAACAGCTGCCCTCTTCTGGAGAATTTGGAAAATCATTCTCCTTTGACATCGAGTGACTGATCGGACACCAGAATCATCGAACTATGAATAACCAAGTTTATATAACCTTACCGAGTGACAGTTCTATGGGTGTGTTTCCCAACAACACTTTATGTTGTTTCACAGACAAAGTACCTCAGTCCATACAATTAGATCACGAAGCTCATTTGGGAAGTAGCTTTGGTAGAAATCATTCATCCTACGCAAGCCCTCAGTATCAACGAAGGTCAAAACAGTTTCATCGTCGATATCCTGAACGAACAAGTTCAAGAACACTTGGACAAAAATTATCCATTCATTTACGAACCAAAAAATAAAAATCACTCACTAATTCTCCATTGACTACCTATACCATGAGAATTCCTATGGGGTATTATTTTAATGCTCAACATCTGGTTCGAACCATTGCGGCTATTTTCAATCACCACTTTGGCAAAGCCTTGGTGAAATCGCAAAAGTGTACTGATCGAGTACCATAAAATTGCTCATCTTCTTAAAATGCATTTTTTGGACAGCACAATATTGCCCATTAGTTTTTGTCCCGGTTTGTTTGATATTTTGGGTGGATACACTGCTCTGGCTCCTATGAAAGAGGTTTACAACAACGATCGATTTTACAAGTATTTTCGTTACCCTGACGAATTAAACGAAGGACCCAATTTATTGTTTGTGTACTCCGATGTAATCGAGTACAACTCGGTGGAAAACACAGCCGCTCCGTCACTCAGAGTCATTCTTTTCAAAGCGGATTCTGCGATCGCTGCTTACGAGGATGCTGGAAACACGTATCACGTTCACCTTGAATGTGTACATCCTCATTATCTTCCTATCAATAATTCGTATTTTGACAGTGTCAACATTAGTATAAAAAGAGATCTGGGACAAAATATTCTATTCTCCAAAGGAAAACTCACGGTGAAACTACATTTTCGAAAACGATTATCCAGTGAATTGTAACACAAGATGTATCTTGTGTACCAAGGAGTCGCTCGACAACGAGAATCCAGAATGACCACAGAAGCAATCGCAAACCACAAGTGAAGAAGACGCAACTAAAGTCATGATGTCAAGATAGCCAGAATAAGAACAACATTTAGTCTCCTGTTTGCTAGGGACATGGCGGAAGGAATTACAGGCCTAACCAGAGAATATTGTTATGGATGTCAAATCGATCATTCTAGTCAGAAACAACACGACAAATGTATGATGATGATTATGAGTTCAGAAGAAAAGTTGGAAGAGTATCTGGACGAGGTATGGTCTCTCTCCTCAAAAGAGAAGATTTTGTGAAAATGGTATAAAGACTTGCGTGATCATTCCTTAACTCCACTGACTTCTCTGGAGATCAAATGCATCCAAGCTTGCAACAGAGTATAGAAACTACCCGTGGTTCATCGACTTACTTGACAGAACTTTTCTGGGAAAAAGTCAGGTGTGAATCGATGACTTATCATTACATGTAAAAAGAAAGAAAAATGGATTCCTCTGTACTTTATTACCTGTTGGCTCGCAGTTCGTACACAGCTTCTTGGAATCATGTGGTGTGTTCTTAAGATGAACTTCCTCATCGGAAACATAAAGACGTTCAAGCCTATGTCATCAACACTGACGACAATCAACGTCCGTGCATCAAGCATATAAAGCGACGCGTTCGCCAGTCTTAACATCATTCACAGTCAAAACATTGAACAGAGCAGAACTAGTGATGAAGCAAGAGATAGTTACAGGAGACGAGGTGCCACAACGGATACTAGCAACCGCTATCATTCCAATGCCTGCATTAAGGGCCCTCAAGGCCCTAGCTAGGGCGCTAACATCTAGCTTGTGCCTGAGGACAGGACCACAGCGGACTACGCTATTATTGGTGTGGGGTACCAACATAGAAGACGCCGCCGGAAAAGATATTACGGGGACTTAGGAGTCTGCAAGGACTAGGTATAATATTAAAAGGGCCAAGAGGAGGAAAAGGGAATGACTTTAACCTCTGCCCACTATACGCCTTGCCAGAATTAAACATACCGTATGCGGACATCCGAATCCAGTAACATGACTGGCGAGATAACGGGAAAGTCTACCCCACCCCCACCCTTCGGCAGACTGAACCCTCCTCGCAGATTGAGGCCACACACTCTGAAACTGTACCAGAACCCATCAACGTTGCTGAAACTAAATCCGAATCTTCCCATGCCACCGATAAGGATGAAGAGGAAAGGAGATAGAGGAGGAGCAAGCAAAGGAGGAGGAAAACAACGACCCGGACAAACAACGTCTAAATGATCTGGGGCTCGAAGTGATACTCAAGGATAAAACAAAAGCAAGCCACTTCGTAGATGCAGTACGAGACATTGCCTGGGGGTCGTTAAGCCTAAAGGGAAAATCAGTAAAAAAGAGTGGACATTTGGGACCCATGTAAAGCATACAAATTACAGGGAGGCCTATACCAAATTCTCGGTGGCCAGTCTGGTGGAGATAGCACAAAACCTGACGGAGATCCACAACCTGAGCCAATTCCGGTACACGAAATACCAGTAACTCCTAGAAAAGATACAACAGATAAAGGTTTATTTGTTTCTCCCGTCCCTAAGTAATGTTCGAAGGGAAGCGGCAGTCCTTAAAAAGCCAAGGGTCTAGTAAGAAAAGTCATGGAGGAGGAAGTGGTGAAGATCAGGTAGGCTTGGGCAGAGAGAGAAAAGAAAAGAAGCGTCAGAAAATAAAAAGGGATTTCAGCGACTCAGTAAAAACTGGATGAAGATCCAGGACAAGTTTAGAAAGATGGGTCATCCAGATTGGATTCCTGTTGAGAAGAAAAGGAAGAACCTAAGAAGTTTACTAATAGTCTCCCTGAAGAAATGGTGGTCAGGGAGAAAGAAAAAGATTGTTCTATAATTGCCATTGGTGTTTTATGTATGTTTATTTGTGTATGTGTTTGTCTTTTTTCCACCCAAAACCACCCTTTCCCTTATAATAATTTGTGTATTTGTGTGGATATAGTAGCGTGCCTATAAACACTCCCATGCCCTTGTGCAACACCTATGTAAAAGAAAAATCGGATCAATAATTTATTTTAGGTCCGTGCAATTTCTGTTTCGTTTGGTATTCTGTGTGAGGGTTGTACTTTTGGTGTGAGGGATGTTTTTCTTCACGTCCGTGCTTCAAGCATATAAAGCGTTGCGTTCACCTTTCATCGTCGACCAGACAAAGAAGAATGCAAACCGGTATTGTAAAGTGGGCAACTTAGCCACAGCCATGGCACTTTCGATAGAGTAGAACATCTGGACCGGGTCGAGGAGATGGGATTTTACCCCAACAAGCGTCACTTGAAGAGGTAGATGATATCCCTAAAAACAACCAAGACGTTCATGAGAGAGGTAATTACTGAAGAAGTTGAGAAGTTTCAGAGGACGTTGGACAAAGAGTGGGCCAAGGAGAAGGAGTCCAAAGAGCCTCCTTTTAGGCTCAATCTCTCCGTCCGCCGATCCAAGGAGTATATGGATAAGATGTGCCCTTGCAGCCGAGCACGGCCCGGGAGGTGTAGTTGTCCTGAATATGAATACACATCATAGATCCAGGACAAAACAAAAAGGTCCTTTTCAGGGCTACGCAGATCACTAGAAAAGATTACTCCATAATTGCCATTGGTATTTTATGTATGTTTGTTTGTCTATGAGTATGTGTATACCTACATTCCCCGTTTGACCCTATAAACCATTTTGATCCTATAAACCCTTTGACCCTATAAACACTTTTGACCCTATAAATCTTTTTGACTCTATGAACCTTTTTGACCCTAAAACCCATTCCTTTCTATTCTCATTTGACCCCATACAGCCCCCACATGTTAACCTATGGGTGTATATATAAATATGATATGGCCCCCAGTAGGCCCATACAACGACTATAGTGTCATAACAGTTATTCTTGAAGGAAAGAAAAAAGACAGTTGTCAGATGCAATCACTAGGAACATCCTGTTTAGGGCATACTAGATATGTAACATGCAACCAAGTCCACAGTGCCTAGCTTTGTGTCCATTATCATGTCTGTGTCAGATTTGTATTTATTGGTTTGGGGAGCCTTTCATCATAGTAATTATTACAGGAACATTAAAAGATGACTGTCGTGTTTAATCAAACTTAAGTAGCAACATCCTACTGATTTCATATTAGATAGCGGGAGATTTAACATGTACCAAAGTTCACCGTACCTTAGCATAGTGTACTTTGCTACAGCTAGTGGTTGGACATGAGCAAAGTGCATGTATTCCAAAGTGCTCGTGATAAACATTGCTAAGATATGAAACAGAAAATAAGACTTCATTTTTTGTTTTATAGTATCTATTGAAAAAATTTACATTCAAGTGGAACCGTATGCTCTAGCACCTAATAAATGTGGCCAAAATAATGGGTTCATTCTAGCCTCTTTATGTTGGATTATTCATTAAGTATTCTGAATAACTGACGATTCAGCCTAATATGTTTGTCCCTATGGTGGCTGGTTTGCACAAATTTCCTTCAGCTCTTACCCCAATACATGCACAAAACTAGGGTTCATACACATTGCACATAAATCTGATAAATCAAACCAAGATAATTCTGTGCAGTGTAACAGAGTGATAAAGCGTTAGTGAGTTTGATATAACATTTCTTCAAACAAGAGGCCCTTGTGGGCCTAATATCGCTCATCTGGGCAACTTAAAAATGTAGGAATGTGAAAGCAAATTCATTCAAGTAGTGAAACTGTGGAGTGGAAAGAAAGGTTTGGAGCGCTTAGTTGCCACATTCTCTATTAGGCCTAAAAATACGAGTGTTTCCGGTTTCATACTAAAATAATTGAATTGCTTGGTCGCCATAAGACTTTTAAAATTCATTTTTCACCCTCCATTTACCAAAAGTGAACAGAGGTTGCATGACCAAATTTGATTCTTTTGAGAGAAAAAAACGCGTGAGTATTACTTAACAATACATCGTCTTCTGATACTATTTAGATATGGGCTGTCTATAAAATTACTTATTATTTGCGTTTATCTGAAATAACACTCTGAAAATTTGAACCGAACACAATTAGCAAACAAAGACGCAAAAGCAGACATTATCGAATCATGCTTTCTAATCTATGTCCAAGAGGCGCTAACATATTTTTAAAAAAGATAACAAATCTCAAAATGAGTGTAATGTCTAATACTGTAACCCTGAATTAAATCACAACATTCAGAAAATCTAGAGTGGCAACATGCTCAGACGGATGATCTCATTATTATGCGTGGATATCGCTCATTATCAAACTAGTTCAAAACCTTAAAGATACAAGCATATAATCCCAAAATATCGGATCAGAAATATGGCTTTCAGAAGGGTAACAACCACATCCAAGCAGATCCAAGATCACCGAATTAGTATTCTCTGATCTTGCTCGTTGTCAAACTACTCCGACATCTTAATGAGCATATATTCCAAGATGATCAAAATTTGATCAGAAATGTAGCCTCTAGAGTGGTAACAAGCTCAGTGAATCCGATGCATGATCACCTCATTAGTATGTGTGGATCTCTCGAACTTGTTCAAGACCTTAATAACATAAGCACATATTCCAAATTTGATCAAACTCGGATCAGAAATATGGCATTCTGAGTGGTATCCCGGTTAACCAATAAGATGCAAGATCACCTCATTAATATGCATGGATCTCGCTCATTATAGAACTCGTCTGAGATTTTGATGATGTAAACCCATGTTCCAAGTTCGATTGAAATCGTATCAGAAATATGGACTCCAAAGTGGTAGCAAGAAATTGTTGATGGTCGAATGCTTTAGGGACAGGTGAGCTAAAAATGTGAATAGTAATGACGCAGTTTACATTAATTGTATCACAAAGATTATGAAATGAGACGGAGGGTGCTTCCAATGACCAAAAAGGAAAGAAAAATCCTTGCCATGTATGTGACAAAAAACACACAAAATTAAAATTACCCAAATTAGGAATAATAGCTCAATGAAACTGCAAAACAAATAATACCAACTTACATGTTTTAAGCTGAGGATTATTCATTTAGAGTGATCTAATGTCTTTCATAATCTTTAGGTAAAAAACAAAAATGGCATCCTGTTACATCTCCATCCAATTAATGAGGAGTTTGCGTATACTAATATTGTTGTTCAATATAGTACGATTGGTTTTGTGGTGTATTTGTTATCACACAATCTGAACATCAGTTGGATATTTTGAATGGTATTGCTAAAATTGTAGGACAAAGATCCCATTGTTGACTTTCATTACATCTTTTGCTGATCTAAAACAGGTTAAATTTTTATACAGTACCAATGAGGTACTATCTTCATTTATATATAAATATGCCCCATATCAGGTGGTTCAGAATTAATTAAAATAAGTAACTTACGAATTTTTCGGAAAACTCGAAATTTTCTTACATCAAATTCTGTAACATATGGACCAAGTTCATAGGTCCACCAGTTTTGAGTTATCCAAATGTAACTGATGAAAAATTCACAATTGCATAAACAAAATCTAGACTGTTATATTATACATATTGATATTACTTTAAAAATGAAAGTATTACTGTATGAAGACAAGACGGTCTGTACTAGTTAATCAATATGTAAATAAATCCGGTAATTTATATAAATGAAATTGTTAATCTTCAAAAGCCGAATATATTATTGTCCTGCACAAAATAGAATATCAGCAAATATAATTCCACTTAGTACAGTAAAACTGTCTTGAGAGACCACCCCTTCTGCCAACAAAAGGCGGTTTCTCAAGACACGTTGTCTCTCATAACAGGTTCAAGATTAAGAGTTTTTAAGGTCGAAATTCAACAGGGTTTAAGAAGACAAATATCCACAACTGCTGTATATGCATTTAATTCTGTATTAACAGTTCTTGTTAAAATATTGCATTCCTTTCACCACAAAATAATTTAATATTGCAATAAAGATAGAGATCAATCATACAAAATTCACACCTGTATTTGAAGATCAGGTGTGCGTGTATTAGCATATGAATTGCAAACTTAACTAAGGCAATATTTATTTAACCTGTCCATAAGTTAGCTTCACATGTCCATTAATTTCAGATTTACTTCAAATGTAGCATAAGAACTGCACAGTTAACTAGGGTAACACTTAATCCGCCTGTGTATGAATTGCACTGTAGTGGTTTTATTCAGACTTTTGGGTAAATATTGAATATATATGTACCAATGAATGAAATAAAAGAAAAGAAAATAGTATTAACCCACACAGAAACAAAATAAATTTATTGAGAGACAAACGCCAAAGGCCTAATTCATCGACGACATAAAGAGATGTACTTAATAAACAAAGTGTGTAACCAGCTGCACTACGGTGAACAGATGATGACTTGGTGTGTGGGTTTAATAACTGTAATATCAAAAAGGCAACAAACAACACAAACATTTTACAATGACAATAAAATCTGGAAAACGATAATCACTTATAAAAAAAAACAAATACCGTATTTAGTCCAGGCATTATGGATGGTCTCCAAAGACAAACAACGTACTCAACCGCTACAGAGAAGCCCTTTAATACGTTTTTTTTTTTAATTATGACATTATCGGCGTTGTGCGGTTTTTGCCAAAGACAAAGAAACAAAACAAATAGTTTGCTTCTTATGCCCTTGACTGCTCCTTTGAAGAATGAATGGTTAATCATAGTGTGAATTTACATGACTTCGGCACTACAATGGCGGTTAGTGACATGTACTTTTGTCTGGAATACTGTAGCATACAATGCTACCTGAATGACATGTAGACTACAGATTTTAGCCAGACTCAACATTTGTTGTTGTTTATAACAAACTCTCCTAAATGGTTGTATTTACAAAGGATTAAAAAATGGTAAATGGGGTTTTTCTCTGTTTTGCGATGCGTTCGTTCATAGCAGTGTTTTTTTGTTTTTTTTTTTTCAGAACAATCTGCACTTGAATGCAGATCCTCCTAAGCAGTCGTGGTTACAAAGAACTAAATAAAAGCCAGTGGTGCTTATCTGTTTGTGTGATTTGGTTGTTACAGCAGTATCAAAATACTTATTTTGCCTAAAAATTGTGGTCGCTGGTCGCATTTTGCAAGTGGTCGCTCACGTCATTGCATTTATATAATAAAATCGATTCATGAATGACGATTGTGGTCGTAAATGACAGGTGGTCGCTCATAGCAGATGTCTCTCAAGACAGGTTTTACTGTATTGTTAAATATACCAGTAACAAGTTATTCCTTTGGTAAAAAGGTTTCATCTGAACAGAATCAGACATTTTGGTTCTTAAATGGTATGACAAAAAAAACAGTAATGTTAATCAATACAAAGAAAAAACTATAGTATTTATACAGGTGTGTACAATCGTTGGTAACACGCCTATAGTAATAAATTTGATATTATTCCTTTGAAACTTCGACGAGAATACTGTCATTTGAAGTAACGTACACAAAACAAAAGGTAAAGCGGTACATACAGTCTCAAAATCGAGAAGCATTACCCCATCCAAAAATATCTGAACCTGTTGTGATCTTAACTTTTGATGCAGGGATAAACTTAATTCAACAAGTAGAAGAGATGCATATCTGGGAAAAGTGTCATGAATATAACTAATAACCACTGAAAGCTGATCATCAGTAATGCAAATTTCATGGGTGGACAGACCGGAAGCACCATTAAAACTGGGCCTTATATATATGGCGGACATGTATATTAACCAGGCGACAGTTTCACTAAATTTATAAAAATTTCCGCTCAAGTTGAGATATAAGATGTTCTTGCTTTAATTTTTGAAACGTCTGACAACGCTTAGATTTTTGTCAGATATAGAGATTGGAAGCTGGATGAAAAATAACTCCTTAGTTGTAAAACTGTAGACCTAACAATACTTTTGTTCTTGGAAACAAGTTGAGGAATTCCTCAAATTTAACGAATTTCTCATAGATAAAACTATACTTTGTTCATACTAATTCAGATTTTATTATTGTAATTTTTTAAATTTTTTTGAGCCATGGTTTCACTAAACTTCTTCAGTTGACTGAAAATCTTTGTTTGAATATTCTGAAGTTTTTCCTTCATTGGCAAGTTCTCCAGTTCTTGTAACTGTTCACTCTTAATAAACCGAGCAACATCTTTACTTCCTGTTAAAAGACATTTGAAAACAACTATTAAATATTAACCTAGCTTTTTCTTTATGATGGAGATCCAAATGATTTAAACAACAACTTTTTCTCCAGGTCTCTATGACAGTAAGAGAATCCCCTCACTAATATTTTGATAGGAGCGGATTTTTCAAGTTTTAAGTGTGAAGTTTGTTACGAGATCATCATACCGATGAGTTGTTGCTGACGTTATTTTAAACATCAGTTGTGTTTTCTCGGATGAGTCGGCCTGAAAAATGTCGGTGATCTTACCCTAGGAATTTGTCAGGATCTTCTTTCCAAATTGTAGATATAAACATCATTAGCAAATAAGAACATGCCGAGTCAATGTTAGTTAAAAAACATGATGCCGATCAGAAAACTTCTGTAACATTCGTTAACAGAGTTGGAATTGATAAGTGCTTTATTTGTATTATTAACCAAGGTAAGCATCATACATCAGTGTTCTTATAGAGTCCATGTCAATAAATGCTTTAATTTGATCCGTAATTTAACTAGTAAGCACTTAAAAAATCAGTAAGAGTTCTAAATAATATTTGTATGACCTGGAGAAAGTATTGCATCACATGGAATCTTAATGATAAGACAATATGATTAATCACTGCTACATTCTTACATAATCATAGCAATTTTAGGGAGTCATGGTAGCACAGATGGTAGAGCGTTGGTTTTATAATCCAAGGGTCGGGCGCTTTGTTACCTGCACAAGCCAACCCAGGTCAGCTGCCTTGGCGAGTCCTTGGAAAAGGCACTTAATTCCCATTTCCTCAACATGATATATCCAATAATGTGTTAAAAGTGCTGTTAAAACCAACAAAACAAACAAACATACCAGTTTTAAATGGTTTGATGTCATGTATGTTTGTTTCATGACATTGAAACATTTGAATTTCAGGTACTGCTCGAGGAAAGAGTTGTGTTCAAAATAACTGCTACTTGGAGTTGTCGGTTTTAGAAGTTCAAATTACACAGATGTATATATGCAAAGAGTTTGAAAGTTTTGTAGAATGCAACTAAGAAACGACTACATTTTCATATTATATAGTATGTGTCTCTAAGAACTGATCACGTAAGAATAACAATAATCATTAGAGCTGAAATGGATAACTGAATAAAGCTGCAACGTTTACAGGTGTAAATGGCTTCAGTTAGTTAACTGCCTGTAAATGTTTACAAACTTGGTAAACGTGCAAACGAAAATGCACATGACTGTCAGTGACGCAGGAACCACCCACTCCAATTAAATAAGGTTCGTTTAGTGGGATATTTCTGTTCATTTTTTCTTAAAGTATATATGTTTTTACATCGAACGTGGCATCGTTAGAAAAAGCCAAAGTTGACGAGAATTGGTCGGTCACGCATTGCACAACATTACACAACAGGCTGATTTACTGATATTGCTGATAAAATTGTATGTAGAGAAATTGTTCAGATAATCCCGACTTTCAAGGGAGTAGGTAAGTTTCTGCCCTTCTTCACCTATGTCTTCAGCACTAAAGGAACGTTTTTTGGGCATACTGAGCTTTTAAGATAAACAGCGAAAATAACACTTACATTTCATTAAATTTTTTAGTCTGAATCTTCAAAACCTTTACTCAAGACCCCTAAAATATCATTTAATTAGATTTAGATGACTGAGTTCCGCTTGACGAGAGGGCTGGGGTCTCATAAATTACAAACTAGACAAAAAAAATCGATTCATTTTATACTTTTCTTAACCTCGCGGAATATTCTCTTAATTCCTGCAATTGCATATCTCAGTCAGTTTTCTCCACAATTTAGCCGTTGAAAACATGAAATTAGTTTGGGGTGGGTATAGAGAACTTTTATTTAATTATACATTCTGTATTGGCTATAAACAACTTACCTGGAAGTAACGACAGTTTCGTGTACCATCTCCCTGAACGTAAGATTTGAACTTCTGACCTAAAATGTATGTACCCTTAGTGGTACATCGCAAAGCGATGCTGTGCTGGAAAGAAAAAGAATAATTCCTTGCTCATGTTGCTGCTAGAATCTATAAAATGTTTATTGTTACCAATCACGTTATACCTTCAGCAGGTAGACAAAACTATATAATAAACCTACCTGGAAGGAATCTGGCATATATAGCCAACATTGGCAGCCAAGAGATGAGCTCTCTTGATAGCAAGGACAATTTACCTGGAAATGGTGGATGCCAAAATATCAGAGGAGCCCTTAACAGGTAGGAAGAGACACTTCCCACCTTTTCCCCTCCCTTTTAAAGCGGCTAAATAAAACCGCAAGGCCCTAACTGGAAAGAGAAGCCTATCATCACCAGCACAGATACGACTGAGATTGGGAATCTCAATAAGAAGTGGAGCTACCTAAGGAAGCTGATTGTTTGCTAAGAAGCCGGGTTCTCAAAAAGAGAGAAACTAACTCATAATTACCACTGAAGTGTAAACTACCTTTTTCTACAAGCTTACTCCTTCTCCTCGCTGACGCCAAGGCGAACAGGAAGACAGTTTTAAGGATAAAGTTCCCAAAGGAAGCTGCACTCAACGGTTCATAAGGTTGTTGTTTTTTTTTACAAAGTCCACAAAACGCACGAGAGATTCCATAAGTGAGCGAGTTAGCCTGTCTCGCCAGCTCAAACTTCTTGATAAGATTGGAGAGATGAAGGTTTGATCCGATAGAAGGACCCTTAGAGAACCGGAGCGCAGTAGACAGGGCTTCTCTATAGCCCTTAACGGTGGAGACAAAACTTTCTCTTTCCTCAAGAAGGAAGAGAAGAAAGTCTGCCCCTGCGAAAAAAGTGGGACAGCTAGGATGTTTAGAAATATGCTCTCAAGAGTGTTCTCAAACATATCCAATCACATAGAACACCACCTCATTAATATGCGCGAATGTCACTCAAAATCAAAATCGTCAGATATCTTGATGATACAAGCTTGCATACCAAGTTTGATAAAAATCGGATCAGAGATATGGCCCCTAGAGTGTTCACAAGCTCAGTCAATCAGATGCAAGATCTCCTCATCAATCTGTACGAGTCTGCGATCTTGACGGTATAAACATACATACCAAGTCCGAGTGAAATCTGATCATAAATAAAGCCTCTTGAATGTTCACAAACATTTGTTTATGGACAAACGAGAGACGACGCACAGTAGGTTCAAGATTGTAGCATAAGATCACTTGGCATTTAGCCAGGGCCATTTGGAAAACCAGGGGAAAAAAATGTTTCTTTTAGGTCCAATCAATAGCATTTTAACAATGTTATACATTATTAATTGATTCAATAATGATTATTCAGCAAACTTATTTTTTATTGGGTTTAACACAAAACAAGAGTCCCCCGATGGGACTAACGTTTTACTGGGCGAAAAATAAATACCATGAACTCAAGATAAGACCATTTCTTCCTTTTCAACTGCTGAGTGTTCAAACCGTATCTGATAGTGTTCAGCGATAACATGAAAATTATATCTGGGATGTGCATACTAAAAGCGTAAAAATTATGCTCCGCTATAGATGGAGCCCCGTGTGGACCTATTTCTTTGTAATGACGTAGATAATAAGGTCACGCCAAATGGTACAGCGCTAGGTCCCTTTATCGACATACAGTTAATTTTTCTGTTAGTTTCTTCTTTTTCTTTACTGTTTTGACCTTTTCGTTATTCTTCATAGTTTCGATTCTCTGTGCAAAAATGTAAACATATATTATTTTACGTGTGTTACTCTTTGCGCGTGTGCGTATCTTTGGGTTCGTTATTGTCTCCTAAACAAGACCTTATTTTCGGTCGAAATGTGGGGTAACTTTGTGTTTTTTTTCCTCAGCGCCGTGTTCCAACCTACTTTTGCCATTCCACCGACATTGATAACATTAACGATTTTGCATAATTTTACGCTTTGTTGTACGTTGTTGTTTGTGGTTTTTTGTGGGTTTTTTTTATTTGTTCTCTTTGCGGGGGCGGTGGTGTTCAAAGCTTGTCAAATTATTTATAGGTCATTCAATTATACATAGCTTTTGAGCGACACGCAAATGTTGCATACATGATGTGATAAAACTATATTAAATCATGCGTCCAGGAAATGGACAATTATACATTTATCATATGTCGAGATCAGTGATAATGCCCTTGTATTATTCATAAATGTGTTTCCTGTTTCAGTCCGAAGAGATAAATATATTAGAAAACAAAATGTGATTTGGATGCATCAGAGATATTCGTTTGGACAGAAATATATCGTCTGGTGCAAAAGAGAAGTTATGAAAGTCGAGCTACGTTCAACATAATGATTCGAATTTTCTTATTCACAACATAAATAACAAATTAGCCCTAGAGAATATGCCTGGCATTGTGCTCATCAGTTTTTTGATGATTGTGGGAATTCCTGGAAACATCACTGCTCTCTTTGTGTACTTGCGAAAATACAAACCATCAACTTACAGAACATTTATCGTTTGTCTGGCAATGGTTGACCTGGCAACATGTTGTATATCAATGCCTTTCATTATCGTTATTTTGAGATATCCCATCTCATTCACAAATGACGAAGTCTGCAAAGTGTTTCGTTTTTTGTCGTATGTCCCATGTGTAGGGTCTGTATTCATTCTGATAACTATTGCAGTAGAGAGGTATCGTAAAATTTGTGTACCACATGGCACACAAATTACAGGAAGAATGTCCAAATATTTCTGCATTCTAGACTTACTAGCGGCTTGTTTATTTTCATGGCCTGTCGCTGTCATATATGGAAAAAGGAGCTACCAAAGTGGAGTCGGTTACATCAATGGTACTGAATGTTCTGTGAGCGACAATTTTGCGAACACAAAATACCCTGAATACTTCGGTATTGTCACTGTTTTTGTTCTCTTCGCATCATTAATGGTTCTAACCATTATCTACTCTCTGATCGGAAAGCAAATATTTCGTATGAAGAAAATAACTTTTGGAACAAACCAGCTACAGTCATCGCAGAACAGCACAGTTAGCACGCAAACTACCGTGTTTTCTAGTGTACCCTCCAAAGGAAACAAAAGGGAAGACTATTTGGATCGCGACAAGAAAGAGTTAAGTCCAGTAGAGTTAGATGCCGATAACAGATGGAATAAAAATCAGTATAAAATAATCAGTATTACTCGAGTTTTATTCGTCATCACAGTTGTATTAGCCTGCAGCTTCATCCCATTTTTGGGTATTAACATTATAGCTGCACTTGATACAACCTTTCTACCAAACCTATCCTTTTCCGGCAAGGTGGCTTACCAGACATTTCAATGGACCTTCTATATTAGCAACGTTGCCAATCCAATCATCTATGGATTCTGTGACAGGAAGTTTATGGAAGAGATCTGCAGATTTTATAGATCTGTTTCTGGAATTTGCTTTACTAGGCAATAATCAATTTTAAGCAGGGTACTTGATATTGGTATGTTAACTTCAGGTGTTTGTCAAGACGCACAGATTGCAAATAGTACATGGACATCCAAAGGAAGGCAACATTCTACGAAAACAATGAGCGGGAAAACGGAGATGTTAAATTTAAATCTTTCAAGAAAAGCTGTTTTTCGTGGAACAATGTACATATATGTTATTTGTTAGCATGTAATCAACTGTAAAGTAATACTTTTATCTTCTAAAAAGAGTCACTTGCCTCACTTATCGGCCTAACGAATAGAAAATTTGATCGGCATTATTTGCTTGCACTTTGAAAGATATTAACTCTAGTGCTTTTGTAGTTGTTAAAAGTAAACGGTTAAAAAGTAAAAAGTATTCCTTATTTTATTTTTTAATATTTTAGATTTGACACCCTGAATCATCCTCAGTAATCTCTTGAATTCGAAACATTTTGAAAGAAACAAGGAGAATCAGAGACAGAGATAATTCAGCAAATTACCTGGGTAGCCAGTATGTCTTGACAATTATTAGGAACCAAGACATTTTTTTACCAATTTGTAGAGCAGAGTGTTGATTTGTGCATTGAAGATGACACATAGGGCTATAATAAGGCATACATTTGTTGCTCCTCGTCTGATCAATTGTGAGGAATGTACTAAATATTTGAATCTAAAGGCATCAGTTTATAAATTTCACCTTTTTAAATTGTATAAATATATTCTGACAATTCGAAATCAACATACAAATGAGTTTATGACACCCTTTTTCATTCCAAAGTGTTAATATCTATACAGTCTTGTATTTCTGGAAATGACCCATGGATCTCAAAACTTCTCATATTTCACCTTAGGTGGACACAAGTGATATCCTTTCTTCAGATCCATTTATTGACAGATTAAAAGTACTATATTCATTTTTATGCAGCAGCTAACTTCCAAAGGAACAACATGGGTTGAGATTTCGGCCAAACGTTGTGACATTGTAATATTTTTAAAAATTGAAATATTTGAAAATATACCAAAACTGAACAAATTCGTCTTTACAAATAAATTAATGATTTGTAGAAATTTATTCTGACTAGCTTAATCATAACCTATGCTGATGTTTGGGTTGGATGTGTCGAAGTTAGTGCCTAATATAAGTTAAATAGACTTGGTGCATCTGAACTTATAACTAATGCACATAATTAGTGTATTAATATATTACAAGTTGTTCGTTATATTTTCAATCTGACACTAGTTGTGCCAACTCGAAAGGCTTTGTGTTAGGCTATTTTGTCAAATTTTGTCAACTTTTTTGACCGGTTTTTGAGAAGTCATCAAAACGGTTTTTCCATTGTAGATAACGGTGGATGGTGGATCAGCATCATCTGCAGAAAATTATAAAATTTGAAAAGGTGTTCATATCAGGATGTTTTTGTTAAATCTTTCAAAATTCTATTCATTACTTTTTGAGAAAAAGTAGTTTTTTTTCTTCTTCTTGTCATTTTCTTTTTGTGTAACGGCAACCGGATTGGCATAGTTTGCACAATCTTGAAAGGTTGTCTTGCTAGAATGCTCTCTGTCAAATTTATTTTATTGGTCAGACATAGCACTCTGCCAAGATTTCACCGTTTACAAAATCAAAATACTCAACAACAATGTGTAACAAAGACGAGTGTAATTTACAGAGAATGAAACATAGGAAGCAAATATGCACTGAGTAATGTTACGATTCTAGGTCTTAAAAATATGCAACAGAAAGAAAGTGAAACCAACAATGCAAGTAAAGTCAACCAGCAGTTTATTTCCAGACAATTAAAGTGAATTAAAAAGACACTTACAATTTGTGAGTTAAATTCCAAATAATACTAAATATCCTAATCACAAGTGCAAAATAATAGAATGTTCAGAATGAATTCCAATAACCTTGAATGTCCTGATGTATCACAAAGATGTAATCCAGAATGTATTTGAATGAGTTCACATAAATCCCCAAATCATGTATTAATCCAAAAGTCAATAAGCACTTTTAAATTCCTATACATAATTTCTCTCAAATTATATCTGATTTCAACAACAACACTAAAATAGATTCCTTACAGACTGATATTTTAGAACTGAAATTCCAGAATAGGAATGAATTTGTTTACCAAAATCTGTATATAAATACACATGTCTACATGACCTATGTCACATCAGAATATGAGTATTTCTAATAACAAATGCGAAATTCCTATGAAAATTCTATATAAATAACTGGACAAAGGTTAAGTATGTATTTTCAAATAACCACACAACTTACAATAATAGACAAATGTTAAGTACATAAACATGATACATAACTCCTCCCATCATAAAGAAATAGAAAGATTAATGCAGTAAAGCTATCTCTAAATATGCATCTTTTACTATAATAATCAAAATTACATCCGAAAATGTCATATGAATGACACCCAGCTGAATTACACAAAATATACATAAAATAAGGCAATATGGTACTTCTATGCACGGGATAGTGCATCTGCAATAACATTATCTTTTCCCCTGATGGGTCTAATGTCAATGTTGTATTCTTCTCAGCATTAAACTCCATCTCAACAATCTCCGATTTTTATCTTTCATTTTTTTAATGCAAGTAAGAGAATTGTGGTCGATGAATGCAATAACCGGAGAAAGAGCGAAGGTAACATACACTTCAAAATGATGTAAAGCCAATATCAAAGCCAGAAATTCCTTCTCAATTGTGGAATAATTTCTGGTGCTTGTTTAGTTTTTAGAACAATAGCACACACGATGATCCACACAACTTTTTGTTTCCTTGAATCAATACTCCAACAACTCCTTCATCACTTCCATCAACGGACATTTAAAATAATTAGCTGAAATTTGGTACTAAAAGAACTGGTGCATTCTTAAGCATGGCCTTTAATTTAATAAAAGATTCCTGACACGGGTCAGACCAATGGAACTTGGATTTCTTACTCAAGAAATTTGTCAAAGGTTCGGCAATTATGGACAAATTAGAACAAAATTTCCGATATAATCTAGCCATACCTCAAAATCGCATCAGTTGCTTTTTACAAACAGGCACAGGGAATTCAGAGATAGCCTTGACCATAGCTGATACAGGTTTAACTTGACCTTGTCCCACAGTATGTCCTAAAATGTGACACAAGAATGGCAAAACTCTCTTTTGCTCAAATTTATCTCAGATTTGGAGCACTGAGTCGATCGAAGAATTTCCGAATTGTTTCCAAGTAATCATCCCAAATGTCGCTATAGATGATGACGTCATTGATGTACGCGTTACAGTTATCTAGAGCAGATGTTATGCTCATAAGACGCTGGAATGTTGCCGGATAATTTTTCATACCAAAAGGCATCACTTTATATTGATAAAGCCCATCTAGAGTTACAAATGCTGACATTTCTTTTGCTCTTTCATTGAGTCGAATTTGCCAGAATCCTTTTAAAAGGTCAAATTTGGTGACATATTTTGCATTTCCAATTTTATCAATGCAATCATCCAGTAGTTGGCATTGGAAATGAATCCGTTTTGGTGACACTGTTGACTTTTCTATAGTCAGTTCACATGCGGAATGTATTATCTGGCTTTGGTACAAGAATACATGGTGAACTCCAGTTACTTTCACTTCGTTCTATAAAAGCATTCTCCAGTAAATATTGAATTTCTTTTTTCAAATATTCCTGTTTGAGAGGATTCATCCTGTAAGGATGCTGTTTCGCAGATGTAGAATATACAATGTCAGCGTCATGATAGATTGTATTTGCTCGTGCAGGAACATCATTAAACAAGTGCTCATACTAATGTAATAGCTGTTTTAGTTCACTCATTTCCTTTTGTTTGTAGATGTGACAATTTGTGGTCCAGATCGTTTAATATTTCTGAATTCCGAAGCTTGGATAAACCAGAATCACTACATTCAGATTGTATTCCATCGTTGACATCCTCACTGTGTGGGACAGGTACAATTAAATTGATTGAATAATTAACTGGGCTATCTCTGTCGAAATATTCTTCTAACATATGTATGTGACAAAGTTGTTTCTGTTTCCGCTTCCCAGGGGCGTTAATGATATAATATTTTTACTTTCTTTTCAACAGTATAAGGACCATAAAATTTAGCCCGATGGGGATTTTGAGATATGGACGAGAGAGTCAAAACTTTATCACCAGTCTTAAAACTCATTTTCTGTGTATTTCTGTCATACCTTAATTTCATTTTTGACTGAGTAGTGTGGACATTAGTTCTTGCTACCACACAAGCCTTTGACAACTTATATTTGAAATCAGAGACACAGTCAAGAAGATTAATATTTGGATCTTCATTTGAAAGAAGTTTCTTTTCTAATAACTTCCATGGTCCACAGACAGTATGTCCAAAAACCTGTTCAAAAGGATTGAAACCCTATGATTCTTGAACTGATTCCCTAACAGCAAACAACAGCAAATGAAAACCCTCATCCCAATCATTTCCTGTATCAAAGCAATATGACCGAATCATATTCTTCAAAGTTTGATGAAATCTTTCCAAAGTCCCTTGACTTCCAGGGTGATAGGCAGAAGATTTAAGCTGTTGGATGCCAAATTCATGCATAACTTGTTGGAAACTTCCAGACATAAAATTTGATCCTTGATCAGACTGGACAAATTTGGGAATGCCGAAAAGTGTAAAAAAAACCTTTACCAAACCTTTTACAATGGTTTAGGTTTGAATATTTCTCAGAGGAATTGTCTCTGGAAATCTTGAAGACGCACACATTATGGTCAACAAGTATTGGTTGCCTAACTTGGTCTTAGGTAAGAAACCAACACAGTCTACCATTATTCTGCTAAATGGTTCGTCAAATGCAGGAATAGATTGCAGATGAGACTTAGGTATCTTCTGATTGGGTTTTCCTACCATTTGACAAGTGTGATAAGATCTGCAGTATTTCGAAACATCACTTTTAAGTTTCGGCCAATAAAAATGATTCAAGATCTTGTGATCAGTGTTATTGACTCCTAAATGACCAGTCAAGGAAGTTTCATGGGCTAGACTAAGAATGTCCTGTCGATTTGACCTCGTAACGACAATTTGATAGCTCACTGACCACTCGTCACCAGCGGGTACCTCACGTTGTCTCCGTTTTCTCATAAGGACCCCATTTTTCACAAAGTAACACACTGGGACTTGTGTGGATTCAGTTTCACTAATAGCTCTCTGACACAAACAAGATATCTCGGGATCTTGCTCCTGTTCAACGACAATGGATTGTCTTTTGTCATCCTGATCGGAATAAAGAGAATTGGTTGTGAAAAGAGGATCACTGTGATCAATACCTTTTGATTGATCAATATCAGAAGAGAACTTGACCTCATCAAAAGACTGACCAATAAATGTGTTAGCGAAAGGAATAATTTCAACATCATTCTCAAGCGCTCTTTTCGCCATAGCTCTGGTAACTGCACAAGCAATATAAAAATCAGGGATTTGACTCTTGTCAGTTACAAGTGGATTAACCACAACCTTATCTCTAGCTATGTCATTGCCTAGTAACAAATGGATACCTTCTATAGGTAAAGAAGTCACTGCCCCAACAGTCACAGGTCCGGAAACTAAGTCTGATACTAAATTGACACAGTGGAGAGGAACATTTACAAAGCCGCACTCTACTCCATGAATAAGTACATTTTCACTAGCAGAAGATTTCTCGGACAAAGGCAAAGTACCTGATAACAAAAGACTCTGAGAAACTCCTGTGCCCCTTAATATTTTAATAGGGATATTTTTGGCAGAATCACCAATAAGTGATATAGAACCTTCTGACATGAATGGTTTATAAGTCTCCAAAATAGAATCAGACTGGGGTTTGTTTTACCCAACAATTGCATTGCTTTCAATACAAGACCGTGACCTTGACCTCTTTGAAATAAGAGCATTTGGAATAGCTCTGCCTTTATTCTGTTGCTTATCTTTCAACCTGAAGCAATCATAAATGACGTGCCCTTTCTTGTTACAATAAGCGCACGTAGGGAGAGACAAGGATTTCTGATCAGTCTGAGATGATATTTTCCCAGAAGTCTGCTGAGAGGAAGACATTAACAAATGAAATTTTGTGAGTCAAGGAATAATCATCAGCCGTGCGAGCAGCATATTCCGAAGTTTGCACTTTCTGCTCGTGAATTATGGTCGTAACATCACCATGGATGCACCTCCTGAACTCTTCAATTAATGAGAGGTGTTTGAGGTTATCGCAATCTTGATCAATCTTCTTGGCTGAGCACAACCTATCAAATAGTTGTTCTTTTTCTCTTGCAAATTCGACGTGAGTTTGTCCAGTTTCTTTTTAACTATTCCTAAACCCTTGTCGATATACCTCGGGTACTAACTCGTAAAACTTCAAGATCAGTACTTAGTTGTACCGTCAGTGAAATGTAGACTTCACGAGCTTTGACAATAAGTACACTTTGTACTAACAAAGTCCAATACTCTCTGGACCATTTCAACTTTTCAGCTATTTTCTCAAAGTGAAGAAGGTATTTATCTCCTTCTTTTTCCTGAAAAGGGGGTACTAATCTTCGCATCTGTGTCTCGCTCTCCTCTCTCTCTCTCTATCTCTCTCGCAGCATCAGCATTTCCATTTCCTCTTTCCCTCTCCCCCGCTGCATCTGCAGTTCCCGCCTCTCTCTCTGCATTTCCCTTCCTGCTTCTGACACTGAAGCTTTCTTAGTTTTAATACCATCTGGCTCTTTAGCTGTAATTCCATTGACTTCCAATCGAAACCAGATACAGACTTATCAATAAACCCAAAGCAATATCGTCCAAAAATTTCTTCAACAACAAATATAGAATTTAAATATTATTTATCTCTTGCTTTTTCAAAGACGCTTTCTCTTCAAAAAGATCATAATGTCTAGTAAGCTCAAGCAACTTGTCCAATGTTCGCAACCTTAGATGACACTGTGAATGATTGCTGGTTTCATTAGAGATTTCTCAAATGAATGAAATCAAAATCTTTACCATGGACTATAAAAATTCCAAAACAAAGGCAATTTAAATTGTAATGTAAAGAAATTAACATCCCGGACTAGCCCCCAATTTATGATATTACTCTAGGTCTTAAAAATATGTAACAGAAGGAAATTGAAACAAACAATGTAAGTAAAATCAACAAGCAATTTATTTCCAGACAATTAAACTGAAAATTCAAAAAGACACTAACAATTTGTGAGTTAAATTCTAAATAATCCTAAATGTCCTAATCACAATTCCAAAATAACAGAATATTCAGAATGAATTCCAATAGCCTTGAATGTCCTGATGTATCACAAAGATGTAATCCAGAATGTATTTGAATCAATTCACATAAATCCCCAAATCATGTATTAATCCAAAAGTCAACGAGCACTTTTATGTTTCCAATGTATATTTTAATTAAATAATTCCTCTCAAGCTGTATCTGATTTTTTCTTCTCCATGCGTTGATAAAGAAGACAAAACACGTTCATGTTAAATTAACTATTTCATGATGTGATCCAAAAATATGTTTAGCACATTGCAAAATGGGTACAACATTTTGGGTCCTAATACGGTATATGTTGTTTTACACACAAAGATGACACGGTAGCTCAGTGGTTGGCGTTCTGGACTCACGACCAAAAGGGTGCAAATCCTACCATCGGACCAGCTTGGGTCAGCTATCGTGGTGTGTCTTTTGGCAAAGCGCTTTAGTCCAATTGCCTTGGTCTTAAATAAACTACTTGTGTTGCTCTGCCGTAAAGCACCAAACCAAACCAATCAAACCGAAATCTCTCAAAAACTGTCAAATTCAATGCAATGTAGCTTTGACATTTTGGGTCCTTATTCGGTATATGTTGTTTTACACATTAAACTTTAATTAATTAACACCAACCAGTCTGCTTCCCCTATCTGTATAGACATAAACGAACCCTTGACTGCAAATGGGAGTAACAAACTCGCTGTAAAAACATAGCTTACGGAGGTTCTTCACTTCAAGTTGCAAACTTTGTAATGATACTTCATTTTCCCCCCCCCCCCATTTTTTTTCCTGCTAAAGCTACCAAAATGTTGATCTTTTGGTGTTCTTGGTCTAAGCAGAATTAGCTAGAAGAGTTGCACACAATGAATACGAATGCTGACATAATACATAGATTTTGATATACCCAGAACAATATGCAGTTATACTCATTTCCATTTCGAGTACCTGATTCCGCATTTGGTCTAGTTCTTCGTATGAATACAAGTTAAGCCATCTTTAACACACTCAGTATGAACATAAATGTGTATGCAAGTGCTTGTTTATGTCTGTATTTGAATATGCTATATTAAATTGGCTATCAGCTTTTTAAATAAAATCGATTACCAATGACGAAATACTTTCTTGAGAAGAACGATGGATAATTATTGACTCCCTCAGCCACGCCAAAAAGGGTGCCATCATATAACCATTTTTGGTCGCTTACAGACGACCAAAACCATTAGATGATTTACCTTGGTGCGTGCCCAATTTAACTCAGCGTATAGTGTGGAGGGAGGAACATACAGATGTAAAGAAATACGTTTGTCTACTCTCAGTAAGCAAAATGCCCGAAGATTTTATAACTTTCAATAGTTCAATCAACGAAAGGTTACGTAGCAATGTCCAAACAACCTTTGCATCCGGACCGTGCAAGATTTATGCCGATACAATATGTTTGGACGAAACGATTAACTTTAGAAAAAAAATAAACAATCACAAATGGTTATACAGGAGCAAGGTCAACACAGAACTTGACAACCATTGCAACTCTGTCGTGAGACACTCAGTCGAAAAACATGTAAGTTTAATAAAAATTAAAAAAATTTCATCTTCTACTTCTTCTTCTTCTTCTTCTTCTTATTATTATTATTATTATTATATTATTATTGAGCTATTTGTTAATTTTGATTCTGAGTTCACACTTGTGAAACTAGGGATAGCAAATTGATAGATGGAGAGAAGATTTCTTTAATATATTTTTCTGATGCCAAGCATCACTGTCTTTTGGATATTCCTCAATATTGACTTATTCTAGGGATCTTTTCAATGTTTTTTCCTCCATCCCTTTCTTTATCATGGTCCGAGATCACCGATGATTAACTGGGATGGTTGACTGTTTCTTTCTTTGATGTTTCTCCACAATTCTCTTTGATTTATATTTCCAAGATCTTTGCATTTTGATATCTGCTCCATTTTAATTTATTGACACATTTCTGTCCTGCAGTTACAGATATGTCAGATAATGTA